>CAHIKZ030000422.1:732500-982500 GCA_903632075.3 Acanthosepion pharaonis | reverse complement strand
AAGTTTAGAAAATGATTTCAGCAAGTTATAAAGATGAGAGGCCATGCTATTGACTATTAATGTTGTGAAAATTGTCAATTTTTTTCTATTTTTCATACTGTACTTTTGTCTTTTCCTATTTTGCATTATTCGCTTGTCAATTTTTGTTGTATTTAACTTATTGTTCTGGAAATTGAGTTTTATATTCCTTTTATAAGCTTATTGACATATAAAAAATCTGACATCACATGGGCATTAGATTCTGAGAAATGGATAAAAAATATTCAAAATTGATGGGTGTACGAATAATGTCGTCGTTGATATATATATATATATATATATATATATATATATATATATATATATATAATATTAGAAAGCCGCAAACGTTTTTGGTTATAATGTGGGTGTTTTTATATATTATACTTTATTTTCCATATTTTTTGCTACACGGGTTTCGGATCTTGTGATCTTCATCAGGCGAAGAATGTTTTTTTACAAATATTATTTAAAGGAATTGATTTTTCCTTATGTTTAACCATTGTCTTTTGTGTGTGGTAGTAATCGAAATTCTTTTTCGACTCCAAAAAATGAAAATAAAGTATGATATATATTTTAAAAATCCACATTATAACCAAGTACTTTCATGGCTTCTCTTTTCTCTTTAAATAAACACTTTTCTCTCGTTGGAACAACTATAATCTCTCACTCATATATATATATATATATATATATATATATATATATATATATATATATATATATATATATATATATATGTACATACATACATATATATATATATATATATATATATATATATATATATATATATATATATGCTTGAAATATAAATCTCTACGTGTGTTTGAGCAAAGAGTGAGATATATATATATATAAGTGAGCGTACGTGTGTTTGTGTGTATGTGTCCAGGTATTTGTGTGCGTTAGACTAAGCACTGTTTAAGTATATAAGTTTGTGCGTGTGTTGTGTATGCGTGCGTGAATATATTTCTTGTGGATGGTGGATCTGGATAGACATGTTTAAGTACGTCTGTATCAGTGTGCACATACACGTGTGCGGGTGTATGTGCGTGTACGTGCGTGTGTGCATGTGTGATGTTCTTCGTCAGATACGTACCTAATGATTTCAAACGTGAGCAAAAGATGAAAGATATGTAAATATCTGTTTGTATATACTGATGTACGTTTGTGTGCCCATTGTGTATCCGACTACAAAAAAAAATGTGTGTGCGTGTGTGTGTTTGCGTGTGCGTCCGCGCGCGCATGGGCGTGCGGATCGCTTTAATCCTTATGTAGACAATTTAGAACCAATCGTAAAGCGAACAGGTCTCCCCCGCCTCTGATAATAGAGTCAGTGTTGTCGGGCGTTTGTCGCCTTTCAACGAACCTCTTTATACAAATCTTCTCGTCCTGTTTGGCATTCATTATTGCCCAACGTTAATCCCGTAAAAAATGTCTATGAATCGACATTCGACTGTTATTCTAACCTAAGACAAGAGCCCTCGTCGTGCAAATATAACCCATTACCCATGGCAAGTCAAGTATTTCAGTATGACGATAAACTACACCCGGCAGCAAGGCCTCTGATCGCCATCCATTTACTCAAGCTGGCTTTTATTCTTCTTCTACATACCGTGTCCCTTCAGGACATGGGCGTTAATGACTCTCCACAATTTCCTCTCCTTTGTAGCTCTGAATAAATTTTGTCTTTTTGTTATCTCTCCTAATCCCTTTTCTGTCATCCATTTACTCAAGCTTGCTTTCCTTCTACTATGTAAGTGTCACTTCAGGATGTTGGTGATTATGGCTCTCCACAATTTCCTCTCCTTTGTAGCTCTTATTAAATTCTGACTTTTGGTTAACTCTCCTAAACCTTGTTCCGCCATCCATTTACACAAGCTGGCTTTTATTCTTCTTCTACATGCCGTGTCCCTTCAGGACGTTGGCGATCATGACTCTCCACAATTTCCTCTCCTTTGTAGCATACATGTTCTTCGTCCTTCGCCGGAATAGAAGATTCTATTGCGCCAATTTACGAAATGACGAAAATTGATGATTCTTGCTTTATGTTGGATTCGAACAACCGTGAATTCTATGCTAACAGTTGCATATCTGTCTATATTTCTGAGATGAGGTATTATGTACACTATTTACATTGTTCGGACTATCATCCTCATCTTCAATACCTGGTTAAGGCGGTGGAGAACTTGGCGAGGGGAATTAGCTGATAACTGACATCCATTAGACATGGCACGTGTAACTAGAACAGTCTACCCCAGCGGGCGAAATAAAGGGTTCAATTCGTCATTCTAACCACCTGAAGAAGGCCGAAGCGTACAACGGCCGAAACGTTGTGATAAATATAGCAACAAAGATGAGGATGATAGTCCGAATAATGTAAATAATGTAACAGATTCGTTTCTCTCAGTTCTCGCTTGTGGAACTCCCTTCCGGCTCCATGATTTCCAATCAATTTTAATCTTCAAAAATTTAAATGCAAATGTCAATCGCTATTTACTGTCCTCCTGATTACTCCCTTCTCGATCATTAGCAATGTTTCTGTTCCTAATTCTTCTTCGCCCAGTAACCCCTTGTGTCTCAGTGGCTTTACCGCATCTCGTAGGGTGAAACAAATAAAAAAGAAAAGAAAAAGAAGTGCCCTTTTTGTTCCCATTATTGCAATGTTACAAAGAGGTTGCTAAATAATTTATTTTTGTCGACTCCCCACACACTGGATGTTGTAACGTTACAAGTTTTAATTGTAACGTTTTCTGCCAACTTATGACATAGTAACACTTATGCCAGTGCACTGTCTGTGTCTGAGTTTTATATGATGAAGAATGCTGCAATAAGGTTCAGTGTGTATATATATAATATACTGTTACTTCCTTTAGTCCGTCCGTCACACCCTGTAAAATAGCCATCCATTGGCCGATCGAGACCAAATTTTGAGGAAAAGTGCAAACTGGTAAGGGGGTACAAATGAAGTTTGTTCCTAAACCATCCGAATATCCTTTTAAATGAAGAAGAATCTAGTTTCCAATTTGCCCGACGTTTGCGAGAACTTTAAACAAATCACAGAACCAAGCGCTTCAAAAAGTTGAAATTTGGCTCCAAACAGATTTTTTTACGCATGCTACATGCTCAAGAGTAAGAAATCCTACGAACTTATTCTTCGCTGTTAAAAAGGAGAAAAAGAAAATTTCTTAAAAAGTATTGTTTAATAGTCCTATAAAACTAAATTGAATTAAAGAAATTATTAAACCCCGAAGTAGTTTTGGTCAAAGTATTTTCCCAAAATCAGCTGATTCAAAATTCATTGATTGGTTTGCGAAATTGAGCGAAACGTGGAGTTTTGTAAATCCCGATAAAAGGATAACTTCAACAAAAAATGTGAGAATTTCAACACGTGCCAGATTGTTGCAAAACAATTCTAGTGGTAAAAAAAAACATTGCAAGTACTTGTGATGCTATGAAGTCGCACATGTGACCATTTTGTTTAATTAGAACCGTTTCGATAAGCTGGGTGTACATACTAAAGACATCCTGCGTATGCTGGACGTCGCTGCTGGTTTGATAGTTAAATTTCTCTACCTGATTGCACATTGGGCTGTCTCTTTTGCTGACAACTATGAATTCTGTCTTATCACAATTAATTGTCTTCCTGCTTTTATTTACTCACTTTCATTTCTGAACTACCATCAACAGTTTCTGTCATTTGCGTATATTATGTTGCCAAGATTATGTCCGTCGATAATAAATAAGAAGTGTGGTTAGAAGCACTTTAAAACGAAAAATAAAAACTTATCAAAAGGCATATGAACTCAAATGCGTTAACATCCTGCTGACTAGAGGAGATGGCTCAATAAAGTCATTGTGGAGAACGCAACGTGAAACAATTCTACTATGTTTCTCAATAATAATTATGTCAATAAACAATTCAAATGTTTGCGGCTCAGGCCAATAAGTACCAAAAACGGAAAAATTAGGAATTGTTCTTGATGAAATTTAAAAATATAAAGCATGAAATTGATTTCAAGAAACATGATTATAGGTGGAATAAATTGTTGGAAAATAAAATTACAACATCAGAATCCCGGCCTTTCAAAGTGGTGAGGGTCATTGTTCTCTTCATGTAGTCACGTTAAAATTTATTACCGTTGCGAGTGCAACTGGGATTTTAGTTAATTTTTAGCGTTACAATCAATATTTGATAGATATTGCTATTTTTCCTTTCACGAATAAAACAAAATGATACACATCGCTATCTTCGGGTGCAAACTGACTTTTGGAGTTGTTAATGGTGACTCATTTCTTTTTCCCAAGGACCTTTTTCGCTCCTTGTTCTTGTAAACGAGTTTTTTTTCGAGCCCAATGCTAAAGAGGACTACAAGTCCAAAGTAAAAGTGTTCCCAGGAGTATCAATATAAAACGTTGAGAATCATTTCCTTGTAGCAGAACACCGAACAAACTTGCTTCTGGTCAGATTTCCATATACGCCATAATAATGTCTGACACATTTCCACTATTGATACGTGATCGTCACATCGGAGATCGAATGTCACACTTTAGTGTCGACAGATGACAGAAGGTTGTACCTTCATGAAAATGATATAGGGTGTTTCATTAAGACGGATCAAACTCAACATTAAATAAATCAGTGTTATTGGTGAAAAACTATTTATTTCTCTATTGGATCATGCTATTTAAGCCATGACAATTTTGCGTGAAAAATAATATCGCCGAAATGTCCGCCACACCTCTACTCGATGGCCAAATTTTTGATGGCGTCTCTGCATAGTTGTTCCTCAATCTTACCAATATACCTTATTATCTCATCCTTCAGCTGTTGAATTGTTGTTGGCTTGTTGGCATAGATCTTACTTTTGAGATGACCCCAAAGGAAGTAATCTAAAGGCGTCAAGTTGCACGATCGTGGTGGCCAACTGACTTCGCTGTTTCAAGAGATGATGCGACCTGGGAGGTGCACGAAATACATTTCTGTTTGAACGCCCATTTTCGTAATAGGCTTCGATAACTTTAACACGTTGTTTGATTGTTAATCTTTCCATGGTTGAAATTGTCAAAGACTTAAGTGTTTAAATTTTAAAGAAAAAAATCTTTAGACGCTTAAACTTAATTCACACTTAAAATCGGTCCAAGTTATTAGAACACTATATATGTCCAAAATCTATACCCTATATAGCTAAAGTCAGTACATTATGTGCCCCAAATCAGTATATTATATGCTCAAAATCTATAAAAAATGTGTCCAAAATCTGTACATTTTATGCATCAAGATGTGGCAGATGTGAAAACATCATTGCGTGCTCATTTACACCGTTCAACTGAAAACATTACTGCAGTGCACGAGAGTATTGCCGAAAATTCAGACACCTCTATTCGTCATAGCGCACAGGAATTGAACCTCTCTACAACAACGTCACATAGTTTCCAATTGCACTCTCGGCTGTTTGATTATGTTAACCAAAAAAATCGTGAAATGCATGAAATGTATTTCTGTTTGAACGTCCATTTTTGTAATAGGCTTTGATAACTATAACACGTTGTTTGATTGTTAATCTTTCCATGGTTGAAATTGCCAAAGACTTAAGTTGTTAAATCTGAAAGAAAAAAAGAATAAAATCATTAGACGCTTAAACTTAATTCACATTTAAAATTGATCCAAGTTAGTGTGTGCGACGTGTACTCGAGATGCGACATCTTTCAGAGTGTTTTCGCCCACGAAATGCAGATGTAGTACCTGGTTTCATGTTTCGGGATGTCATGTTAGAACATTTTATTGCCTTTAGTATTTATAGAGTCATCCACACCCAGAATATTGTTAATCCTGTTCTGTTGCGATTCCCGCAACAGGAAGGCGACGTGCTGTTCCAACATCATACACGGACTACTCAACATATTCTGCAAGATTTTCAACAACTTCCCTGGCCAGCAGTATCACCGGGACCTATATCCCATTGAACAGGTATGCAACATGATGGGTCGACACATGGCTCGATCATTTACCCATCTGTAACTTCATTGCATCAAAATGTACCAGAGGCGTTATCTAATGTGTCGTAAGATTGTATACGCCATCTGTACAGTCAAAGACTGCGAGATTAAAGGCCTATATTAAGGCTAAAGAGAATATTCAGTTTATTAATATAATGTATGGGTAACGTTACACTCCTTATTTCTATGCTATATACGTATGTAATTTGTTGCAACTCAAGAATATTACCTCTGTATTTAATCTTATGTAAATTGAAACATATTTAATTTTATTCTTAGTAAGTGGATAGATAAATGAAACAAATACTAGTCAAAAATGAATAATAATTTGCAATGCTTTATCTAAGAAATTCAGACAACTTAAAACTATTAATACTTGGTGGAAAAGCAAGAGAAATAAGATGAAAGAAATACTAGTCAAAAATGAATAATAATTGGCAAGGCTTCAACTAAGAAATTCAGACAACTGAAGACTATTAATAATTGGTGTAACAATATTTTTTCTCCTAAAAGTATATTATTAAAATTATCATAAATACTTATTAAGCAATAAACTTCTGAGTTTAGTAAATCTAACTTTTATTTTCCTAGAGGCTACACTCTGTTTCAAATACGTCACATAAATTCACAAATTCAGTTTTTAGTTTTCAGTAAACTTTTGGCCACAGTTGTGGACAAACTGATTACTCAAACCTTTCGTATTACTTAACATTTCACATATTATCGAGTAACATCTGTCAATATCCTCGCGATTTTAAAGTAATGTAAGCAATACGTAAAAATATACGAACCGAGTTGTGTGAAAAAAAATGTTAATAGTTATAACACTGCGCTCATTCGCTGCCTGCTGTAAAATTACTCGCATACATAAAACAACGTAAATACGTAACTCTCTCGTTAACTAAACACATTTTGTTTTGTTTTTTCAATCATACTAACACAATTAATTCTGTTGTATTGTAGAATAAAAAAAACAAAATATTTTTGTCGTACTTTGTTTAGCGAGGGTCTTTGTAATTCGTTTCTTTCAACTTGGAAGAAAACAAATATTCAATAATAAAATTTATTTAAATTTGTAGAGCTATGATTAAAGATTATTTATTTCTTCGCTTTTCACACACAGTCGCGCGAACGCATATATATATATATATATATAAGGCAAGGAAAATAGAGGGTGACAGAATTAAAACGAAAAAAAATGCATTAGAGATCACGATAATGTTAACAGAATAATGGAGAAAGCATCCCTTACTACCGAACAAAAAATAAAATATAATAAAAATAAAAAAAAATATAAGTCCAGGTGTTTAGAAAAAAAACAAAATCTTCAAATGGAGTTTTAAATTAAAATTTGCTTTTCTTTTCTTCGATTCTTTCCCGCTTCTACTCTGTTATTGTTACGAATGAATACATAAAAAGAAGAAAAAGCGACTCATGACGGCCGCTCATTCTAACCTCTATAAGCGTTGCCTTTTGAAGACAAGTGCGACCAGAAACAGCAATAAAATAAAGTGAGAAAAAAGTATGTGCACACTCGTTTACAGTAAAGGTTTCGGAAGCAAATTCGAGTCTCACAAAAGCACGTTCTTTTCTCTTTCTTCATCAGCCTAGCGTTGTGACAAAATCAACAACAGCCATAATGAAGAGTCTATCAATCGAGAAGATGGTCATAAAAAGTAACAATAACAAAATGGCGCCAAAATCCATATTAAACAATAGTGATGATGAAGTCAAACTTCTTTATCTGCCATTTCCTCTCAGGACGTAGGCGATAACAGCTCTCCACAACTTCCTGTCCCTTGTATTACTTAATAAATTTTGTCTTCCTGTTATTTCTCCGAAAGCTTGTTCCGCCATCCATTTACACAAGCTCCCTATGTTATGCGTAGTTTTCATCTGTCTCTCTTGCCTTCAAACTGTCATGTGAGTATCACATTTCTCAACCCACTTTCCTCATTATTATGTGTCCTAGAAACCTCAACTCTCTCTTCCTATTGTTAAATATAAATTTTCTTTTTGTTTCCATTTTCTCTAAAACTTTGTAGTTGCTCACATGTTCGATCCATGATACACTCAGTATCCTTCTGTAGAGACACATTTCTATTGCTTCAAGTCTCTTCTTCATCTTTGGAGGACATTGTCCAGCATTTACTGTCATATAGGAAGACAAATATCCCATAATAGTTTAAAAACTGTTTTCCTTGTTTGTTTTTTTATTTCTTAATACACTGCTTAGTTTTTGGGAGTCATCTTTCGCTATCCCAGTATGCCTTTGGATTTTAGTACTAGAAAGTACATAGATGGATGATCGCTTGGAAATACTAGTTGCTCTAATTTGGATGTGCGGGTGGTGTAATGCATAAATTGTTAATTAGAGCACCCAGTTCCAATTCCCGTTGAGTCCGTGAAAGGAAAGAATTCACATATTCTCCTCTCCCAGCTATGGGTTAATTAGTAAGTTTTGTATCAGTTATGTGCCATGTGTGATACACGCTTAGGCGATCATGAGGCAGATTTTTTTCCCGCAATAGGTTGCCATTTCTTTCTGCAGTAGACCAGTTGCCATCCAAGGCTATAGAACCCGGTCTATTTACCCATAGCTGGAAGGAGAATAAGAGGATTCATATCTTTCCCAGCACGTAAGTGAATGTAATGGATTCAAGTGGAATTCGAACTCGGCTCTCTGATTCCTCAATTCGAGCCGCTGTCCATTACTCCACTATCACTAAACCATTATTATCTCAAAAAATGCTTTCAATCTATAAATAATTTCTGGCTTTAAATAACCTGAAAAGTGTTGATAAGCCATAGAAAATGAATCAATCAATCAATAGGAATAAAATATGCACATTTTATTCCCTCCTCGTACACCCTTATTACCGCCTCATTTAGTTACACTCTACTTTGAGTGGGTCTTGGGTCTTTTATTGGTTGATCTATAGTACTAAAAAATAGACAGGGGTTCAATCACATTGTTACCTGAAGTTTTATAGTAAACAGAAAAAAAATGGAAAAATATAAAGGTTTACTGGCAAGAAGTTACAAATACCTCCAAATAACTTCAGTCGGAAATTGCTGGGATTTTGTGGTATAGTTTACATGTCAGGTCGGCGAATGGCAGTAAACGGAGTCCTCTGAAGCAGATTTCTGCAACAACTGACTTCGCCAGCCAACTCGTTTAATTTTGTCATCAACCAACGAATACGAATACCCGGATGAAAGACCTCCACTAGTAAAGCCATCCGACCACACCAAAGAGTTCTTTGAAATCATTTATCTAAATGACTCTGTCCTCACAGATGTTTCTTTCATAAAAATAGATTCTCTTAATACACAGGGGTTCTCAATAAGGAGGGGTTCTTTTTGAAAATTTTGACGTGCGGAACAGCTTCACCTGTTTATTCCAAGCAGATACCCATCTAGGTCATGAGCAGTCTCGACATTGCTTAACTTCGGGTATTGAACGAAAACCGGCGGTTCAACGTGTTATGGCCATTACCGAATTACAATTCTAATGATGCTAACATGTGTTCTTATATAAGGGATCACAGGAAATGAGAAAATATAATTATTGATGATGTCATGCTGGACATATAAAAAATGAAGACATTATTCAAAATTCATTACTTTCATTTCATAATGATTATACTATAAGAATTCGCTGCAAATGAGGAAGAAAGGGATTGTCAGTGGTCAGGAATGAATGCAAGCATTACTGATAGAATAGGGCTATTATATGTATAATGGAAATGCATTGCTAATGATTCTGCTATAGGAATGCATTGCAAATGAGAATGAAAGGGATTGTCAGGGGTCAGGAATGAATGTAAGCATTACTGATTGAATAAGGCTATTATATGTGTAATGTAAATGTATTGCTAATGATTTTACTATAGGAATGCATTGCAAATGAGGAAGAAAGGGATTGTCAGTGGTCAGGAATCAATGCAAGCATTACTGATAGAATAGGGTTATTATATGTGTAATGTAAATGTATTGCTAATGATTTTACTATAGGAATGCATTGAAAATAAGGAAGAAAGGGATTGTCAGTGGTCAGGAGGGAATGCAATCATTACTGATAGAATAGGGCTATTATGCATACATTTTTCCAAATAAAATTATTTTTACCAGGTTTTTTGTATTGCAAAATGGGTTTTAAAAAATTTAATCAGTCAAATTTATTATTTTTTTGAACGCAATCTCTGTCATTGTTAGTTTGTTTAATTCGGTGGTGATTATTAATCATACAGATCGCGCATTATACAATAAACATTTCCTATCGAAATTCAGTTAATCGTAATGTGTAAGGGCACAAACTTATTGATCCACCTCATATCGTCAAAGCATGGTATTCGGACAAATGCAGGACGGCAATTAAATATAAAACCCCAATTGTATTTGGTGGAGCTTTCTACTTTTTTTTTTTTACCGCCGCTGTTTGGTGTCGAAATACAGAAGTGTGAAAAAATCTCTAGAGTGAAAGAGAGCAAAAAAAAACCTGCAGAAAGAAAGAAAGAGAGAAAGAAAGAAAGAAAAAAAGAAAGAAAGAAATGAAAGAAAGAAAGAAAGAAAGAAAGAAAGAAAGAAAGAAAGAAAGAAAGATAACGTTTTGGCGGGAAATGGGCTGTAAAATGGTTGCAATTCTACTGGTAATATTTTCCTACAAGTCAAATTCATGACATCGTAAAAATGAGAACTCAATAAAAGAAACCAGAAAAAATGCAATTGCACACACAGAAACAAACAGAAAAAACTTTACACTTATACACACACACACACACATACACACACATATATATATGCACACACACATATTTGAAAAAGAAATGTTACACACATACACAATTAGAAACACATTTTCACACATTTAGACACACGTAATTGCATACATCCACATACTTCGACGCTGTGTAAGTGTTAGCAAGCCTGTCTCGCTAGATCATTTACGACTGAGTAGTGAGTTCGATCCTCACTGAGTGCCTCACGTTTTCGGCCTTGTGCCACTTCAAAGCTATGCTTAGAAAATCACCAGCGCTCTTTGACATGATGTAATAGTAAGCTTGTCTCACTAGATCAATTAAGGCTGAATAGTGAGTTCGATCCTCACTGAGTGCCTCACACTTTTGGCTTTGTGCTACATCTAAGCTACGCTTAGAAAATCACCATACAGTTATCCACACATTTACACACTTTGTTAAACAATGTTTTACATACACACGCGTACACAATTACACAAGGCAATTTGCGCACACACACGATTAAGCGGATATATTTGTGCTCATTGAGACACACAATTATGCAAATGATCTCTTACGCACGCATACAATTGTACAGACACATATAGTATGTTGTGCGTGCATTTACACGCATTTATAGAGTTACTCATAGAAATACACACACACTTACATTAGCATAGACATACACCGTTAAATAAACGCACATACAATAGCACACCAATACACATAATTGCTTATAACGCAGACATTACACGTCTACACATTTGCATAAACACACACAATTACATAGGCAGATACATAATGACACATACATGCATACAATTACGTTGATGCACACACAATTACATAGACACAAATACACACATTTGCATAGTCACATACATAGTTACAACTGCGTAGATACAGACAATTGCATAGAAGCACACACACACATTTGCATAGACACACACAATTACAAAGACATACCCAATTACACAGACGCACAAACATTCATAACTGCATAGACACACACACAATTATAAGCGGTTAGATAGTATACCTACATATGTAATTAAGTTAAACTTCGTCGTATTAAAGACAACGAGGTGAAGACAAAGAAGATTGTGCGTCGCCAAGCTTCCAGGGAAAGGTTAACACCTTTACTTTGAAAAGAAGTATTCAAAATCCTGGAACAACAGATAAATAATCTCGTTTTATGTGTCATTTGACAAAAATGTGGGGGTTTTTTTTTCAATTGTTCACCCAAGACAAGGCCCAAGAGTCACTCAAGGTAGAGGGCTATGGAGTGAGGTTGTTATATTAACGTAAGAGAAGAGCTAAGAATTGCAAATTATGAGGATATGTACGATAGGTAACGGTTGATCACAGACTTGAAGAGGTTAAGATTGGAGCTATTGGGGGGTAACATCCTTTCATAAAGTAGCGGTTAGATAAATGTTAGCGCGGGTAAAAATGGCTTAGGGTGCATATTTAGAAGCAAAAAGAGACAAGTGGAATTTCTAGTACAAATAATGAGAAAAGAAGGCTTAGAAAATTTGACACTCACAGGATATACTGAAGGCAAGAAAGACAGAGGATAAGAGCGAGCTATCTACCTAACAAGCTTGTGTAAGTGTAAACAAAATAGAACACTTAGGGTGATTTTGCAATTGTAGCATCAATGTGGCGCAAAGACGAATGTATGAGGCACCTAGTAAGCATCGAATTCACTGTTCAGTTATAATTGATCTAGCGAGAAGGGTGCGGAATTAATTTCAACTCGGAATTAATTTCAACTCGGAACTAATTTCAACTCGGAATTAATTTCAACTCGGAACTAACTTCATTTCGGAACTAATTTCAACTCTGACAAACGAAATTAAAACAATTTATTGATTTCCATTAATTTTGATTCATAACGGCTTCTTTAGAACGACGGTTTTTTGGGGTTTTTTTTTTTACAAAAACAGCTAAGCAATCTACCGTTCTTGCTACAAAGAACATTGCATTTTTATTGGATAAGATTTAAATGAATAAAAATAAATAAAAATAGTACCACTTTATTCATTCGCAACAAAAAAAAAGTTGCAGGAAAGATGAATTTTGAATTATCTTATTTACTAAGGATTTTTAATGCTAAATTAAAAAATGAACACCAACTCATTGCATTTTGTTTAGGAATTCAAGGAAATTGATAACTTTGATTTTAAATCGAGTTGAAATTAGTCCGGTCATTCAGCGAGACCGACTTGCTATTACACCACATGTTATAGATAACGGAACTCTTGTGGGCCGTCGATAGCTGTACTAGCACGAAGCCACAAGTCATTGTGGCCGAGTGCCTGAGAATGCTGGCCTGGTTCAAATTGTTGATCACGTTAGATAACACGCTCTCTCCCAGAAACTGTAACTAAGATCTGCTCAGCATAGTTGCAGTATAAACCACAGGTGGGCTCTGTGTATTTTGAGCAAACCCAAATGTGCCTGAGCGAGCGTCTGCAATAGGGATTGGCTAGCCGACCTAGTGAATGGGTATCCGCGAATACGAGTGGCCAGCTATTACACACACACACACACACAGACACATATATATATATATATATATATATATATATATATATATATATATAGATATAGATATATATATATATATATATATATATATATATATATATGTATATGAGGACAGATAGCAGGACAGATAGCCTTGGATGGCAACTGGTCTAGGAGAAGGACAACGCTGAATTCAAAACCTGCGGAGGGTCGTTTGGGGACCTTGTGGCACGTAGTGCACCAGGTCTCTGTATTCAGCCCTTCAAAAAGTGTGGATGGTCCTGCAGGAATCCTTCACCACTATAATCAAATCTAATGAGCTGTTGTCGGACTGTCGGTTTCCTAGGAACTGACCTGCTTGACGCTCATACGTCGAATTCGACGGGAGAGTCAAGTATATATGTATATATATATATATATATATATATATATATATATATATAGAGAGAGAGAGAGAGAGAGACAGACAGACAGACAGACAGACAGAGAGAGACAGAGGCGGGGGGGATAATTATTTGGCCAGAATACGGTTATTTTATAGCTAGATTTATAAACACACATGGCCTGAAGATTGCGTGCATCAATAAATAGAAAGATAGATCCACCTGACGATTGTTATGAGATATATATTTTAATTTATTGCTTAAATGTTATTTTTAATGGATAACCATATTTGAGTAGATGGTCTGTTTATTTGTTAAACAGTATATTTATTTATTTCCATCTATCAGCCTGAGCATTCGAGAAATTTTACGAGAAAAGGATGCGTTCTCTGGCAGGATTTGAACCTGCTTTCCCCTAGGGAAAACGGTTATTAGATCTGTCGGTTTGGTTCTTCGTGACCCAGAGGTCAGGTATGTCCGATTAATAAATGAAAAAATCATATATATATATATATATATATATATAAAAGTAACATTGAAGTCAACACTCAGAGGCGACGGGCTGTTTCAATCTAGACGCAATCGTCAGGCCTGAAATGTTGGATTTTTCCTCGATTATTTATATACATGGGTCAGTGGTGCATTGTGGGTAATCTGTTCTGGCGGTTATTTTTGCGGGAGTGTCTTGTTTATTTATTTATTTATTTATTTGGGTTCATTTATTTTATTTGTTTTTCATTTTCATTTTGTATTATTTATTTTCGGTTTTTGATGTTTTATTAACGTAGTAAAAAAGTTTAATGATATCGATTTCGTTTGTGTGTATTTTTATTTGTTCCTGGGCTAACATGATGGCCTTACCTAGCTTGTCTTATGTTATGGATTGGTAAAATTATTTTGTCTAATTAGACATAAAAGAATTTTACCCATTTTCATAGTTGATATTATAAAGTGCTATTTTTTTTTATAAAAACAAAAAAACAACACTTAAATATCAACTATGAACATGGACACAATATCTTGACCGTGTTGTGAAAAATGAAATTATTTTATAAAATATTCATGCAACAAACTATTTCTTATTTAACAGTTAAAATATTTAATCCTTGAAAATGGCTAAATGTATAGCCGAAAGCGCCTGGATAAAAAGAACATTCGGACAGGTTTTTATATAATTTATCATCTGAAAAGAAAGAATTATTAGATCGCATGAGAAATTGTATAAAAAACTAAATCTGTGGTATTCAATGCAATGTGCATATATATATATATATATATATATATATATATAAATGGTGGCCTGACGATGGCATCTAACATTAAACAGACTGTCGCCTGTTGACTTCTATGTTCACTTTTATATATATATATATATATATATATAATATATATAATTAAGCAGTTATATTTATGTATCTCTTTCATGATTAGTTTATACACGCACACACACAATCCTCCAAACACACACGTTCCGTTTCAACAAGACTCTTTTAATCTCCATCCAATACATGGTTTTAAGACCTGCTCATGGTATAGGGTTATTGTATGCTATTGTATGAGCGTAAGGAAAGAAGTGAAGTCCATTGGGCTATGCAAGAAATATAACGATTAACCCTAGACTTGAAGAGGTCAAGATTGTAGTGATCGGAAAAACATCCTACCGGGTGTCTGTATCACAAAGTAAACAATCCGAGTAGAACTTCCTCCTTACTATTGGAATACGAAGGGAATGGAGACCATCCACCCTGGTGTGCGTGACATGGTGGGTTCCCTTTTAAGGAAAGCACACTTCCTCATTCAATTATTATTCTCGAAAAACAAATATCAGTTTTGTTTCGTAATCTCTAAAGAACTAATGTATTTTAATTTTATTCGGACATTTTTAAAGGACGAAAACAATACATTGTTGAACCGTGGTGCTCTCGTTAGCCGAATGCCGTCCTTGGCTTCAACTACGAAGAGGGACGCAGGTTCTCTCCCTGTCGTATTTTCTTTAAGCTTCCTCATATGCACAGGCCGATAAGCGTAATACAGACTGTTTAAAATACACAGTAGGATGCTTATTTCAAATACAAGTATGAATCATAACAATATCTGAATAATGATATCTGAATTAATAAAATATTGATACTTTTTTATTTTATTTTACTTTTTACAGTTGGTTTCGTCTGTTGCGGACTGGTGATTGGGTTTAAATTGATCAGAAGGAATTTCGAGGCCGTGTTCTACGACATTCGTCCACAACAATACGAGCGGGAAAACAGATTGGTCGCGTGCAGGCGGTTTGATTGGTCGGAACTGACCAATCAGCAAGCCAGATTGGAGGTGATTGACCAATGAATACTTGTTATATTGTCTGAAAGTAGAATTTGGCTTACCAGATAGGAAGAGTGCATTTCCTACAAAGAGGTAAGGCTGGTTGTATTGTGAGAGATTCTATACGTCCTTTACAAAGGACCGCTCGAGATAGAAGGTTATGTTAGGAGTGGAAGATAACGATTGATCCCAGCTTTGAACAGGTTATGTCTTTAGTGATCGGGGAAACATCCACTTGGGAGTCGGTTCCACAGAGCAGTGGCTCGCGGGAAGAATCTGTTCGAGTAGAACTTCTCATCGATGGAATACGGAGGGAATGTGGTTGGTTTGCTACAATGTAAGTGGCATGTCGTCTCCTTGCCATGAAGGTTTGAATTGGCGGGACCAGAGAATGTAGTTCGTCCGAGCACTTTCCGTGGAATTAGCCATAGAGTAGCGAGAGGCTTGCCAGATCCCGCCTGTGGGAGAGTAGTTGGAGGGTGGAGAATAATTCGCCAGCCACAAGAATTCATGGATTTATTTTAATCCGATATTTTTATTATATCAAAGGTAATTATAAAGAGCACTTCGTATTTGAAATAGACGCCCTATTTTTATTTATTAAACATTGTTTTACATCTATCGGCCTTCACATTCCAGAAAATCTTAAAGAAAATGTGTGCGCCAGCTCGGGTCGAACCTGCGCACCCCTTTATAGGGGAAAACCAACGTTTGATCATTTTACCAGCGATAAAGTACACAGAATCAAAAGTTAGTTTCCCCTACAAAGGGGGCGCAGGTTCGATCCTAGCTGGGGAACTCATTTTCTTTAAAGCGCAGACCGATAAACGGAATACGCACTGTTTAATAAATAAAAAGGGGAGTCTATTTGAAATACGAAGCACCCACTATAATAACGTTTGAAGTATATATATATATATATATATATATATATATATATATATATATATATATATATATATATATATATATATTATAACAAACTGGTTTAAAATATTTTTTTCGCTACACAGTAATAACCATGTTTCAAAAATGGAAGCTAAAAACTCCAAATTTAATTTTGTAATTAAATTAAAAGAATTAGTTCCATTTCATCTTCAAGCGAATATTAATTTAATTACAAAATTAAATTTGAAGTCTTTAGCTTCCATTTTTGAAACATGGTTATTGCTGTGTAGCGAAAAAAAACATATTTTAAACCACTTAATTTATAATATTTATGCTCTCTAAATTTACATTGAGCACTGTTTTGTAAAAAAAAAAATATCAATAAGAACACCGGATTATATATCTTACTGTTCTTCTTTATATATGTGTTTGTGTGTGTGTGTGTGTGTGTGTGTGTGTGTGAGAGAGAGAAAATATATAGAAAATAGGAAAGAACTCGTTAGGTAAATAATCCAAAGTTCTTTAGTATTTTTGTTATTATTTTATAAAAATAGTGCTCGATACAAAAGTAGGGCATAAATATTTAAATATTTATTTTATTTAAAAATATGATTCCAACGTTGAATCATATTTTTAAATAAATATATATATATATATATATATATATATATATATATATATATATATATATATATATATATTGGAGGATCTACTATGAAACTATAAGCTTTAAACTTCAGAGCCCCTAATCCGAGAAAGGACCCCTGAAGCAATTTTTTAATGAGTGAATTTTTTTCAACAAAGTCGGTGTTTTTTAAGTGTTTGTTGCTAAAAGGAAATCATTTTAGTGATAAAATCATAAGCAAATGAACTGAATTACAATATGCTAGTAATACCCTCAAAATCCCCATATAATTGGTCTAATTTAAAAATTTTCGGATGGTGGGTATCGAACCCTGAGCTGCATGATCTCATTGAGCTCGCCAGAATCTATTTATAGCCTAAATTTTGGCAGTTGAATCCTCGAGCGTATTGTTGCTGGTTGAGAAGTGGTCCTATATCTGTCCAAGCTTCAGGGCACTCCAAATATATATATATATATATATATATATATATATATATATATATATATATATATATATATATAACATTGAGTCAACACTGACAGTCTGTTTCATGCCCAACGCAACCGCCAGATAATCGATTGCGTTTAACATGAAACAGACTGTGGCCTCTGGGTGTTGATTTTAATGCCCACTTTTATATTTACATACGCTCTATCCCTGATATTGAGTAATTTAACACATAAATATAGCAGACCATAAACTATATTTATATATATATATATATATATATATATATATATATATATATATATATATATATATATTGTATAGCGCTGAAATTTTATTTAGCGTCCCGTGCAGAATGAAGAAGCAGAAAAGCAGAAGTGAGATTTGGAGGCGCAGAAGGAGAAGCAGGGAAAAAGAAGAGTTGACAGAAACGAAGAGAAATACAGAGAAACGGGAAAGAAGGATATAGAGAAGGAGGAGGAGGACCGTGGAGATCTCTTTAATGCAATAAAAGACGATTTTAAGTAAAATAGATGGGCAAATCGAATCATATTAAACGCAGATATTTTTTCTCATTGTGAATCATAAACACGCGTAAAATAAAAGATAGCCCCAAAACAGACACACTAAATAAATAAATAAATTACATAAAATCGAGCTAAATAAAAGAAATTATATTTTTTTCTTTCTTTCCTAAGGAAAGAAATTTATTTTTCATGTTCATTTACGATTTCATTCGGTTTTAACCCAGTCCGCCATGTTGGATTATTTCACATACTATTTTTTTCGCCATTTTTTTTTACGTCATTCTTATGGAACGAAAGAAAAAGATTGTGCAAAAATTTAAAAAAAAAGACAAATAAACAAAAGAGAAAAAAGAGTGAGAAAGAAGGTAATATGCTGTTTAAAACAAAAAACATGAAAAAGAATAAACCAATGTGTCGGGTCGTCTAGTTGTCATTTTGAAAAATTATCAAATCAACGATTCGCACGTCGTTTTTACTGCGGGGCGCATGCGCGCACTTTGGCGACATAAATGTCGTAAAGTGATTCTGAATAGAAGATGGGATGGGCAGTAATAGTTGCGGGGCTCCAGATTCCCGTTCTTCGTCTTTTATTTTGCTGAACGGGAAGGGTAAGCAAGCGAAGAAACGAGCAGTTTGCCGGTGTGTGCCAACCGGTGAGAACATGAGTGAAGAGAAAAGGAGAAAGAGGGTTTCTTCGACTTCTCCATATCGTAGCCTGCACCCTCGCTTCGCATCTCGTTTGTCAACCACCCACTACATTCTCCTCCCCCGCAACACTGCCATTCTCAATCCCGTGTTCAAAACCTGACCTTTCACCTTACCCCACATCGCCTTCGCTTCGCCATAGATACTAACTAATTTAATGTGGGCCGAAATTCAATTAAGTTGGATAAGCACAGCGAAAAATGACACGACCCCGGCCATTAGCACTTCTTAGCTGGAAAGAAGAAGAAGAAGAAGAAGAAGAAGAAGAAGAAGAAGAAGAATCACAACAAGAAAGGCTATAGAAAGGAAAAAAGAGTAGGAGAATTGAAAAGCGGGGAAGAAACTATCATGTAAATTAAAGAGGGGGTGTGATATGAAGAAAAAAGAGAGAAAACGAATGAACGGGAAAGACAAGGGTTAAAACAGAAAGAGAGACAGATGAAAAAGGACATGCTATCATAAAATCGTAAGAAAGAAAGAAAGAAAGAAAGAAAGAAAGAAAGAAAGAAAGAAAGAAAGAAAGGCGAAAGCAGAATAAGAAAGAGAAAATAAACAAGGATAAAGAAAATAAACAGAAAGAAAAAAGAGTGAATAGAAAGAAAGAAAGAAAGAAAGAAAGAAAGAAAATATAGATAAAAAATAGAAGGAAATAAAAAAAACGGCAGATAGATAACGGAAAATATAATGAAAAGAAACAGCGAGGAAAAAAAAAACGAATAAATAAAATAGAAAAGAAAAAACAAAATAGATAGATAGATAGATAGATAGATAGATAGATAGATAGATAGATAGATAGATAGATAGCGAAGAGACTGAGATAGATAGATAGATAGATAGATAGATAGATAGATAGATAGATAGCGAAGAGACCGAGATAGATAGATAGATAGATAGATAGATAGATAGATAGATAGATAGATAGATAATGAAGAGACTGAGATAGATAGATAGATAGATAGATAGATAGATAGATAGATAGATAGATAGATAGATAGATAGATCGGAAAGAAAATTTTTAAAAATAGAAAATAGAGGGAAAAAAATAACAAAAAAGAAAAGAAAGCTGAAATACTGAAGAAAGAAAGAATGAATGAATATACAAAAAAAACATAAAGAAGAACAATCAAACAACAATAAAAGGGAAAAGAAAGAAGATAAAGGAAAGGTAAAACAAAGCAAGAATTGGAAAAAGAGAGAAGAGAAAGACGCGGGTAAGATGAGTTTAGAGTGAGACATCTTGCGGTTCTTATGCTTTCTTTCAACGTTCGATTAAGACACCTTGGTGAGACAATGGCCTACTAATCGTACCAGCTCTAATAATCTGCAGGAATCGTAATGAAGTTGAAGACAGGCTTTTCTACCAACCAACAATCAGCTAACAAAAGCTGTTCTGCTGGTGTCAGGGCTGGTGAAAGTTGGCATATGCGGCGGTGTGCTTTCTGCTGGTGTTGTCGAAGAAAAACAACAACACAATAAAATTGAATACGTTTCTTGGCGCCGGGTGAGAGGTCCCGACCTGGACCGGGTCCTGGCTCGCTATTTCTTTCAATTTCATTCTTCCATTACACTCTATTAATCTTCATAAAAGCGGGTGTTGTAAAATTTCGGCCTGGCTGCCACACGAGCGGAATAATTGCCGATGCGTGTTTTTATTCCCGCTCAATCGACACCGCATCACGCCTTGTATGGATATCACCCCGCGTCCGTGGATTAGCGCTCTACGAGTGCAAACCAGCCTACCCTGTTGTTGTTGCTGTTGTAGATAAACATTTTCAAGGTTAGAAGTTCTGCATCAACATGACCCATCTTTTGATAAACATTATTAGAATTAGAACGAATTAACCCCTGTCGCTACTCATTGAATTCCCCCGCCTTTTCCTTTCCTCGGCGTCCGGACGACAGCGGTGACGATACCAACAGCGGCAGTATCTTTACGTCGGTCGTCAGTTGACAAGAAATATAGTGCCGGTGTTGATCAGTTAGCGACGAACATGTGAACTCAATGTCGGGTAATTATTATCATAAATGCTATTCGCTGTCATCAGCCCGGACTAATTTATCTGCTACGGTGGGTGCTGCTCCACCCGTCATCGCAACGCCTCAGCCCTGACTTGCCACATATCATCGCCGCGAAAGCCGCTAACTATTATTCGCTGGCTTGAGTCCGTCTCCAAGGTTCCCCAGTCGGTCGGCACGCCTGCATAGATTTATAAACAGTGCCACCCACCTCGCCGGCCATCACTAATAATGTTAGACATATTAAAAGTACAGTTCATTGCACACGCTAATAATCTCATTGCTTGGTTACATATGTCTTAGCCATCTGTAATATACGTCGGATATATGTCGTGTATGCAACAGATCTTGAAGGCATAGTTCATAGCTAGAAATGGCGGTCTCTTATGGGAATCTAAAAGGAAGATATACGTGTCTGATTTGGGGTAGATTACTATAGGGTCGT
Organism: Acanthosepion pharaonis; assembly: GCA_903632075.3. Classification (NCBI taxonomy): domain Eukaryota; kingdom Metazoa; phylum Mollusca; class Cephalopoda; order Sepiida; family Sepiidae; genus Acanthosepion; species Acanthosepion pharaonis. The sequence goes on along the minus strand of CAHIKZ030000422.1, from coordinate 960,855 downwards.
TTTTGGATCGATTCCAGCAGATTTCGGTGTAATACTGGAGCCTAGAATAATGCGTTCATTGGAAGAAATAATGATCGGGGCTTGTTGAACTGTTGGGATCAATTGGCATTTGGGAGACCCACAATTGACAATAAACTGCGGCGCTTGCTGACAATGGCTCACAACCTTCAATATTACGAATAGCTTTGTCTCAATGCTAAGAAGATATCCGCTATAAGCAAGTCGTTTCTTGGCGGCTATAATGCCGGCATTCCGATCAAGAGACGGACAGTTCTAATCTCACTATTGTCAATTTGTTAAGGAGGTGACTTCTCTCTTCGTTTTCCTTTTGTAAGGACGAAGTTCCTCTTGAACAGCTTCTTCGCTAGAAATTTCACTTTGTGGAACAGACACTAAAATTCTTAACCTATTCTAACTCCAAGGACAACCGATATCAATCCAAGATGTCCTCATAATATACATCTCTCCCTCACCCCGCTTTATGCCCTAACAAAAATTTAATTCGTTAACTCTCTGCCTTGAGTGGCTCTTGAGCTCTTGTATTAAAAAATATTAAAAATAAAATAATGTTTTTCAAAATCAATCTGGGTAGAAAATCCCAGCATACAGCAACGTTGAGAAGTGCCTGAAAATATACCACGGGTTGAGCCAAGACTTGCGAGTGGAATTATGTAGATCGGGCTGTTCGGAACAATCACGAAGTCCCAAGTCAGCGTGACCAAGAGTATGAGAGTACCTTCTTTATGTGCTCTTTCCCAGAATCTGTAACTAACGATCGCTCAGAATAGCTGCATTATAGACAGCGGGTTGGCTCTGCAGTATAAACGACGGGTTGGCATCTGCAACAGGGATTCGCTAGACAACGCAGAAAGTGGAATCGACACACCGAGTTCTAGCGCCCACATCTATGGGTTAAATAGCAGAGAAGACTGGGCTACCTAGCTTTTGGTGGTAACCAGTCTAAAATATGGAAAGTTGTAAATCCCAAACCACGTAGGAGGAAAAAAGGAAAATTTCCAATTCATGGCAATTCGCAGATAATTAAGGAAAGCAATCTGTGGCGAGCCATGATTGTTTCCGCCCTGAAGGAATATGGCAACTAAAAAAAGGGAACTAGTTTAGCAGAAGGAAACAGGGAAACTACTCTATTATCTTCTCCAAGAAGGCATTGCAAAGAAAGGAATCTGTGGAGTGCCATGAGCGCTTCCATCCTGAAAAGACATGACATCTAAAAGAAAGTAACTAATTTAAGAGAATTGAACAGGAAACCACTCTATCGTCTGTGATGGCGATTCACAGATAATAAAGAAAAAAGGAAACTGTGAAGAGCCATGATCACCCGTGTTCTTAAGCATTTAAGAAGCGTATTTGGGAGTTGTAAAGTCTTGAAGGGAGATTAATAAAAAAAAAAGTTGCCTGATACAAACGAAACAGATATAGCGATTTAAATAGCTGTTAACTATAATCATTTGTGTATAATACGCATTTTGTCCCCAAAGTTTTAAGCATCCAAGTTAAGGGTGCGTATTATACATGATAACTAGACACTAACTTTTTTTTCCGGCCATGTGCGTCGACACATTCTGGACGGTATGAACGAAAGTATGGTATATCTTTGATCCAAAGTAACTAGCGTTTAACCAAACACGATATTTGTTTATAAAAAATAAATTATTCAAATACATATTAAACTTAAATTAGTCTTTTCCACTGCAGTCCGTGTTCAAAATAGATGTCATGATAGTTTCATCTATATTATCAGCATAGTAGATGTTATTCCCATCTTCGATGTCATCGTCGTCCACAGAGCCATTTTGTCCTTCTTCCTCAAAAAAGAAGCCGTACCCGACCTGTTCAATCTATACAGCAAGGCAATCCTGAGAGAATTGGAAACCCTACCGGAATTCAACACTGGCAGCCACAATCTTAACATAAGATACGCAGATGACACAGTACTGATAGCAGACACGGAAATGAAATTCCAAAATCTCCTATCGAAGGTAGCGACGGAGAGTGAGAAGAAGGGAATAAGCATAAAGTACAAGAAGACGAAGTGCATGGTCGTCAGTAAGAGAATGGGCCCGAAATGCGATTTGAAGGTCGGGAACACTAGAATCAAGCAGGAAGTTTAAATACCTGGGAAGCGTCTTAAGAGATCTGTAGGCGTATTGGGATGGCCAAGGATACATTCCAAAAGTTGGACAGAGTACTACAAGACAGGAGAATATCTTTGGTAACAAAGAAAAAAATATTGAACTGTCACGTGACATCTGTCCTTCTTTACGGCAGCGAATGTTGGACGATTTCCTCAAAGATGAAGGTTAAACTCGAGGCGCCGAAGATATGGTTCTACAGAAGGATACTAAGGATATCATGGACCGAGCGTGTGAACAACGATGAGATCTTAGAGAGGTTACAAACAAGGAGGAGGCTTATACTTAATATCAGGAAGAGGCAGCTGAAGTTTCTGGGACACATAATGAGGAAGGAGGGCCTGGAGAATCTGATACACACGGGTCGAATAGAGGGAAAGAGAGACAAGGGAAAACAACGCATGACATACCTGGCGGGTTTAAGCAAGTGGATGACAGAACGTGGTCTGGGGGAGGTGACAGAGAGAAGGAAGTTGTGGACTGCTGCAAGAGATAGAGAGAGGTGGAGAGCCATGATCGCCTACGTCCTGAAAAGACATGGTGCATAAAAAAGAAAGAAAGAAAGAAAGAAAGAAAGAAAGAAAGAAACGACGACTTCTGTTTTACGACGTCACTCACCACTGGAATGTGTTTGTTTATAATTTTCTTTCTCCTTGTGTGATTTTATTTTCACCGAAATGATGTGTAAATAATGCCTGTGCGTCTGCTCTAAATACTATGTAAAGTTGTTGATTCAAATAGTTTGTAAAATTGATATTTCAGATACTATATAAATTTGGTATTTCAAATACTATATAAATTTGATACTATGTAAAATTGGTGTTTCAAATACAGAGGAACCGCGGTTCTTGAACGTCTCACATGTCGAACAAATCGGTTTTCGAACAGAAAATTCGAGATAAAAATGCCTCGGTTATCGAACAAAATTTCGGTTCTCGAACAACATTGCCGAACCGAGTTAACCCGAACTGAATCATTTCTGAGTCTGCCGCCATGTTGTATACATTCGTGTGTTGTTCTATGCTTTTCTTTACCAATTTTATTGTACTGTGACTTTTTTTTCTCTACATTGATTTCTATTGGAAAAATAATTTCGGGTTACGAACATTTCGAGTTACGAACGGCCTTCAGGAACGAATAAAATTCTTGTACCGAGGTTCCACTATGTGAATTTGGTGTTTCAGATACTATATAAATTTGATGTTTCAAATGCTATGTAAAAATGGTGTTTCAAAACATCAAGTAAACTGTACAAATTCTTATTTGGAGTCGATACAAACAGGGGAACAAGTTGAACAAATGTTCAATTTAGCTGTTACAAATTCTAAAAATATTAGTGCGCATTATACACGAGAGATATTTTCTCCAGCTTTTTGGAAATTCTTCTCTGTAGTTCCTGTCTTTAAGAACACTGGTGAATCTTCTGATCCTTTGAATTATCGCCCCTTTAGATTTTTACCTCTATTTGTCAAAGTACTAGAATCATCTCTAATCAACACCGAATTGTTCAAGCATCTAAATTGACACGGCCTTCTTTTGGATAAACAATATGGCTTCCATTTCTCCAGATCTACCGCCGATGTGTTAACGGCTATTCTTCTTCTTTACGTGCCGTGTTCACGCAAGACGTAGGCGATCATAGCTCTCCACTATTTCTTGTCATTTGTAGCTCTTAATAAATGTTGTCATCTCGTTATTTCTCCTAAACCACGTTCCTCCATCCATTTACTCGACCTCGTCAAGTATGTTATGCGCTGATTTTCTCTGTTCCTCTTGCCCCCAATCCGCCCCGTGAGTATCAGATTTTCCAAACCCTCCTTCCTCATTATTTGTCAAAGTACTAGAATCTCTAATCAACACCGAATTGTTCAAGCATCTAAATTCACACGGCTTCCATTACTAGGCCTACTGCTAGGAAATTTGAAGAATCAATCTTGCACAATTATAAAGCTATCATTTGCCTGTGCATTGGGTATTGTTGCCATATCTGGTCAGCTGTTCCTGATGGATATCTCAAAATTCTTGACAAAATTCAAAGTAGGATCTGTAATATAATCGATCCTGGTCTCTACGTCAGCCATTTTCTCATCGTCGAGACGTGGCTTCCCTTTGTCTTTTCTACAAATATTTTCATAGCAACTGATCTCCTTAGTGTCTCGATTGCGTGAGTGTAAGCAATTCTACTAGATTGTTAACTAAGTCTCACCGTTTTACTGAAGAACTAGCTAGATGCAACCGCCAGTTTAACAGTTTCTTTTCTCGCACTTCTCAGATGTTTCTCTTCCAGTTTCTCGCTTCCTATCGCCTACAGTCTTCATAAACTCAACGCCAATTATCTTCTCTGTTCCTGTTGTGGAATATTTTCACAGTGGAGGCTTGTATTTCTAATAAGTCGCCCTAAATTAGGTCCGACGTACAAAACGTTAGGAACTTGGAAAATAAGAGTCAATGACACAGCAAATCTAGTTGTGATGGTTGGTACTTCAAATGTCCGAATCTCGACTGTCGCGCTCAACACCGTTCTGCCAGACTTGCCACTGCTACTCCTACTTATTATCTATGGGAGAATCCATTACAATAGAATAGGTAGTATAACAGTTCCTGATCCCTGTTCTTTTATTGTCCTTTGTCTTTTCATTCTCTTTCACTATTAGTAACCCCTTGCGTCTTAGTGGCATTATCGCCATCTTCTGTCTTACTGAACCTGTTCTTTTATTGTCCTTTGTTTTTTCATTCTCTTTCACTATTAGTAACTCCTTGCGACTTAAGTGGCATTATCGCCATCTTCTGTCTTCCTGAACCTGTTCTTTTATTGTCCTTTCCCTCACCAAAACCGTCTCATTCTCTTTCACTCTCAGTAACCCCTTGCGTCTTTGTGGCATTATCGCTATTTTCCGTCTCCCTAAATTCTGTTCATTTATTGTCCTTTCTCCTCACTAAAATCTTCTCATTCTCTTTCACTACCAGTAACCCCTTGTGTAGTAGGAGCATTAACGCCATCTTCTGTCATCCAGAACCCTGATCTTTTATTAAGCTTTCTCCTCATTAAAGTCTTCTCATTCTCTCTCGCTCCCAGTAACGCCTTGTGTCTTAGCAGCATTATCACCATCTTCTGTTTTCCTGAAATCTGTTCTTTTATTGTCCTTCGTTTCACTATAGCCTTATAATTCTCTTTCATTCCCAGTAACCCGTTGCATCTTAGTGACATTATCACCATCTTCTGTCATCCTGAACCCTGTTTTTTTTATTGTTCTTTCTTCTCACTAAAGTCTTCTCATTCTCTTTCACTGCCAGTAACCCCTTGTGTCTTAGTAGCATTATCGTCTTGCTTCGAATGAAATTTCGTAACCCAAAGTTAGCGGTGCTTATTATACCCGAATAAGCTATATGTTTTCTGCTGGGTTCTACGTGATGAAATTTCTACAGCATCATACTTATTATAAAACCCAGGTTGTGTGTGTATGTGTGTCTGTACGTTTATATATTGGATCGGATTTCCTACATTTTTCAACCGATTTCAACAAAACTTCACAGGACTACGTAAAATTACCTTGCGGTGGTTTTGACAGCGCCAAAAAATTGGGAAAACACAATTGTTTTTGCATGAAATCAATTTGAAAACACGATTAAGAGGCATCGCGAGAATGAAAGGGGGACAAGTCATATCGAGTTATACTTATTATAAAACCCAGGTTGTTTGTATGTGTATGTATGTGTGTGTGTGTGTGTGTGTGTGTGTGTGTGTGTGTGTGTGTGTGTGTTCGTTTATATATGGGATCGGATTTCCTACATTTTTCAACAGATTTCAACAAAACTTCACTTTTTTTTTTTTTTTTTTGGCAGGTAGTGTTTCTTATTGTCTTGCACACTTTTTTTCTTTATTTTTACATTCAGAATGCTTTTAAAATTCCATTTACAAGACAATTGTTTATAATAAAATTCTATTCAATCGGTAGACTCATAACGATTGACAACAATGTTTTTGTTTGAGTTTGGGTTTGACCAATTCGTAAAAAAAAAAAAAAAAAAAAACTAATTAAGACATGCGTGTCCGTCAACCTTAAACAATAATCTTTGTCAATTTTATTTTTTCAGTCTTTATGATGGTCGATACTTGATCTATCTCTTACTGTTACATCCCCGGGCAACGCCGGGCTCTACTGCTAGTAAAGACTGAAACAGCTACTTTGGCATTACAAAATCAAGTATGAGTAATGGAAAACAAATATATGAAAACAGGGATTCATTAGTTTTAGAAACATGAAGTTTTATCTCTTGGATCTCACGGCAGATTCCATAATTGATGACAATTACAAGAATGAGTGATTTGTTTTTTTTAAAGCTTATCAACCCGTTGTAAATTTTTAAAGCCAGAAAATATTTTTAGATTGTAAGAAGTTTCGGAGATAATAAGGATTTACTAATTAACCCATAGCTAGGGAGAGAAGAGGTAGTTTCATGCATAATCAGAATCCGTTAAGGACGAACTTCATTATACGGTTTGAGAGGAATGATTATTGTCAAATAATCATCCTGAAATTCCGTATGCCTGAAGCTTACGAAGGAGGCTTGCATACCAAACCCTATCAAACGCTTTAGAGATATCTAGAGACACGGCACGGGTTTTTCCGTTATTGTGAAGTGTTTGGTAAACGAATTCAATTATGGCCATGAGCACATCCGCGGTATATTGGGCAAAGCGGAACATATTGCTTGTCAGAGAGCAGTTCATGGAATGTAAGGTGCTTAACCACTTCGGCGTTGATTAAAGCGTCAAAGACTTTGTCGAAGAGTGGCAGGAGACTGATAGGACTGTGGGTCAGAAGGGTCTCCAGAGTTTTTAAAGACGTAAAACAGATGAGTACTTCCAAAAGGCTGGAAAGCAAGAGTCTTTGAGGCAGTAATTATAGAGTTTGGTGAGGACAGGAGTCAGTCCAGGAGAACATTTCTTCATGACAACAGCTGGTATCCTGTCCCCGCCGCTATAGGAATAAAGTGTCGTCGCCGACACTTGGGTTTGGAGGTTTGGATATGGATTGCCAGAGAGCAAGCATTCGACCTCAACTTGAAATAATTAGATCACGTGACGGGTAAAGGAAAGATATATATATATATATATATATATATATATATATATATATATATATATATATATATATATACGGGAATTAGAGGCGCCTGGCTGAGTATTGTTCGAGGATTAAATATTTAATTGTACTATGCACAATATGAGACACAAGGCCAAAAGGGGAATTGGGGAAAAGGGTGGTCTTCTTCTGCCTTAATTTCTAAACTTAGCTAATCACAAATACTGACCCAAAAATACAAACAATAGTTCTACCACCAAAACAACACATTCTCTCCTACCTTTCTTACTACATTCACCATAATACCTCATGTCTCTATGAAATCCTAACTAGTCCCCATATGTACATTTCAAAGTCTGTGGAGGTGGGGGGGGATAAAACAACAATTTAAAAGCCCCAATGATTATTTACAATATGAATTATTCGAAGGTGTTACTCTAGATGTATATGTGATTCACAAAGTCTCCTCTACAAGCGAGTATTACAAAAAGGACACAGAGGAAATGACGGTGACACGACTCAAAATTGCCTGACAGTAAAAGCATGAACAAAAGAATTAAACTTCTGAAAGCTGCATCACATAATTTTGTAATTGCTTGGTAAACATATAGCACCACGAGAGAGGGGCCCTTTTAACTCCATATGGAGTATTGGGCCAATGCCTCATCACGCTAGCTGCTGTGGTTTCCGAAGCAAGAAGGCTTTTTACGGTGTACAGTTGCCAGTCTCCACGCCCAACAGAGTTTGAATTCTATTCTACTAGACTAGTTACCGAACAAGGCGAGAGAACCCAGTCAGCACTGTTGTTTATCGCATAGGGGAGGGAAAATAACTGCTGGCCTATCAAAACAGATGATTTTCATCGCAATTTGCAGGTCATGGCTTTAACAGTGCGCTGAAGCATAAAACAGAGATTGGCACCGCTTGCAGTTGATGACAGTGTCTACTATTATATTTTAGATTTGCACAGTGTACAGTTTTATACTTTATATTTATATATCTCTAATATTGAACAGTTTTACGCAGAAATATAGCATACCTTAAAACTATATTTTTATCATATATATATATATATATATATATATATATATATATATATATATATATATATATATATGAAGAAAAAGCCAGGTCTAGTGTTCACTGTGCGTAGACCTGGCTTCTTTAATATTTCCCCTTTTCTAGCAAGATTAATGCTCGACAAACGTACATATAAGTTTTAGATCAAAATAAAAATCATTTCGTTTTTCATTCAAAATACTCAATTTTAGGAATACGTTTTCACAACATCGTCCACGTAACGACGATGTTATCATATTTAAACGGAACGCTGATCTTATAAAAGATTTCAGTTATCTGTTTGGATTGGTATTGCTTTTATGTCCATCGTCTTTTTCATGTTGAATTGTATATGGTCTATGTTAATTATGTTTTATGAATATGTCCTGAAGATGGTCTATTAGACCGAAACGTCCGACGTTGACATTAAACATTAAAACAGCATAATCACACATATTAAGATTTTTGTTTGTTTTTTTCAGTATATTTTTCTTCATACTGTCGGATCTATATCCATATATTTGCTTATAATATATATATATATGTGTGTGTGTGTGTGCGTGTGCGTGTGTATATATAGAGAATTTCTATATATATTATATATGCGCGGTGCATATTGGAAAGTGCTCAATATCAGTGATAGAGCTTACATATTCAGTTGTATGGATATGAGTTTGCGACCCAGAGTTTCACGCTTTTGCGATCATCAGACAAGGTTACAAACTCATATCCATACAACTGAATATATATATATATATATATATATATATATATATATATATGTAAAATGTACGGAAAAACAAACAAAAATCCTAATATGCAATTATGCTCTTTTAATGTTAATATAATGTCAACGTCGGACGTTTCGGTCTAATAGACCATCTTCAGGACATGTTCATAAAACATAATTAACATTAGACCAAAACGTCCGACGTTGACATTATATTAACATTAAAACAGCATAATTGCATATTAAGATTTTTGTTTGTTTTTTCCGTATATTTTTCTTTATACTGTCGGATCTATATCCATATATTTTCTTTTATATATATATATATATATATATATCATCGTCGGCACCCGCTCGCATCAAAGCATCGGTATCGTCATCCACTCTCCTTATTCTTTATCTCCCCTCTAGTGTAAAGCCTACTCCTGAAGAGTCGTGAGCAGGATTCACAGAGGTGTGTGGCTGGTGGACGCGACTGGTCAAGTCGGGGCTTCCTGACAGCAAGTTTCAGATCCTCTTCATGTTGGCGGTTGGTATCGAAAGTGTCGATCCCCCGTCGGATGGTTTAACGGTTTCCTAGATCTTATGGCCGATATTGCCCTGTATCAAGGATGTTTTCAAATGATCCTTGAAGCGCCGTTTCGGGCCTCCGCGAAGCCTCTTGCCGCTGGTGAGTTCACCAAACAGGATTATACATGGGGCGCAATCTAGAGACGTGACCCGCCCAGCGGAGGCGATGTAGACGGATATCTGGGAACCGTCGGTGGTTGTCCTAGCAAAAAATCACAAGTCATCGTGACCGAGGCATTAAGCGTGCTAGTCTTGTTCAGACTGTTAATCACGGTACATAACTTGCTATCTCCCAGAAACTGTAACTAACGTCCACTCAGCATAGTTGCAATATAAACCACAGGTGGGCTCTGTGGGTGTTGAACAAGCTCAAATGTGCCTGAGCAGGCATCTGCAATGGGGATTAGCTAGTCGTCCTTGTAAACTGGCATCCTCTCGTTGGTTAATGGCTGTATATATATATATATATATATATATATATATATATATATATACACACACACACACACACAACACACACATATATATATATATATATATATATATATATATATATATATAAAGAACATATATATATATCTGAGGACAGTGCAGAGGATTCGGAAAGCGTTGGATGAGTCTAATGGTGAGTACGAAGGTGTTTGGAGTGATCACTAGTGATGGTGACGTTATGCCTCTATACATCTTCCTACAGGGTCTCAGACACAAGACGAATGCACACATCAAGTGCCTTGAGAGGGTAGTATTTCCCTGGTTCAAGTGGATGATTGTTGAGAGACCCTATGTCTGGCAACAGGACTCTGCATCATGCCACACAAGCAGGAGAACCCAGTTTTAGCTGTGAGGCAATTTCTGCGGCCACATCACCCCTTACATCTGGCTACCTAACTCCCCAGTCTGCAACCCACTTCATTATTACGATGAAATAAAGGCAAGGATTATAGCAACATTCACCAACTTAAACAAAGAGATCGTCTAGAAGAGTTACCGGAGATTGCAATGTTGTCTGAAAGCCGTGGAGAAGTCAATAGCGATTTTATTGAATAAATTTAGTCTTTATTATTTTTGTGTAATTTTAGTCATATATATCTGTTAAAATGAGACGTCAGTGTTACTTTCATTTTTGCGTAATTTAGACGACAATTTATCCATCGCACCCTGTATACGAGGGGGGAGGCAAATATTCGTTCACATACACATATTTAATTTATTGTATTTCCGACAAATGAATATACGTACTTTTCATATTATTAACTGTACACAAATGCATAAGAAATAAATATGCATAGAAAACAGAAAAATTTGTTTTAATAGAAATAAATCCCATTTATCAGTTTTCATGGGTTAAAAAGTATTTGTACAATGCAAATTTCAGATTTTAAAACTTTTAAATTGCTTTAATACACTAGATTATTCAAGTGGAATATTCTAGAATGTTCCAATAATGTTATCAGTAGTTATTTTTAGCCTAAAAATACAAACAGAACATTCTGTAATTGATATTCGTGCAAGAAGGTTTTCATCGTGGCAAAAGGTAAAGAATTGACAAATTCACAAAAGAACAGATTGTTAAGCTCTGGAAAGAAGGTAAAAGTTACAGGAAAATCTCAGACAACCTGAATATTCCATTTACTCCCATTAGTTCATTCATTGATTGGTATAAAAAAAAACTCAAAACTGTTGAAAAGTAAAGAAAAACAGGTGCTCCACGGAAGATTTTTTCAAGATCTTTGCAGAAATTAATGCGTCAAATGAAACAAAATCCAATGGTTACTCATTAAAAGTTGCAGGATGATTTCTTTCATCAGGAATCTGTCTCACTAAATGGACAATAAGCAATGAAATTCATAGCAATAATCTAAAGTCATGCTCCCCTCGGAAAAGTCCATTGTTATTGAAAAGACACAGAGATGCCAGGTTGAAATTCATTTGTGAACATAAGGATAAGGAAAAATTGTATTGAGAAAGAGTATTATAGACAGACAAAACCAAAATTGAGTTGTTTGGACGTAATTCTAGAAATCATGGATTGAGAAAAGATGGCAATGCCTTCAAACAAAAGAACACAGTTCCAACAGTGATATTTGGTGGTGGCCGCATCATGGTTCGGGGATGTTTTTCTGCAAAGCATATCGGTAATAGACGGTAGAATGAATGCTGCAGCAAATCAAAATATTTTGGAAGCAAATTTAATGATTTCGGTTGAAAATCTTGAACTTTTTCCTGATTGGATCTTCCAATAAGATAATGATTCTAAGTACATTGCAAAATCTACGAAGAAATGGTTTTCTAAAAATAATATAAATATCTTGAAATGGTCAAGTCAGTCCCCAGATTTAAACACAATAGAGAATCTGTGGCGTTATTTGAAAATTCAAATTCAATCGAGAGCTCCAACATCCCGGATTTGAAGACTATATACGAAGAAGAATGGGACAAAATACCAACTAAAATTTTCACGTCATTAATTGAGAACAAGAAGAGGTTGTTTGCTGTAGAATTGAATAATGGCTAGTCTGTAAAGTATTAAATGAAGATTATGTATTTTTTTAAATAGCCGAATACTTTTTTCACCCATTAAACTAGATAAATTGGATTTATTTCTCTTAAATCAATTTTTTCTGTTTTCTATGCATATTTAGTAATTATGCATCTGTGTATAGTTAATTATATGAAAAGTGTGTTTATTCATTAGTTGGAAATACAATAAATTCAAATTTTGTATGTGTACAAATATTTGTTTAATCCCACTCTATATACAGTGTGCGATGGGTAAATTGTCGCCATTTTATATTTCTAATTTTGCGTTGTTTCTTTTCGAATTTGTCGACTGAACAGGATAGCAGGATTTGGAAAGAGTTGGATGAGTGAAATGGCGATTACTAAGGTATGGCAGCTCGGAAAACTCACTCTGCTTGTTTTGATAAGGAAAGAATTCCAGAATTTGTAGGTGAAGGTCACAGACTCGAAACGGAGCCCTACATCGAGTACCTTGAGGAGGTAGTGCAGCCCTGGGTCAAGAGGGTGGCTGCTGGAAGACCCTATCTGACAGAGGAGGCCGTCGTTCAAGTTAGTGTCGATTTTATTGTATAAATTTACTCTTTAGTATTTCAAGATATTTTTGTGTCATTTTTGGTAAATATATCTGTTAAATTGAGATGTCAGTGTTATTCTCATTTTTGCATAATTTATACGAAAATTTTTACATCGAACCCATATATATATATATATATATATATATATATATATATATATATATATTATAATTTTATCATACAGTCAAAACCATTTTACTCACTACAAAGATGCAACTTCGTTTCAGTGCATTTCAACTGCACTTCGACGGTTGAGAATCGAAAATGATCGAGCCCTCTTTTGGATTAATGCGGTGAACGTTGGAATTTATATATATATATATATATATATATATATATATATTGGGCATATCTGGACAGAAATTTTTGGTTAATGTATGTTTAGATGAATACCCCTTACATCTAGCCACCTAACTCCCCAGATTGCAACCCCCTTGATTATTTGAGCAAAAGACCAACAAAACTCCTTCTAAGACCAAAGATAGACTGAAGACAAGTGGTATGGTAGCATGAACAAGAAGATCATCCAAAAGAAATGCTAGAGATTCCAACGTCATCTAGAGGCTGCGGTTGAAGTCAATGGCGATTTTATTGAATGGATTTACTCTTTAGTATTTCAAGATATGTTTGTGTAATTTTGGTAAATATATCTGTTAAAATGAGATGTCGATGTTATTTTCATTTTTGCGTAATTTATCCATTGAACCCCAGTATATATATATATATATATATATATATATATATATATATATATATATATATTTGGTTTTATGCATGTTTAAGTGAATACGAATGAATATTTTTTTTGTTTAATTAAAAGAAAAGAAAATTGATTTAAGTTTTTGTACGGTCTCGATAATTTTTCTAGTTTCCGGGGAGAATTTCAACGTAAATTGTCTAATATCTTCTAAGCGCTTTGGGATTTTGTAAGTCATTAATAAAGAATTTTTGTCTACGTTGTGTCCATTTGGAAGCATTGTGATTCTTTTCTGGTTTGAGGTGTCGACACATCTTGCACCAGTAGGTGTTATGTCATGTTAATATTAACTGTGAAATATAATTTTTATATTTCTTCCTAAGTTAATGATGAGTTGTTTGATTGTATAATTAAGGCTTCTAGTATTTGTAGTCGTTTTTTTCTTTTTTTTCTTTTTTTGCAGTTTATATGGTATAGTAATGATCTTGGTAATAGGAACCGTTTCAGTATCAGGAAAACCAGGCATTGTTGGACTCGTTGACCGAGCAGCCGGTTCTATTTTCGGTTGAAATTTATAAAATCTTTTTAATTATATCAATTTTTCAAGTCCATTAACTGTTATCGATCTTTCCAGTGTTGATTATGTCATTATGTTCTCTTAGAGTTACATGTGCTATCCATTTTAGCTGTTACCGCTTTTGAATATCCTCAAGGGAATGTAGTTTCTGTTATTTTTGTACAGTTCTTGCATGTGATCCTGTAGCATCAGTCCAAAAAGTTCGAAGGAATATAAACAATAATGGAATCCCAAATTTCCAGGAACCGGTTCTATAAAGGCAGGTAATCTTTAGGAACCTATTCTACTTATTTTCTTTTCCATCTGAGAATGGAAACAGATCACTTTCTAGTATAAAAAACCTAATTTGTATAAAAAACCTATTTTGATAATTTAATAGAAAACATTTGTTTAAGATATTTCAAGATTGAAATTCTGTTCTCATCATATTTCTGTTCAGAATTATAATGCATTTAGACTCTAATGTCATCAGTTGTGTCATGGTTTCTTAGCCATATTCCAAATAAATCGCTGCAGTTCCAAAACTATAAGATTTGCAACATTTTTAACTTCAGAATAAATTAGAAAAACCTCTTTCAGCCTCTGCAGATCTTACATAAATGTTATATTTATGAGATTATTTCCTGATCACATAATTTCCGGAGCTTTTATAATTTTCAGAGTCAGTTCGCGCAAAACACTAAGTATAAAGAACTTTTGCTCCAAGTCATTTTTAACCATTGATCTGTGAAAGAGGTTTTTATACAGTTGACAGTTTAGATATTTTTCGAACAATGCATGACATCCATAGGAAAGTATAGTATACTTTAAAAGAAGACTTTAGATAGGAATTTCCACATTAAGAGTAGGCATGTGACTGGTCGGTAATTGCTTGTCTACATCATGTTTTTCAAAGTCTTTTGGGATTTTGATCGCTTTGCTTTTCATCAGTCATTCTTAAACTTTTATCTTCAAACTCTTTTGAATTTGTTGAGGGGGTCCAATATCCACAATCCGTGAATTTCTTTTGGATTTGCTACTTTAAAGATGAATATTAATTTTTATCGATGCTTCTTAAAGTAAATAGATCTAATTTGATGGTTTACCCTTCAATATATTTCGTTTAAATTTCGCTAGAACATTTGTCGTTTGGCTGGTTGCGTTATGGTGTTTTCAGTGTAATGTAAGACGAATAAGAATACGAGACTAAATATTTTATCCGTAAAATTATTGTATATACACTTCATAGATGGAATTGTTTACAATGCCTATTCATAGTAAAATCATTTGCAATGGTTTTTCATAGTAAAAATCATTAGCCAATGCATATTCATAGTCAAAAATCATTAACCAATGCATTTTCATAGTAAAAAATCATTAACCAATGCATTTTCATAGTAAAAAATCATTGGCCAATGCATTTTCATAGTCATAAAATCATTTCCAGGGCATTTTCATAGTAAAAGTCATGGGCCAATGGATTTTCATAGTAATAATCATTTCCAATGCATTTGCGTATTAAAAATCATTTGCAAATGCATTTTCATAGTACAAATCATTTTCGATGTATTTTCATAGTACAAATAATTTCCAATGCATTTTCATAGTAAAAAACCTTGCCCAATGCATTTTCAGAGTAAAAATCATTTCCAATGCATTTTAATACTAAAAATCATTTGCCAATGCATTTTCATAGTAAAATTCATTACCAAATGCATTTAAATAGTTAAAATAATTGGCCAATAGGTTTCCATTATAAAATCATTTCCAATGCATCATCATAGTAAAAAGCATTTACGACGTATTTTCATAGTAAAAATCATTCACAATGCATTTTCATTGTAAAATTCATTGGTCAAAGCATTTTCATACTAAGATTCATCGGCCAATGCATTTTCATAGTAAAATTCATTGCTCAATACATTTTCATAGTTAAAATGATTGGCCAATACATTTTCATTGTAAAAATTATTGGCCAAAGCATCTTCATAGTAAAAATCAATGGCCAATGCATTTTCGTAGTAATAAAATCATTTCCAATGAATTTTTATAGTAAAAATCAATTAGAATGCTTTTTCATATTAAAAATCATTTCCAATGCATTTTAGTAATAAAAATCATTGGCCAAATGCATTTTCATACTAAAAATCATTGGCCAATGCATTTTCATTGTAAAAATCATTGGCCAATGGATTTTGTGAAGTAAAAATTAATTGCCAATGCATTTTCATTGTAAAAATCATCTCCAATGAATCTTTATAGTAAAAGATCATTGGAGATGATTTTTCATAGTAAAAAACATTTACAATGCATTTTCATAGTAAACATCATTGGCCATTGCATTTCTATAGTCATAAAATCATTTGTCAATGCATTTTCATAGTAAAAATCATTTCCATTGAATTTTCATAGTAAAAATCATTTCCAATGCATTTTCATAATAAGAATCATTTATAATGCATTTTTATAGTAAATATCATCTCCAATACATTTTCTTAATTAAAATCATTGGCATTTTGAAAGTAAAAAAAACATTTCCAATGCATTTTCATAGTAAATTCATTTCCAATGCACTTTCATAGTAAAAATCATTTCTAATGCATTTTCATAATAAAAATAATTTACAAAGCATTTTTATAGTATAAACCATTGGCCAATGCATTTTCATAGCAAAAATCATTTTCAATGCATTTTTATAGTAAAAATCATTAGACAATGCATCTTCATAGTAAAAATCATTGGCCAATGCATTTTTATACTCATAAAATCATATTCAATGCATTTTCATAGTAAAAATCATTGGCCAATGCATTTTCAAAGTAAAAATCATTTCCTATGCCTTTTCATTGTAAAACTCATTTCCAATGCATTTTCATAGTAAAATCCTTGTCCAATGCATTTTTATAGTAAAAATCATTGGCTAATGCATTTTCATAGTAAAAGTCATTTACAAAGCATTTTGGCGTTGTTGCCTTACTTGGGGCGAATTGATTAAGACAAATACGGACATATATAGAAAGTGCTTTAATCGCACTGGGTCTTATTGCCTTGGCAACCGCTCTAGGAGAAGGGCTACACTGCCCTACTATTTGCCGATAGCTGGGCGAAGGAGAGATAGATTCATGCCTTTCCCACGTATGGCAATCTAACTCGGCGCTCCGATTCCTCAATCCGAGCCGCTATCCATTACTCCACCGTGCCTGCATTATATGTAAGGGCTTCTAGCCGAATATCTAATTTATTAGCGATCCCACCTTAAGTACCCTTTGGTTTATTAGTGAAACTGTGGCGACGATCGTAGTAAGCGGCACTATTGAGAAGTATTTGGAAACCATACTACGCTTTGACCCAAGACGAAACAGTTAGGTGGCCATCGATGGTCGATCTAGCACGAAGTCACAAGTCATAGTGACCAAGGGATTGAATATATTGGCCATATTCAATTACTGATCACACCACATTATACACCCTCTCCCAGAAACTGTAGCACTTAGGTTAGATGAGAGTAGTTGAAGTATACACTGGTGGTTTGCTCTTTGAAGAGACACAAACGTGCCTAAGCAGGTGTCTGCAACAGGGATTAGCAAACCACACTATATGGATATTAAATTTATGACAAGAAATAAAACGAAATAAGACCAATGGTTTTTGGAAAGTTTTACCAGAGTTCGTGTTTGCTGACCCGCAAATGTTCCTTTTTTTATAGGGTTCTTTGTTTTAATTCTGTTAAGCTCATCTAACAGGAACGAAGACCTGAGAAATTATGCGAATAACATCGGCAACAAGATTTTTTTTTTCAGTGAGGGGAACACGAAAATATATTGAATACTTTGGAAGCCATAAAATAAGCGAATCTCCCCCACCTCCGAGCGGATGTATATGTCCAGACTGACTTTTTATGACAACTGACCACACATAATGGACATAAAAGATACTTTCGTTTAGGAGGCTGCGTGAGTGTCTTTTTAATATGCAGACATTTCCCAGTTTCTTTATGATTTTGTCTACGCAACGCTGTGAAAAAAATTCTCTATAATTTTCTAAGCCCACGTCTATATTGCTGTTTCGTAAGCCTTGCTTAGTTTGGCACAAGGCCATTAGTATGGTAATGGTGATAGTGATATTAGCAGTTTCCCTATAAGGAAACATTCAGCATTCATTAACCGAGCAGCCAGTGTTACTCTTGATCAAACAGTCAGTGATACTTTTTACTCTCTACGCTTTTCTTCACGTGTAACTTACTCTTTTTGAGTAGGTACACATCTACTTATCATCTCTCAGTTGCGTCCCTGTCCTTGGACAGAGTGCGCTTAGCGGCTTCTCTGTCAAAGGACAGAGGGGCAACTGAGGAAAATAATACGGAAGAGGTGCCCAGCCCTGGGGAACAGCTGCCCGAGGCCGCGCCCTCCCATTGCACCAGAGGGAGGGATCGGTGCTTGCACCGAGGCCAGCGCAACCGACGGTTGCGGGGGCTGAGGGGAATTTTGTTCCTGTCCCAGGTGTACGCGCTCGGGTCGGCACCTAAAAATAGACCTTGTGTCACATCTCGTCCTAGTGGGGGCCAGAGTAAATACCGTGATCAAGCTGGTATCAAAGTGTAGTATCTGTTCTCATATCTAATGGAAATGGTAATTTTAGCCGATTCCTTATGTGGAAACATTCGGTATTGATTGACCTAGTGGCCAATGCTACACAAGTTATGCTTTACTTCAGTCCCTGGCCATAGGACAGGGCTCAGTGTTTTCTTCATGATCTGTTTTCTTCATCTCTAACGGTAATATTAGCAGTTTCCTTATAAAGAACCATTCGGGATTCATTGCAATTCGAGTTATGCTTTTCTTCACTCCCTGCCTATAGGGCTAGGATAAAATTGTAGTATCTGTTTTCCGCATCTCTAATGGTAATGGTAATTTTTATCCGATTCCTTATGTGGAAACATTCGGTATTCATTGACCGAGTGGCCAATGCTAAACGAGTTACGCTTTTCTTCAGTCTCTGGCCATAGAGTTGGAATCAAAGTGCAATCACTTGCCCATTCCTTTTGTACCGGGGATGTTGAGGTTAACCCTTCCTTCCTATCATAAGTTAAAGAGGCGGGGTCTACAAGGCAGCGGGTCGTTTGAATTCAGTTTTCCTTCTAGACTGATTGCCAACTAATGCTATAGGGCCTAGTCTCTCCTGCTATTTACCCATAGCAGGTGGGGAGGTGATGGATTCATAACTTTCCCAAAGGTAAAAATCATTTCCAATGCATTTTTATAGTAAAAATCATTTGTCAATGCATTTTCATAATAAAAATCATTTACAATTCATTTTCATAGTAATAGGCATTGGCCAATGCATTTTCATAGTAATAGGCATTGGCCAATGCATTTTCATAGTAAAAATCATTGGCCAATGCATTTTCATAGTAAAAATCATTTACAATTCATTTTCATAGTAATAAGCATTGGCCAATGCATTTTCATAGTAAAAATCATTGGCCAATGCATTTTCATAGTAAAAATCATTTACAATTCATTTTCATAGTAATAAGCATTGGCCAATGCATTTTCATAATAAAAATCATTTACAATTCATTTCATAGTAAAAATCATTGGCCAATGCATTTTCATAGTAAAAATCATTGCCCGTAAGTGAATGTAATGAATAAACCCAACTGGAATTCGAACTTGATTCTCCGATATCTATTACTCTGCTGTGACTCCACCCATTTTATACGTGTGTGTTAAGAAATATCTATTAAGTTTGAGTATAACACTTTCTTCTAATTTGGGGGCTCATTAAAAATGTCCCCTTAATATTTATATAAGTATACTAAGCTGTTTATTGTTTGCCTTGAAATATTGTTAATTCATTGCACTAAAGTGTGAATGTGACAAGTAGGTCATGGTAAAACGTGGATCGCATAGTTCCTCATAAACTACAACTTGTTCATGACCAAGGCGAGCCATATAGTTGGAGGATATCGGCCGTGGTTTAACCTGGAAAGGGATGGGCTCCGCCAGGTTAAAACGACCAAGATACGCCACATGATGAGCACCCAAAGAAACCATTCGTATACGACCACAAAAAAGAAGAAGGCATTAGAAATAGAAGTATACTGTATCGTTTCTCTCTCCCACCTCCTTGTAAAAACAAATTCGACCGATTGACGTAAGAGTGGAAAGGAGGTAGTGTAAGGATGTAGTGTAGCTGCAACAATATAGCTGGGACAATCATGATATGGAGAGTCAAATCAAGATGATCTGGTATTTGATCTCTCATCTGACACAACACTAACAGCTCGGGGGGACTGGTTTGTAACTTCCAATATTTAGTAACATTTAAGCATCACTGAGCACCCCCTGCACCTCCAGTCAGATTAAAGGGTTGTACCCCGAAAGAAGCTCCTTGCTTTGAAAATCTATTGGGACTCATGCTCACCGCAAACCATATGTGAAACTCTTAAATATGATCCATCGCCAAAGATGCAGAGAAAATGGTTGTTTCTTCCTACTGTTCCAGAAAATACCCGATTCCTGCCATGTTTTAACTTTATAATAAGTATCTTCACAGAAGAATTTTAAAAAAAGAAAAAGAAAAATCTTTCTTGTAGCGTTTAATTTAGTTTTAATTAAATTTAATATTTCCTAAAGCTCTTTTTCAAAAACTAATTTAAATTGACTGGAAGAAGTTTTTTATTTAGGTTTTTTTTTTGGAGGGGAGGTTTTTTTTCACAAAATCTGATTTTAGCGTCATTTTTAGCCAGGGTTTATTGCAATGTAATTTGATACTCACAGGACAGGATGAAGGCAAGAGGGACAAAGGAAGACAACGCATAACCTACCTAGCGAACTTGAGTAAATGGGTGTCGGAGAAAGTTTAAGAGAGGTAACAAAAAGGAAAAAAAATATTAAGACCTACAGAGGAGAGGAAATTGTGGAGAGCCATGATCGCCAGCGTCCTGAAGGGACACGGCACATAGAAGAAGAGATAAATGGATGGCAAAATAAGATTTAGGAGAGTTAACAAAAAGACAAAATTCATTATGAGCTACAAAGAACAGGAAATTGTGGAAAGTACTGATTGTCAACGTCCTGAAGGGACGCGGCTCATAGAAGAAGAAGAAGAAGAAGAAGAAGAAGAAGAAGACGAAAAAAAGAAAAAAAAGAAAAAAAGAAGAAGAAAAAGAAGAAGAAGAAAAAGAAGAAGGAAAGAAGAAGAAGAAAAAGAAAAAGATGAAGAAGAAGAAAAAAAAAGATGAAGAAGAAGAAAAAGAAGAAGAAGAAGAAAAAGAAGAAGATGATGATGATGTATGGAACATATTGCAGGCAAGTAAATTCACTACAGTTGCATCTAACAATCACCAAGTTTTACCTGATGAAGAATTCACATTTTTTAAAATTCTAACCATTATGCGTATTTGAGGCCGATTCACCTTCGCGTGACGGGGATTGGTGCTTTTATCGAGAAACAAATCTATTACGGGACAAAACCATTTCCGAAATTGACCAGTTCTCGTCCATTTTAAAACGTGGTCATCAGCACAGTCTTATTTTCTGGTGTGGAGAGTTATTATTATTTACACTATTTATATTCGAACTATTGTCTTCATCATTGTTGTTGTTATCAGAATGTTTCGGCCGTTGTGCCCTCCGGTCTTCCTCAGATGTATATCAATCTGAAATTCCGAACCGAACACTTTATTAAATCGGCAGGGGTAAACTCGTTGAACTGCCCATGTCTAGGAATACCGTCTATTTCTTATTTTCATTTAGTACTGTTCACTTATTGATCACCTGTTTCCACTGATTGCAAGTACACACCTTTGTTGTTATCCCGAAGTTTCGGCCGTTTTGCCCTCCGACCGTCATCAGATGATTGTCGATCCGGGAGTAGACTGTTCTCGTTGAACTGCCCATGTCTAGGGATATATCGTCTATTTCTTCTTTTTTTTTCTTTTTTTTTTTTCTTTTTTTTTTGTTTAGAACTGTTCAGTTATTGCCCACCCGTTTCCACTGAGTGCATGTACACACTGCCCGACACAGGGATTGGACCTTCCAATCACTATATCACTAAATTCACGAACCAATGCTTGAATCCACTATACCACTGTCGCATAGGACTCCTAGAGAAAGCCGGAGAGCACAGCTACAGAAACGTTGTGATAACAACAACAAAGATGAGGAAAATAGTCCGAATATAAATAGTGTAAATAATTTCAAGATCTTTTCTTTAGAAAACAAACAAACATGAAACGAGTATAAAGAATGAAACGCGTTATGCAGAGAATTTTCTCATTTTGTCATTCAGTTACCTCCCCTTAG
Organism: Acanthosepion pharaonis; assembly: GCA_903632075.3. Lineage (NCBI taxonomy): Eukaryota > Metazoa > Mollusca > Cephalopoda > Sepiida > Sepiidae > Acanthosepion > Acanthosepion pharaonis. The sequence continues at coordinate 938,599 of CAHIKZ030000422.1, read as the reverse complement.
TACAGGGCTGCTCCGTTCTATGGATGACTTTAATAAAAGACGCATAAGTCATGCGAATCTATCTAGAGTCAGAGTATTATTCGAGACTCCGTCAGAGTATTATTCGGGACAAGATTGGCATAAATAATTTTGAAACTCTTCTTGGTGACTGATTCAATTCTTCTTCTGCTATGTGACGTGTCTCTTCAGGATGTAGGCGATCATGACTCTCCACAATTTCCTATATTTTTTAGCTCTTAATAATTTTTGTCTTTTTGTTATCTCTCCTAAACCCTGTTTCCGCTATCCATTTACTTACGCTGGCGTTCCTTTCTTCTATGTGCCGTCTCTCTTCAGGGCGTGGGTGATCATGGCTCTCCACAATTTCCTGTCCTCTGTAGCTCTTAATTTTGTCTTTTTGTTATCTCTCCTTAACCCTGTTCTCTTATCGATTTACGCAGGCTCACGTTACTTCTTCTGTGTACCGTCTCTCTTCAGGGAGTAGGAGATCATGACTCTCCACAATTTCCTGTCCATTGTAGCTCCTAATAAATCTTGTCTCTTTTCTGTATCTTCCAAATCCTATCCGTCATCCATTCACTCAAGCTAAACAGGGAGGTTGCGCGTTGTCTTCCTCTGACTCTCCTACCTTCAATATGAGTAACAAAGTTTCCAAGCCCTCTTTCCTCATTATGTGCCCCAGAAACCTCAACTGTCTCTTCCTGATGTTAAGTATAAGTTTCCTTTTTGTTTCCATTTTCTATAAAATTTCGTCGTTGCTCACATGTCCGGCATATGTTATCCTCAGCATCCTTCAGTAGAACCGCAGTTCTGTTGCTTCAAGTCTCTTCTTCATCGCTGCCATACAAAAGAGGACAGATATCACGTAACAGTTTAATAGTCTTTTTCTTGTTTCTCGTGAATTTTTTCTATTTCTTATCGCTCTGCTTAGCTTTCGGACTGCTTCAACACGAGGTCTGAAACATTGACATACCCGAATCAAATGATCTTTATCTGTTCGGGACATTGTGCCAGATATAGCAGAAGCCGGAGATTTTATAATGTTATGGGGACGTTGATTGACTTCTCTCTCGGCTAAGTAGTAGTCCGAGGAGGCCATATGTTCGGACTGACGAACATTTTATTGTATGTGAATTCATCCATTCTTGGGTCTTTGGGACCTTATGTGACGGCACAGCGTCCTGTTACTAGGTGTACAGTCTTCCTTTGCTCACGCTCTCTATCCATGGCCCCACAACCTTCTCCAACGCCTTCTTATAGGCAGCAGCATTGACTCTTAAACCTTGAGGAAAGAAATGAAAAAGCATGACATCTCCCCCATTCTTCACGAATCCCAGAACCAGCAAAGTTGCCGGACACTTTGTGTGCATAAAATGTGGGAACGTATTTAGAGTCCTTGCATTCTTCCAGTTGACCTTTTAGCCCTGATCAAAGTTTTTTTCTCATCAGAGAAAAACCAAAGTATTCTAGGCTCTTCATCTTTCAAATTTCTCGACAAACGCTTTGCGCGGATCAGACAGTTCCTGGAAATCATGTGCTCTTTAGCAACGCTGTTCAGTGACTTTCCAGTGTTCTTATCGACAATTTTCTGTGCCTTTTGTAAGAAATTGTGTGTGTTCTAACGGTATTATCTTGACGGAGACCAATCCTCTCCAATAACATGGATTTTTACTATGAAAATACGTTGCAAATAATTTTTGCTACAAAAATGCATTGGAAATGATTTTTACTATGAAAATGCATTGGTCAATGATTTTTACTATGAAAATGCATTGGAAATTATTTTTATTATGAAAATGCATTGGCTAATGATTTTTACTATGAAAATGCATTGGCTAATGATTTTTACTATGAAAATGCATTGGAAATGATTTTTACTATGAAAATGCATTGGAAATGATTTTACTATGAAAATGCATTGGAAATGATTTTTATTATGAAAATGCATTGGAAATGATTTTTACTAAGAAAAGGCATTGGCCAATGATTTTTACTAAGAAAATGCATTGGCCAATGATTTTTACTAAGAAAATACATTGGCCAATGATTTTTATTATGAAAATGCATTGGAAATGATTTTTACTGTGAAAATGCATTGGAAATGATTTTTACTATGAAAATGCATTGGCTAATGATTTTTACTATGATAATGCATTGGAAATGATTTTTACTATGAAAATGCATTGGAAATGATTTTTACTATGAAAATGCATTGGCCAATGATTTTTACTATGAAAATGCATTGGCCAATGATTTTTACTATGAAAATGCATTGGCCAATGATTTTTATTATGAAAATGCATTGGCTAATGATTTTTACTATGAAAATGCATTGGCTAATGATTTTTACTATGAAAATGCTGTAGAATCACCCTCAACGGCTTCAAGCTCTTTAAAAACGATCATGCAACTTACAAGGAGCGAGCAAACTATAACTTAAGGCAAGGATTACAGCTAGCGTTTTTATTTGCTGAGTTAGCTTGATGTTTGTCATTGTTTATCTGAAAAGAAGAGATAATCAGATCAAGTTGGAACAAAGTTCGAGCTATTAAAACATTTGTCCTCAAAGAGCTGAACAAATCTTCTGGTGTCTCCGCGGAAATCTTTATATACTATTTTTTCTTCAATAGAATACATAGGTTCGCCTGTAGTCTGGTTCACATTTCTCCCCGGTCTTTTGAACAGGGGTAGAGGTTTATCCCTTGTTTCCTGTTTAAGATTGGGTTTCCAGTTCCTTCTAAAGTCTACTTCAACTCTGTACTTCTAACATCTCTACCTAAATGCTGAGATTGTATTTACTATTGAATTACTTTTTCTTTTATCAGTAGGAATAGATAAGTTCACCTGTCATCTGGTTCACACTTCACCCCGGTCTTTTGAACAGGAGTAGAGGTTTATTCCTTGTTCCTTTATTACGGTTGGATTTCTAGTTCCTTCTGAAGTCTTCTCATTCAATTTCACACACAGTAGCCTATTGCGTCTTAGTGGCATTCTCGCCCTGCTTGGGTGAATTGATAAAAAAAACCCCGATAGTTTATGTTCAATAAAAATAGGAAATTGTCGTTAGAAACAAAGAAAAGAGTGCTTGCACAGATATTGACTAGGTTAACTTCCGTGATCGTGTAGTGAATAAAACAAGATCTAGATTTAAAATTCAAATGCTAAGCACTGACTCATTGATTTTGTTAGAAATTAAAACTTTACTTAACACACATGCAAAAGCGAATCCAAAACAAAAGTCGTGAAATTTCACACCTTGATGCGAAATGTTTTTCGGCCAATAGAAAACTAGGAAACATTTAAAAACAAAATTCAAATAATCTTCAATTCTCAGAAACAAATTCTTTTACGGACCTTATCGCGAGCCGACGCGAAGTTTGTTCGTCCTCCAATGGAAAGGCCCGAATCATATTCAGGAATGAATTCCCAAATGACCTTTTCAAGCCCCACAAACAAAATAAAAGACGGGCAAGTTCACCTGTCACCAAAGAGAAGACGAGCGTATTAACAAGTCCCTTGACAAACATCAAGCGATCGTTATTATTATCTCTACCTTTCTCCCTCATCTCTTTTATTCTTGATAGACAAACGGAACATTTTAAGACTGAGCGATTACTTCAAAGACATTCCTACCCTACCATAACGCTCATACATACATACATACATACACACATACGTTCCTGCCTACTTACACATAAACTCATTCTTGCAAGGACTCCTACGAACATTTTGATGCCCTTGTATCAACCAGAATATATTAATTTTATTTGTAAAGACCTTAATTGATTTACGATGGGCTATCTAACTAACAATGCCAAATCAAACTAATCTGTTTCAACACTCATACACTTCACTATAACTGATAACCCACTGTAATTGTACAGGAACCGTTATTTCAATATGATATAGCCGTAAGCTTATTTTGTTGTTCTCGGCTCCCTTATTATTTTTTTCAAACAATTAACTATTCCCCAGTAAGGCTTGTTCATATTATATCGCCAATGATTTCTTTTGATAAATATGCCCCAACCTTATATTTCCGTCCAATCTCCCTTTTTATGACCGGCCGACTTTCCCTTTAATTTCCAAACTTCCCTCGTCTTGCCAGAGAATGTACACAATGAGTTTTACGTCGATTGACTGGACTGGATTTTATTTGGTACCGAGAACGGACAGGCGTGGGGAAGGGTCGAGCCAAGAGTGACTAATAGACATTCAGTAGTCATATTTAGTGGGCGAAGGATTCGCAGTCTTTTACAGGGTTTTCAAATCCGAGGCTGACAAAATCTGTTCAACGAGTTCTATGCCAATCATGGCTCCACACATCTGGCCTCTAACGCATTCGCATCGCTAAGATGTTGTAGGACATAAGTTCGGACATTTTTCATGGTCGAACAAACAGTGGCCATTGCATTCAAGGTGTCTCCGAAAAACTGAATCGTAATGCAGCTATGAAGCTGAAAAAAAAAATATGGCGTAGCGTTATTGTATGTGAATGGCCGCCAGCGTTACAGTTTTATGGCAGCCACTCTGCGAGCTTAAAAAAAATAATAATAATACAAATGAAAGCTGGAGAAAGTTGGTTCACGTGGCTATTAGTAATAAAAAAATATCCATTCCAATCTTCTTTTACTTGCTCAGATTTTATCATGTATTTTTGGAAATAGCCTTTCCTAGCCATTTCGGTGTTCGACCAATAATCATTGTTCGATTTATACACCAGTTCTGAATGGTTTCTTTGCCAATAATCAAGATTCGACCTATACACAAGATATATCCTAAATGAAGTCATGTCCTAAGTTAATTATTTCTTGACATTAATCAAAGGTCGACCTAACATAAGTCATATTCTTAATGAACTTACGTCATAAATAAATGATTTATTGACTAATAATAAAAAAAATCGATATATGAGCATTTCATATCCTGAATTAATGCTATCTTAGTATTAATCAAGGGTCGATCTGTGCATAAGTCATATCCTAAATGAAGTCATATCCTAAATGAAGTCATATCCTAAAGCAAATCATATCCTAAATAGACGATTTATCGGCCCAAAATAAAGAATCGACATATGCTCAAGTCATATACTAAATTAATAATCTCTTGACATTAATCACTGGTCGGCCTATATCATTAAGTCATATCCTAAATGAAGTCATCTCCTAAATAAACGATTTCTTGACTAATAATAATAAATCGTCATATACTCAAGTCATATCCTAAATAATTTATTTATTGTTATTAATCAAGGGTCGACCTATACATAAGTCATATCCTAAATAATGTCATATCTTAAATGAAGTCATACCCTAAATAAATGATTTCTTGGCTTATAATAAAGAATCGATATACGCTCAAATCATATCCTAAATTAATGTTTTCTTGACATTAATCAAGAGTCGACTTCTACATAAGTCATATCCTAAATGAAGTCAAATCCTAAATTAACGATTTCTCGCCTAATAATGAAGAATTAACGTATGCACAAATCATATCCTAAATTAACGATTTATTGGTATTAATAAAAGATCGAGCAATACGAAAGGCATATCATAAATGAATGAGGTCATGACAAAAAATCGAGATTCAATCTATATACAAATGAATGGTTTGTTGACTAAAAGTAAACAATCAACCTATACACGAGGCATATCACAGAAGATTTCTTGACCAAAATCTAAGTACCAACCTATACACAAGCCATGTCAAAATCAAGATTCGACCTATGCACAATACATACACTAAATGAATGATTTCTTGGCATTAATCAAGGGTCGACCTATACACAAAGTATACTATAAATAAATGTTGTCTTGCATTAAAATCGAGACTCGACCTATACACAAGACATATAATAAAAGTGTGATTTCTTAGCTAAAGGCCGATGTTCGACATAAATGATTTCTTGACCAAAAAGCAAACTCCGCCTAGACATAAATGAATATTTTCTTGGCCAAAAATCAAGATTCGATCTATACACAAGTCAATTCCTAAATTAATGGTTTCTTAGAATTTATCAGAGGTCGACCTATACACAACCCATATCAAATGAATGATGTCAAATCCAAAGATTTTACACAAGGTATATCATAAATGCAATAACTCTTGACCAAAATCAAGTGTCGACCTATACATGAGGTATATAAGAATTATTAATAATCAAGTTTCAACTTATACAAAAAGCATAAAAATAAATTAATATTTGGCAAAAAAAGGAAGATACAGGTATATCACTGTTGTAACCTAGGGATGGTTACTGAATAGAATAATCCCACTAAGGGTGGTAATGAACGATAATACTTAGGACAAGAACAACACATATAAGATTCGCCAGCGGCACGTAGTAGTCAACTGCTAGAAGTGAGTCAGGTGAATTCCACAATGAATCTCCAACTGCAGATCAACATAAAGTATTTACTACTGTATTTATGTGAATGGGGGCATACACATTATCTTCTGTAGGTGTGCTACAACAATATATTTTTCTGTTCAAATTTCAAACCTCGACCAATATACAAGGGATATCATAAACTAATGATCTCGTGCACAAAGATCGAGATTCGACCTATACACAAGGCATATCATAAATGAGTGATTTCTTAGTTAAAAATGAATAGTTGGCTTATGCACAAAGCATATAGAGGATTTATAACCAAAATCCAAGCGTAGACGAATGCTCATGACATGTCATAAATGAGTGTTTTGGTGGCCAAGATAGTCCTGGGTATGAGGATAAACTACAACCGGCAGCAAGGCCTCTGATCGGAAGATTGGAGGTTTTGAGTAGCGTGGAACCACCTCTTAAATACTGTTGTTCCCAGTTCCATCCTGAACCAGGGCGGTAGCATCTGTTAGGGTCCCAGCTATGGGTAAATAATGAACGCCACCAAATAAAAACACTATGAAATTATAAAAATACCTGCAAAATATCTTTATATAAAAAAATTATCAAAAATACGCACATACTAACAAATTGTCATGGTTTCATCCAAATCTGTTTAAAATACTACCAAAAAACAACATGAAAGCACTTTCATGGCCTTAATCCATATAATATCCGATAATTTCTTAAATAAAACTGTATTCCAAAATATAATTTCAACAAAGCACAAAACACACATAACTGCCACTAGTAATCATGTCCACACAAACATGTATATGCACAAAAGCTGCATATCATCTACCATGTATTCAATTGTGAAAGCAGAATAACATATATATTTTAAGCTCCCAAGAAAATTTCGGCATGAAATGACCCATAAGGTGTTTGTATGTCGTTAAACAGAAAAATCAATCAACCATGGCCAAGATAAAAATTCGATTTAATCACAAGTCATATACTAGATGAATGATTTCTTGGTATCAATCACAGGTCGACCTATACACAAGGCATATAATAAATTAGTGTTTTTCTTGGCCAAAATCAATACTCGAACTCTTCACAAATCATATCCTAAATGAATGCCTTCATTGCATTAATCGAGGATCGACCTATACACAAGGCATATAATAAATGAATTATTTCTTGACTAATAATTAAGGGACGAGCTTTCCTTTAGGCTTATCACAATATTTCTGGTCCAATGATCAAATTTCGACCTATACACAAGGCACAAATATATATTATCACTTGGCAAAAAATGAAGATCTACCTATACACAAAGTATATCACAAATGTATTTTTCTGTTCCAATTTCAAATCTCGACCACTACACAAGGTATATTATAAATGAAGGATGTCTAGGCTGAACTTGAATGGTAGCCTTATACACAAGGCATATTATAAAAGATTTCTTGACCAAAAGCCAAGCATCAAGCTATACACAAGGCATATCATAAAAGAGTGTTTTATGGCCCAAATCAAAATTCGGCTTATACACAGGTCGCATACTAAATGAATGATTTCTTGGCAGTAATCAAGAGATCGGCCAATACACGAGTCTTATTCTAAGTGAATGAATGAATAAATGATATTGTGGGTTAAAATTGAGATTCGAGAGATACACAAGGTATATCAAATATGAATGATGTCTTCGCCAAAATCGAAATTCGACCTATACGCAATGCATATCATAAATGAAATGGTCTTAGCCACAATCGAGTTTCGAACTATACACAATATAATAAATGATTGATGTATTAGCCAAAATCAAGGTTCGACCTATATACAACGCATATCATAAATGAATGATGTCTTGGCCAAAATCGAAATTCGACTTATACACGGGGTATATCATAAATGAATGATATCTTGACCAAAATCTATATTTGATCTATATACAGGGCATATCATAAATGAATAGTGTCTTGACCAAAATCGAAATTCGACCTATACACAAGGCATATCGTAAATTTGTGATTTCTTGATAATAAAAAATCTAAAGATGATATATAAACGAGATCAGCGTCGTCATGAAAAACATTTGACGGATAAAAACGGAGAGAACTGTATGAATATGTTGAATATTTATTTAAAAAAAAAACTGTTTGTGACATGAGTAAACGACTGGAACCTTCTGAAATCATGTTTTATGTTTAAAACTTGAATGAATGATTTATCGTTCGTAAATACATTTTTTTAATTGCCTTTTTTTGTATCTATTACATAATAAAAGTTTCTCGTACGAATTCAAATGGTTAGTTCCTTGTACTTCACTAGAAAGTACCTGGCCCCTATCTACTCCCATTGAGGAGAAAAATGTAAATAAATAAAGAAAGAACCGGAAGTCATCAAGAACAGCGAACAAGGAATAAACCTTTACTTCTCGGGGCTCTAATAATTAAAAAAAAGTAATTCTAGTGTAACAAGTAGAATTGGTAGAATTATAGCATCTCTATCTATAAAAGGCAGGATGTGTGTGTGTGTGTGTGTGTGTGTGTGTGTGTGTGTGTGTGTGTGTGTGTGTGTGTGTGTGTGTGTGTGTGTGTGGTGTGTGTGTGTGTGTGTGTGTGTGTGTGTGTGTGTGTGTGTGTGTGTGTGTGTGTGTGTGTGTGTGTGTGTGTGTGTGTGTGTGTGTGTGTGTGTGTGTGTGTGTGTGTGTGTGTGTGTGTGTGTGTGTGTGTGTGTGTGTGTGTGTGTGTGTGTGTGTGTGTGTGTGTGTGTGTGTGTGTGTGTGTGTGTGTGTGTGTGTGTGTGTGTGTGTGTGTGTGTGTGTGTGTGTAACGAATGCACGGCCGCAATTTTTGGCGTATTTGCACCAAAATTTATATGCACATGCTCCAAGTTAGCGGGAAGACCAAGACCAATTTTGCATTTCCCAACTCCCATCGATAGTGGAAATAATCGATTTTTTCATGCTTATACGGCAGTTTTCATGTAGTTTGTGGCCATTTTGTACTGGCCAGAGTGAGAGCCTATAGCTGGCTGTCACGAATAAGAAGGAAGATTCTATTGGCCAGCGTGAGAGCCAACAGCTGACTGACACGAATGTCAACTAGCATGCTAGCATGCAAAAAATCGATAACTGCTTTCGTCACAAGTGGGAAAAATTTAAATCTGCATAGCACTTTACTCCAATTGGCTCATTCGTTTGATTAAACTCAACGTTGATTCTGATTCAGCAGAACTGGGTTGTGTGTGAAAAAGTATTTGTTGTTAACATTCTTTTTTCATTCGGTTTTTCCAGTTACGAGTCCTTTTTTTAAAGCTGATCGTTTTGTGTTCATTTTGTTTAGTTCTTTTTTCGTAACAGATTTAATGTTTAGTATAGTGCTTAGAAAAATTCGCAGTGTGAGATAGGCAAGAAGTAAGGCATGTAGCAACATCAGCATGGCAAAAGGCACTCCTTTAAAGGCAAGGAAGGGTAAAAATATAGTCAAGTGATAGAGATTGCTGTATGAGTCGTACGATTTTTGAATCAAGCACGGGCAACGCCGGGCCATGCTGCTAGTGTAGTATAAAATAATGTAATTTAGTAACAATTTTTATTTAATTTGACGTTTTCCTTTCCGATTTTCCTTTTTATTTTTTTTGTTGTTCTTTTTTCTTTAATTTCCTTCCTTTCTTTCTTTCTCTTCATTTTCTTTTCTTTTTTACTTGTTTAAGCCAACACAGGGCTTACGGTCATATCACGTTAAACACCACTTCTCGTTCGATCACTGAAGTTAAGCAACCTGGTCAGTACATAGATAACCGCTTGGGAATGCCAGATGCTCTAAGCCTCTGCCTACACGCATTGGGCTAGGGTGGTAGGGTAATGGTCTATTCCTCCCTATCAATGGCCAAAGGGAAAGTTTGGGAAAGACCACTACGATGCAAGGGGGTTACTGAGTGTTAGAGAATATGAGAAAAACTACTATTAAGGAGAGAAGACAATAAAAGAACAAGAATTAAGAAGACAAAAGATAATGATTGATATTGCATTTAAATTTTTGAAGATCAAAGGCAATAAAGCCACTAGGATGCAAGGGGGTTACTGAGTGTTAGAGAATATGAGAAAAACTACTATTAAGAGAGAAGACAATAAAAGAACAAGAATTAAGAAGACAGAAGATAATGATTGATATTGCATTTAAATTGTTGAAGATCGAAGGCAACGTCCAACAATGAACTATTACGAGCTGGTTAAAAAGGCACACTGACGTCAGTAATGAGTTGCTTAAGATTTAGTCACAATCAAGTCTTTCTTTTTATATGCCGTGTCCTTTTGGGACGTAGACGATAATGGCTCTCCGCCTCCTTCTATGCCTTGGAGTTTTCCACAAGTTCCTTCCCTATGCTTCATCCCCCCAGACCACGTTCTGTCATCCACTTGCTTAAGTCCGCCAGGTATATTACGCCAGGTATATTACGCATTGTTTTCCCATGTTTCTCTCTTTCCCTCTATTCGACCCGTGAGTATCAGATTCTGCAGGCCTTCCTTCCTCATTATGTGTTCCAGGAACTTCAGCTGCCTCTTCCTGATATTAAGTATAAACCTTCTCCTTCCTCATCGTTGCTCACACGCTCGGTCCATATCCTTAGCATCCTTCTGTAGAACTACATCCTTGTCGCCTTGAGTCTCTTCTTCATCTTTGAATGAAATCGTCCACCATTACAGTTGCATATAAACGATTTCGTTATTTAAAAAATCTTGTGGATTCTAGTCAATATTTTCACAATAAAATTGGTGTAATTATTTTATTCGGACGAGCTAGCTCAAATATTCATGAATCTATCACGCCAACCATCACGGTCCTGCATCGGAAGGTCGGAAGGTCATTAGGGCGGCATTCTGTGTCAAAACATAGCTGGTCAATGTAGGTGGTTGGTGCGCGACCAACCCGTTTTGCTCCATGGCTAGGTGTCCAGAAGAGTCGATCACTTGCGAGTTCTTGTTTTGCTTGCCAACAATGTCTTGCAAAATAGATCTAAAATTGTGAGATTTTACCATTATCACGCATACTGACTGTAAAATGATCCCCCCACCCCCGTATCTGAACTGTTCCTTTTGCTAACAACCATGCATTATGTCTTCTTGCAATTGGAGTTTAGTCCTTTCTTCTCGCTTTCCTTCAATACTTTCTGTGAGAGTTTTTATAGTTTCCTTTCTGTTCCGCTACCAACACACTCATCTGCATATCTTACGGTGTTAAGATGATGTCCATCAATAATGAATCCTGGTAGGACTTTTAATTGTGTCAGAGTCGCCTCACTGTCTAGATTGAATAAATCTGGCGAGACTACACATCCTTGCCTTACACCCCTTTCTATTTTTGCTTATTTACTGAACTCATTTTCTATCCGTGTGTTGGTGGTTTACTGCCAGTATATATTCAGTATTATTCCGATATCCTTCACAATTAGGTCATTAGGGCGGCATTCGGTATTATAACATAGTTGGTCAAGGTAGGTGGTTGGTGGACGACTAACCCGTCTTGTGCCATGGCTAGGTGTCCAGAGCAGTAGATCATTTGCGAGTTCTTGTTTTGCTCGCCAGCAGTGTCCTGCAAAGTGCATTCTGCTTTTGTATAAGATTGTAGAAATATCAGGGATGTGTCCATAGAGCTATGATTTATTTGGATGTTGTCTCCAAGAGATGCTAAGTATAGCTCTCAGCACCCGAGTAAAGGGTCCATCAAGATCAGACTCAAGGATTTTAGTTAATATTCAAGCAGTGGCACCATACATTAACACCGATTCTGCAGTGGCGCTATTTAAAGTCACCCTGATCGCCTATATCCCTTCAAGATATAGGTGATCATGGTTCTCCACAACTTCCTATTTCGTGTGGCACTTAGCAGTTGTTCTTCCTTTGTTAATATTGGGTATATACTTTTCCCATTGGGAATAATATAAAGTTTTTTTTTAACTTTTGGTCATCCGTACGATACAACAACTGTCTCATGAGATGCTTTAACTTAAATTTTTTCACTTACAAATAAAGAAAGGTAAAAACGTTTCATGTTTTCTATATTACAAACTACGGTTTTTATTTGGAAACCTCGGCGTGGTGTAATAGCAAGCTTGTCTCGCTAAAACAGTTACAACTGGATAGTTAGTTCGATCCTCACTGCGTGCCACATACTTTTGGCCTTGTGCCACGTGTAAGCTACGCTTAGAAAATCGATATAGAGCTTTATTTATTTAGAAAGGTGAAAGAATTAATGTCTCCTGTGTTTAGCTTTATAAGAAGATGGAATAAATCGGGATAGGAAGATTGTACAACGCTAATAATTTTGCATGCCTTGAAAAATCAGCATTCAAATGCTAGGCCTTTACTTACACTCGAACACCGAACATTGACTCATCTCGGCTATTTAGAAGGAATAGGAGCACAGAAAAGAAAAAAAATGAAACTTATAACAAATTGTTGCATATATCAGTCAAGATGTACGATTTTTCTTATTCTTTCTTTTTTATTTTTCGACTGACAGGAGTCGGACATTTTCTGTGTGTTCAACGGCTGCTCGGGGTTAGTCCAGTCTCTGTCCGACAAGAACCTGTTATCTGACAATTCTCTGAGGACACATATCATGCTGACAATATTTATACCAGGTTTTCCACAAATTCTCGTAGAGTAGAGAAGAATTTTTATGGAAATTTTCTGCTTCAAGAAACCAATGTTCAATTTCGAACCTCCTCTCGCTCGATTAAAAATTTCTATTAATATTTAAACGTCGTCTTCTTCTTCTTCTTCTTAGCTGTCTCGAGCCAGTTTCTTCCTTTTCTTCTTCTTATTCTTCTTGGCTGTCTCGAACCAGTTTCTTCTTCTTATTATTATTCTTAGCTGTCTCGAACCAGTTTCTTCTTCTTCTTCCTCTTCTTAGCAGTCTCGAATCAGTTTCTTCTTCTTCTTCTTCTTCTTCTTCTTCTTCTTCTTCTTCTTCTTCTTCCTCTTCTTAGCTGTCTCGAATCAGTTTCTTCTTCTTCTTCTTCTTCTTCTTCTTCTATTTAGCTGTCTCGAACCAGTTTCTTCTTCTTCTTCTTCTTCTTAGCTGTCTCGAATCAGTTTCTTCTTCTTCTTCTTCTTCTTCTTAGCTGTCTCGAATCAGTTTCTTCTTCTTCTTCTTCTTCTTCTTCTTGGCTGTCTAGAATCAGTTTCTTCTTCTTCTTCTTCTTCTTCTTCTTGGCTGTCTAGAATCAGTTTCTTCTTCTTCTTCTTCTTCTTCTTTTTCTTCTTCTTCTATTTAGCTGTCTCGAATCAGTTTCTTCTTCTTCTTCTTCTTCTTCTATTTAGCTGTTTCGAACCAGTTTCTTCTTCTTCTTCTTCTTCTTCTTAGCTGTCTCGAACCAGTTTCTTCTTCTTCTTCTTCTTCTTCTTCTTCTTCTTCTTCTTCGCTGTCACGAACCAGTTTCTTCTTCTTTTTAGCTGTCTCGAACCAGTTTCTTCTTCTTCTTCTTCTTCTTCTTCTTCTTCTTCTTCTTCTTCTTCTTCTTCGCTGTCACGAACCAGTTTCTTCTTCTTCTTAGCTGTCACGAACCAGTTTCTTCTTCTTCTTCTTCTTCTTCTTCTTCTTCTTCTTCTATTTAGCTGTCTCGAACCAGTTTCTTCTTCTTCTTCCTCTTCTTAGCTGTCTCGAATCAGTTTCTTCTTCTTCTTCTTCTTAGCTGTCTCGAATCAGTTTCTTCTTCTTCTTCTTCTTCTTCTTCTTCTTCTTCTTCTTGGCTGTCTAGAATCAGTTTCTTCTTCTTCTTCTTCTTCTTCTATTTAGCTGTCTCGAATCAGTTTCTTCTTCTTCTTCTTCTTCTTCTATTTAACTGTTTCGAACCAGTTTCTTCTTCTTCTTCTTCTTAGCTGTCTCGAACCAGTTTCTTCTTCTTCTTCTTCTTCTTCGCTGTCACGAACCAGTTTCTTCTTCTTAGCTGTCTCGAACCAGTTTCTTCTTCTTCTTCTTCTTCGCTGTCACGAACCAGTTTCTTCTTCTTCTTCTTCTTCTTAGCTGTCTCGAACCAGTTTCTTCTTCTTCTTCTTCTTCTTCTTCTTCGCTGTCACGAACCTGTTTCTTCTTCTTCTTCTCTGTCACGAACCAGTTTCTTCTTCTTCTCTTTCTTCTTCTTAGCTGTCTCGAACCAATTTCTTCTTCTTCTTCTTCTTCTTCTTCTTCTTCTTCTTCTTCTTCTTCTTTATCAATTCACTTCAAGCAAGGAAACAATGCCCTAATACAAAAGTAGTTACTGGGGATAAAAGAGAATAAAAATTTTAAGTAGGAACCGGAAACACGAACCTAAACAAGAAACAAAAGATAAAGCTCTACTCCTGTTCAAAAGAGCGAGAGAGTGTATGAACCAGACGATATGCAAACCTATCTGCTCCTATTGAGGAGAAAAAATAAATAATTATTAAATAAAATTTCATAGTTTAGGTGAAATGGTTAGAAGTATAGAGTTGAACTAGACTTTAGAAGGAATCGGAAACCCAATCCTAAACAGGAAACAAGGGATAAACCTATACTCCTGTTCAAAATCCTGGGGTGGGGTGTGAACCAGACCTATCTACTCCTATTGAGAAGAAGAAAAAATAATTAGTAAATAAAATTTCAGAGTTTAGACGGAAAGATTACAAGGAACCGAAATATCCGTGTGTGTGCTGCTGAGTGGTTACAACGTTATCGTCCTGGTCATAAAACTCGGAGTCTATTATTTCATTATTTCAAATGGACTAGCACCTGCTTGCCATCCTTGAAAATCGACATACAAAATCATGGATTTTATCTGGATTCGAACCTTAGCGCTGGTGCCAGCTACTTCATTTAGGAAGCAGGTCTTAATTATTTACGTCTTTAGTAAGTATGGCTTAAGATCAAATAAATAATGCACTCAGTGCGAATCGAGCTCATTTCACTAGTTTGTTAATCATTATACTACGGCATATGCTCTATGTGGATAATTATTTTGCTCGAACAAGGTAGCAACGGAGATTCGGGTATTCTAGTAATAATTATATAATGAAGATGTTGGATTTCCACACTGCCTTAAAAATGTCAGGAAGGAAACCTCTATCGATACAAGAATGAATGATAACTAGACTTGAGAAACCTATTTTCTGAATAAATTGGTTGATTTTTTAAACATTTCACCGCCAAACAAAGCAATAAATCCACTAGAATGCAAGGGGTCACTTAGTGTTAGAGAATATGAGAAAAACTACTATTAAGAAGAGAGGACAATAAAAGAACAAGAATTAAGAAGACAGAAGATAACGATTGACATTGCATTTAAATTTATGAAGATCAAAGGCAGTAAAGCCACTAGGATGCAAGGGGTCACTCAGTGTTAGAGAATATGAGATAAACTGCTATTAAGGAGAGAGAACAATAAAAGAACAAGAATTAAGAAGACAAAAGATAACGATTGACATTGCATTTAAATTTTTTAAGATCAAAGTTGAGTGGGAAGCCAGAAACCGGAACACAGTTCCAGAAGCGAGAAGTGTGAGAGAAAAAACAGTATGAGTTATTTTTGTTTTTTTACGGCTTGTCAACACTTTGTGGGTTATTTAAAGCTCAAATATATTTCGAATGAAGGGGGTTGCTTACCGTATCCGGTGTTCCAAAGCGGTCCCTCATCTAAGTACTAACTGGGCACGACACTGCTTAACCTCGTTGATCGAACGAGAACCGTTGCTTTTAGCGTGATTTGACCGTAAGCCGAGAAAGATTTTATAAAAGTCAGCTGAGAGTAAGGCAGTTTTGTCAATAAAAGCTAAATGTTTCCTTATAAAGAAACAGCAAATCTTGCCATTAGCGACAGAATAAGCATTTTATAAGCGTATTTAGTATAAGAAATATGGAAATTCAGTGTGTTTTACTATCTCTGTCCCATAATCATTGTTACATTTAATGTATGAAATATATATGTAAATTTAACAACTATTATGGGACAAAGTAGGATTTTAACTATCTGTCCCATAATGTTTGTTACATTTAGTGCATGAAATGTGTATGCAAATGTAACATCTATTATAAGACAGAGATTGTAAAAATGCTACCTCTGACCCAAGCGATCAAAACTGGCTGTTCACATTCAATACCTCAGAAACCAAACACGATGATTGGATTTTCCTTCAGGCGCTCAAGGTAGGGGATTTTCCTACCTGGACTATAAACTCAATCCAGACCTCAAGTGGAACTCGTACACCTGATCCATCGCTAAAGGGCTTGTCTCCTGTACCGCTCCAGTAAGTACCTGACTCTTCGTGCTATCATATTTACAAGAGCCAGAACAGACCTAAAATGAAGCATCGTTGCTATATATGGACAGGGGCTGCCCACTGCCCAGTTCCCACTTTCTAGTCTCGATAGAGTTCAAGAGCGTCTCCGCGTCCTTGTGGGTGATGAATTATTTTCCACCCTACAACCCTTCTCTTGCAGACGAGATGTCGCCAGCCTCTTGCTGCTCTATCGCTATTTCCATGGAAAATGCTCAGACGAACTACATTCGTTAGTTCCACAAGTTCTAACCTTCACGGCTAGGACCCACCATGCCACGCCCATTCTAGCGTGCCAACCTCATTCCCTCCGTATTTCGTTAGTGAGATGTAAGTTCAACTCGCTCACCAACTTCAAGTCATCCCAAGGCTTACTTCTCGTTCCAACTCTCTACTTTACATAAATAATCCACCTAAGAGTATACTTTTGTGAATATCTATGCTGATGATACAACGGATAATGGATGCACCTCCAAAACTCTAGATGACCAGAGATTGGTAGCTGATCTCTCCTCTGACCGAGCTCTAACAGCTCAGTGAGGGAAAAACTGACTGGTCACATTCAATGGTTTGAAAACCAAACTAGTAACATTCCATCATCACTGATCGGACCCAGAACTTTCACCAATGGCGATGAACGGATTTTAAGTCGGGAAGGCCCCGTGCCTTGAGCGCCTATCAGGGACTCAACCCAGACCTCAAGTGGATTTCGTACATACGCGCCATCGCTAGAGATGTTGAGAAAATGATCGGATCCCTGTAGCGCTTCGGTAACTACCTGGCTCTTCATGCTATCCTCTACCTTTACAAGACCCAGTTGAGGCCGAAATTGAGTAAATGTGCCACATATCCGCAGGAGCTGCCCAGTCTTCACTTTCTAGTCTTGATAGAGTCCAAACGTATCTCCGCATCCTTGGGACTGAAGAATTACTATCCACCCTTTCTAAATCCGGAAGCAAGGCTTATAATCGGGAAGTTTTGAAGAGCCTGACCTCTTTTTAATAGCTGATGTTCCCAGGTCCACCCTGACCCAGGGTGGTAGCACCTATTAGGATCCCAGCTATTGGCAAATCGTTAACTCCCAAACTGAGGTCAAAACACTATGAAACTATAAAAATAGATATTTTTTAGTAAAAAATACCAGCAATACAATTTTGGGGAAAAGATATTACCAGCATTTTTGACTCTCGATAAAAAAAACCCACTTTACAAAAATAAATCAATGAAACCGGATCTCCTAGAAAATGATTTCTTACAAAGAATACATATTCTATTCTATTCATACGAATACATCCTAAAAGTCTTCAATAACCCATTGAGGTGTTGATATGCTGTAAAGCAAAATAAACCCGGACCACCAAAATACAAACCAAATGAAAATGTCAATAAAACCAATTTCCTGACAAAAAGTATATCTGAAAAGAATACATCAATGAAACCAGACTCTGACAAAAACCCT
The DNA here is from genome assembly GCA_903632075.3 of Acanthosepion pharaonis. Taxonomy (NCBI): domain Eukaryota; kingdom Metazoa; phylum Mollusca; class Cephalopoda; order Sepiida; family Sepiidae; genus Acanthosepion; species Acanthosepion pharaonis. Next base: position 920,509 of record CAHIKZ030000422.1, on the reverse strand, counting down.
CTTTACAAAAATACATCAATGAAACCTGATCTACAAACTGATTTATTGCAAAGAATATATATTCTATTCATACGAACCTATCCTAAAAAATCTTGTCAGCATTAAATAACCCATCGAGGTTGATATGCTGTAAAATAAGATAAACTAAACCAAACTTAACAACTCCTTACCCACAAACGAAACACCGAATTCTCTCACTATTCTATCGCTATTTCCTTGGAAAGTGTTCGGACTAACTTCATTCCTTAGTGACACCATTTCTAACCTTCCCTGAAAAGACCCGCCATGTCACGAACATTGTTGTGAACCACCCTGATTCCCTTCGTATTCCACTGGTGAGACATAAGTTCCACTCTAGCAGCTTCTTCCCACAAACGACTACTCTGTAGAACCAGCTCCCAAGAGGATGCTTCCCTGATCACTACAATCTTAACCTGTTCAAGTCTGGAGTTAACCTTTTTCCTCATATATCCGCATAAACTGTGCCTCTTACTTTGTAACACTTTACCTCGAGTGGCTCTTGGGCCTTATATAGGGTGAACATCAGTGTAAAAAAAATAAAATATAATGGTTTTTGCATTTATCATATAAAATGTGCATTATAATGTAACAACTCTAATGGAACAGAGATATTTAAAATGCTACCGATGTATATATACATATGTAACAATTTAATATGGGACAGAGTGTGTTTTGTTTATTTTTAATATCTCCGTCCCATAATAGTTGTTACATTTCTATACAAATTACATTCACGAAATGTATCAGCCATTATGGGACACAGGTAGCATTTTTACTGTCTTTGTCCCATAACAGTTGCTACATTTGTATACAAATTACATTAACTAAATGTATCAACCATTATGGGACAGAGATAGCATTTTTACTGTCTCTGTCCCATAATAGTTGTTACGTTTGTAAATATAACAATAACACTGGGCAATAAATTTCAATTTTTTTGTCTATTGTATTAGATTTGACATTTAGTTTTATTTTTTAAGACATTTTTTATGTTTATACTTTCTTTCTATAGATACAAATATTCAAGTAAATTAAGAAATTTTTCATAGGACGCATATTTTTTAAAATATTTGTATCTATAAAAAGAACGTATAAACATAAAAAAATATCTTTAAAAATAATTGTCGGACTTTGTCCATTTCATAATGTGTGACGTCATTTGTTTACATTTGGATACGCATTGAGCAGATATGAATGTATGAGAGAAAATCATAGAGAATTATGTTTAAAAGCAGTAAAATCGATCATGCGAACCGAACGCTCCTCTGTGGCCCAATCGGTTAAGGCACACTAGGCTATATGACGGTTCCGTATAGAATACAAGTTCGATTCCTGTCGGAGGACGAATATTTTCTATGAAAATTTCTCGGACATTCAGGCCAGTAAAGGTTGTTTAATACTGTTTATTATAAACAGAGCATTTACTTAAATATTTGTATCTATAAAAAAAACGTATAAACATAAAAAATATCTTAAAAAAATAATTGTCGGACTTTGTCCATTTCATAATGTGTGACGTTATTTAGTTTTATGTAATTTGGGTGCGTTGAGCATAAATCTTTACTCGATTTTCCTCTGCCAGGTCCTGATTTTGCTCAACACTCCTTCTCTTTCTCCGTACTCATAAAAAGAGTTTTTTTTCCTCAATACTCGCTAAGTCTTTTTGCAGTTACACATTATGCCTTTTATCTAGGTATTTGTACCTGTTATTATGGTATTGTCGTATTATGTATACTTTTATATATAACACTCTAATAATATTTTTAATTTTGTCATTTTTAACCCATTTTTATATTAGTAAATTAAGATAAAATACAATAAAATTCTAGAATTTTCTAACGCGTCCCTGTTTTCTACAGAATATTCCAGAAGGACAACTAAAATATATAAAAGCGACTCGTTTCGGGGGTTAATCAACCAATTCAATCAGTCAGTTAATTAAGTTTTGGTATGAACAATTTTGAATTGGCATATGATTTAGTGAGTAATTTTGTCATCAAAAATAGTTGATTTAATTAGACAATTTATATTGTACTTACTCATCCATTTAATTCCATAGATTGTAAGTACCTATCTCATAATAAAGTTCCGATTGAAATCACATTTTAAGTTTATAATTCAGATTCTCTTAAAGTCATATGACTTAAGGGCTTTAAATAACTTTACAAATTGGCAGAACAATGAAGCAATATGTCAAGCACTAGAAAGTTCAAATACAAAAACAGCCCTGATTCCTTTTGTTTTGTATGTAGAAATCTTACAGTTCCACATCAATGAGCACATTAACTGACTTCGTAAAAAAATTGTCACAGTGAAAGCTTTATATCTGTTTGTTTGGGGGGGTTGTATTTTAACTCATTTCTATCATTATAATGTAATTTTACTATAGTTTGAACTGCTTTTATTCATGAAACTTGAAAAAAAAATCGAAACGACTTCATTTTTAGTCATAATCTGAAAACTCTGGAAAATGGCACATAGTCTGTTGACAAAAATAAGGACCTGATAAAACCAAACCGAGTTATCAGCCGTCCTAGGTATTACGATAAACTACATCCGCGTGCTGTGTATGACGATAAACTACATCCGCGTGCTGCGTATGACGATAAACTACATCCGCGTGCTGGGTATGACGATAAATTTGAAAAATAAAATATTACCAGCATTATACATTTTAAAAGGAAAAAAAGTATTACCAGCAATACATTTTTGGAAAAAAATATTGCTAGCAATAAAAATCTTGTCGGCATTAAATAACCTATTGAGGTTGATAAGCGGTAAAACAAAACAAACCAAACCAAACCCAGTTATCAGGAGTAACATTTTTAATATCTGTCCTCTAATAGTTATTGCATTTTAATAAACATTTCATATATCAAATGTAGCAACCATTATGGGACATAATAATTGGTACATTTTAATTCACATTTCATATGCTAAATGTAACAACTATTTAATCATGACAATTATTCAATTATGACGTTTTTGCTTCTACTCTTTTAACGCATTTGTTTAGATAAAAATATGGACGCATTTTTGAGATAAAAAACGACTGCATCACGCAATTTAACAATGAAAAATGATCAATACTGTAGTAAAAATGACTGAAACATTGATGAAAAATGACCATGATTTTTTTTTAGTGGCACGGCTCGCCTTATGATGAGCCATATCTCATGCGGCCCACTAGTCTGAAAAAGTTACCCAGGCCTGCTTTAGACTCTACCGGCAATGCCAAGATTGGGGACCTTGATGTCTGTGCAGCCCCAAAACTCCATAGTTCTGCGCATACCTGAAGCCCTATGTGCTACAACATCGCCCCCCCCCCACGAGACGGACAGATGCCAACTCGAACCTGAAGTAGTCAAAAGAGTCAGAAACTAGAAAATAATCAAAAACTTATTAATAGCTCGTTTTGTTCCAAAAGGGAACTTCTTCAGTCAAATAAAAGTTTTATTTCAGGAGTCAATCTTATATATAAAAAGGACAAGAAAAAGGCTATGCGGACAAAATACAGCAAATGCCGGTGGCAGTTTACATCGAAATGTTAAAAATGCCGAGTCGGTCAGTTTTTAAATCTACATTTTGCAATCTGGTATGTCTAGATGTTAACTTAGCTTACCTCCGCAAACTTTTTATTGTTTTTAATTTTGTTTTTATCTTTACTGTTTTTTTTTTATCCCAAATCGTATAGTCATAATTTAGTGAGCAAAGGAGATACGCTGTATGGTACAAGACACAAATTTGCCAAAGTTGATTCTAAAATTAGTGCACTTTCTATACAATTTTGCGTTAATAAATAACTTTCACTTTTAATTCCTTAAAAGATCCCTTGTTTTTGCAAAAGATGCCTACATTGTATTAGACATAATTTTGTGAGGGAACGAGATATGCTGCATGACACCAGACACACATTTGCGATTGATTATTCTGAAATTAGCGCACTTTCAATACATTTTTACCTTAATAAATAACTTTCACTTTTAATCCCCCAAAAGACACACTGTTAAAAGTTAACCCTATTAAAAGACCCTAGTTTTTATAAATAAAAATTAGTCCTGATTGTGTCTGGAAGGGAGATATGCTGTATGATCCTTGAAATAAATTTGCCATAGATGATTCTGAAATTAGTGCGCTTTCAATAGATTTTTGCCTAAATACATTATATTCTCTTCTAATTCTTTAAATTGATCACTTGTTAAAAGATCCTTTTTGTAAAAGATCCATACATTGCATTAGTCATAATTTTGCGATGAAGGAGTTATGTTGTACGATCCTGGACGTAAATTTGGTGTACAGAATTAAAAAATTAATGCACTTTCAATAGATTTTCATCTTAATAATTTCCTTTTCCTTTTAAGTCGAACTTATGTTATGGTGAAAGATTAAATTAACAAAGTATGTTCTTTTATGAATTATCCATTTTATATTATCTTTGATTGAAATTTCTAGATAACTGACCTATGTCTCTGATGGAATATTTTTGTATACTATTTTACAAATTCCTATTTCAAGTTTTATTTTTTTTAATCATTTCATCCCAAGCAAGTCGGGAATGCCACTAGTACGCAGGGGTTTACAGGGAGTGAAAGTGAGAGAAAAGACTGAATATAGGGAGGATTGAGGAAAGGATAAAAGATGAACGGGATTCAAGAAGATAGAAGATGGCGATGAATGTTGCATTTAAATTTTGTTAATCATTTCACCCCAAGCAAGGCGGGAATGCCACTAGTACGCAGGGGTTTACAGGGGAGGAAAGTGAGAGAAAAGACTGAGTATAGGGAGGATTGAGGAAAGGATAAAAGATGAACGGGATTCAAGAAGATAGAAGATGGCGATTAACGTTGCTTTTAAATTTTTGAAGATTATAGTTATCAGGGAAAGCGAGTAAATAGAAGGGAGTTCTACAGGTGGGAAGTACGAGAAAAGAAACTGTTGGAATATATGGCAACAGGATGAGCACCAGACCAGATATGAGAACAGGAGGAGCACCAGGTCACATATGGCAACAGGAGGAGCACCAGACCAGATATGGCAACAGGAGGAGCACCAGGCCAGATATGGCAACAGGAGAAGCACCAGGCCAGATATGGCAACAGGAGGAGCACCAGGTCACATATGGCAACAGGAGGAGCCCCAGACCAGATATGAGAACAGGAGGAGCACAAGGTCAGATATGGCAACAGAAGGAGCACCAGGCCAGATATGAGAACAGGAGGAGCACTAGACCAGATATGGCAACAGGATGAGAACCAGGTCAGATATGAGAACAGGAGGAGCACCAGACCAGATATGGCAACAGGAGGAGCACCAGACCAGATATGGCAACAGGAGGAGCACCAGGCCAGATATGGCAACAGGAGAAGCACCAGGCCAGATATGGCAACAGGAGGAGCACCAAGACAGATATGGCAACAGGAGGAGCACCAGGCCAGATATAGCAACAGGAGGAGCACCAGACCAAATATGGCAACAGTATTCAATGCACAGACGAATGGTCGATTTGTACATGTGCAAAATGGATTGTTATGAGAAAGATTTTCTGGCACGACACACTGACCCAACTTTCCTTGCAGTAGATGCAGCCATTGGTTCGATGTAGTCGCTCCACTCAGTTGAAAATGTGACGCCAAGAAGGCGTAGTGTGTTGCTACTTTATTTTCTTTTGTATTGATTAAATCTCTTCCTGGTTTTGTAGTGGTAACAAATTCGATTGACGACTCTTGCTCTTCGGGAAATTTTTCGATTGTTAGTGATTGGGTTCTCCTCTATCCTGCGTTGATAAATATAAGTGGCCGGATTAACTAAAGCTCTTCTAAGACTATGCTCTGCTCATCCATGAGAATCGTTCAAAATGCTCTAAGCCTCGCCCAGAAGGATTTAGAGAAAAAAAACAGTTTTTCACTATTTTTCAATACCTGTCTATATTTCTGAGACGGGGTATTATGAACACTATTTACATTGTTCAGACTATTTACTTTGTTTCGGCCGTTGTACGCTCCGCTGTACGCTCCTAAAGGGTTCAGTTCGACATTCCAACCACCTGAAGAAGGCCAGGGCGTACAACGGCCGAAACGTTGTGATAAATATGGCAACAAAGATGAGCATGATAGTCCAAACAATGCAAATAGTATTTTTCAATAGTTCGTCAATGCACTTGCTCCAACGATGTTTAAGTATCGTAATCCCACCACGGAAGAAGGTGACGTCCTTGTCCTCCAAAAACTCCTGCACACTGCAACGTGCAGAAGTCGGGGTGTTTATTTCATGTTTCAACTGTTTTTACGTATTTAAAATGTCTTCCTTTCTCACATTTCTCAGTATTAGACCCTATAGACCCCCCCTACTTGAGTCTTAGGGCCACACAATGAAGGAATTAACCCCATCATATAACCTCTTCATATCACTGCCTCTACAGAACATGTGATTTGTACAAAAAGAAAAAAAAATCATTAGAAGCTTAAACTTAATTCATACTTAAACACCCTTTAAATATATATATATATATATATATATATATATATTATGCAAAATTAGGTAATCCGTATGGGTAGACCCAAGGAGGGTGATATCCAGAGAGCTCAATGTAAATTCAGAGCAAATATGTTTGAATAAAAACAAATCACTTTAAGGTTCCATGTAATAAGTTATTTCACCACAACCCTTTTAAAGGGCTCTCGATCATCAGACTTCCAAAAGTTGAAATGAAAAATGAAAAGAAACGTACATTTTTGACGGACCGCACCAAGCGTATGTGAAATTAACGAAGTGAGGAAGTGAGGTGGGAGAGAAGATATGAGTGAGTTAGATGTACCATTTTCAATTCCTTATCCTTAACCCCATTATATATATATATATATATATATATATATATATAATTGAAATCTATTTTAATCGTGGTCTAATTTTCCTCCTCATTCGGTATTTACTAATATGTCTTTGATTGTTTCCTGCTGCTCGCCAACGTTCACTCTTTTGAGAACGTGTTGGCTGAAAGGGTCCCCTCAAAATAAAATAAAAAATAATGACTCCCATTCTATTTAACACTAGGATGGCCGAGGTGTCGTTTTCGACACCTTCAAATTTTCAACAAATTCCTATGGAATAACTAGTTTTGGTTCGATGCTGAGGCTTATGGACAATTATTGAAATTTAGCAAAGATGCTTAACAGACTTAATTCTTTAAAAACTATTCAGCGGAAGAGCTGATATTTGAGGTTTTACCTTGAATGGCCGAGGCGTCGTTTTTGACACCTACGCCATTCATAGGGTAAATGCATTGAAAAATTTCTCACAAGCAATAATACTTGTGTTTATGTCCCCTATCTATCTATTTATCTATCTATCTATACACATACACATAATATATATATATATATATATATATATATATATATAATCACTTTCTTTCAGTATGAGGTATACTAATATTTGTGAATTTCTTTTCAGGCTTGTTATTCCTGACTTGAATATTGAATATATTAAAGATGGCTGCTTCATGGCGTAATGGAAATAAAGATGTCAAAGGAGCTGGCCATCCTAGTGTTAAGTATATATATATATATATATATATATATATATATATATATATATATGTATGTATAAGAGAGAGAGAGAGAGACTCGATCACTTATTTGACTGGAGCTTCGAAAAATGAAAATAAGACAAGGAAAAAGAAAAATTAACATTTTTTAGCATTTCATAGGAAAATTTGAATTCTGAAAAATTAGGCCAAATACTAGCTGGTCAAAAGTTTAAGATCATATTTAAATGAAGCTTTCATTGGTGAACACGTAACGAAATTTAGTCATTTATGTTCAAGCATTAGCGCAGTCAGCATCTCCCACTGGTAAACCCTGCGTTAATTTTTTTTAAGCAAGGGGTTACAGAGAGTGAAAGCAAAGAGAGGTGTTTGAGGAAAAGATAAAGAGAAGAACGGGGATCATGATCAAGGCATCACAAGATGTCGATTGACATTACATTTAAATTTTGAAGATTATAGTTATCAGGGAAGCAAGTAAGAGGAAGGGTGTTCCATTGTCGGGAAATGCGAGAGAAAAAGCAAGCGTAGAAGAGGTGTTTACATTTAATTGTTTCAACGGTAAAAGGGTGGGACCGGATGCCAACCTAGTAGCACGCTTAAATTCATGCAGGTTGGCGCACCAGTGAAAATAAATCTTCAGAGCAGTTGTCATGAAAATATTTGCAGAAAAGACATCACATCAGGTCTGTGAGAAAAGTGACTGGAGTCGAGATGATCATGGCAAAGACTAAAAAGTTTACAGAGTTTCAACGTAGCAGAATTGTCGAGCTGCAAAATCAAGGTTTCTTTCTCTCTCAACGTGTCATCGCTGGTGTGATGGGACATAGTAAAACTGTTGTTGCAAATTTCTTAAAAGACCCTGCGGGATCAGTCACTTATGTGCCATATGTGATACACGCTTAGGCGATCATGTATCTTTCGATACATGACTGACGAGGCAGATTTTTTTCCCGCAGTAGGTTGCCATTTCTTTTGACGGTAGACCAATTGCCATCCCAGGCTATAGAACGCGGTATGTCCTGTGGGGAAGAAGAGGATCCATACCAAGGGTATTAACACGTTAAGTGAATGTAATGGACTCGACTGAAATTCGAACTCGGCTCTCCGATTCCTCAAGGCAAGCCGCTATCCATTACTCCACCGGGACGAGAATTTCAAGTAGACGGACGGGGAAATTTTCGTCGACGTTCAGCAGAAAGGATTCGATGGATTGTCGAATTTTAATTAATTTTTATTTTCCATTTTCTTATTTTTCATTTTTCTACTCAAATATGCGGTTGAGTCTAACAACGTAAAAGGTATATTTTTTCTTTATTTTCATTGGCCTTAAAATTTTGGCCAGCAGTGTATATTTATTGGTTAATAAGTGCTCAATATCAGTGATAGACCGTATGTAAATATGAAAGTGGACATTGAGGCCAACACCTAGCGGTCTGTTTCATGCAATCTTCAATCTTCAGGTCAGATAGATAGATAGATAGATAGATAGATAGATAGATAGATAGATAGATAGATAATTTGACGCTATCCGCCTGATAGTCAGGGATCCGAACCTTCGAGTAACTTCGAAGGAGACTGTCCTATCAGCAGGTGTATAATATCGGGTCTATTGTACTGCCATTTTGTAAATGGTTTCTGGACTGTGTAGTAGTCTCTGGTGGGGCCCCTCAATGTCATGATGGTGGGTTCTGTTACGGCAGTATCTCCGGACTAGTCAACCCAGGTTATTTATACGTGCATCTCAATAGGTATCTGTTTCACTGCCTACTAATCATTCTCCAAACACCCTAAAACAAACAGGAAAGCAATTAAATTGAAAACGAGCTACATTCCAACTTTTGAGAAGTGGAAACCTACCTTCTTCAAGCTAAACCTGATCTCCTGTTCCTGCCTGAAACGGGTATGAATGCCTCAATCCCATTGCAGGAGCTTACAATCTCGGGCTACTCACCCATTATAACAAAATATGACCATATAAATCATCACGTCACGGGATCTGTGCCTACATCAAGGACGGGTTTCCTTGTGACAAGGACACAAACAAACGAGGATCCTGATCTCCTGTATACCTGTTTCCGCATGGCATTTATCAATAGTACTACATTCGTCTTTGCCCTGTATCGTCCTCAGGATGAAAAGTCGGTAAGCTTCGATTGAATATCAGAAAAGATTGGCAATATACTCACCGAATATCCCTCGTCCAACTTTCAATATGCAGTGACTTCAATGTTCACCACAAAGAGTAGTTAGTCCACTCTAACAAAACCGATGAGTAAGACAGATATTGCAGAGACTTCTCCGTCGAATATGAACTAACCATGATCATTGAAGGACCCACCCGAGTCGCGGATACGACGGGATAGCAAGCAAACCTCCTCGATCTTTTTCTAATATTCTGCCCTGACAAATGCCCAGCAGAAATTTTAGTCCCTATTGACACGTCAAATCATTCCCTAGTCAGTATTCAGATTGACTCCAAACTAATGACGTCCCTGATTTACCGCTTCCATAGAACGGTGTTTCGCTATGCGGAGGCAGATTCGGGCTGCTTTTGCTACTATATGACGGAAGCTCATCTCCCAACCTTCTTCAAACATACTGCCCCCAAAACTGCTGCCTTAACCTCCGAATATATAGTCCACTCTAACAAAACCGATGTGTAAGACAGATATTGCAGAGACTTCTCCGTCGAATATGAACTAACCCAGATCATTGAAGAACACACCCGAGTCGCGGATACGACGGGATAGCAAGCAAACCTCCTCGACCTTTTTCTAACATTCTGCCCTGACAAATGCCCAGCAGAAATTTTAGTCCCTATTGACACGTCAAATCATTCCCTAATCAGTGTTCAGATTGACTCCAAACTAATGACATCCCTTGATAGAATGGTTTTTCGTTATACGGAGGCAGACAGCTTATGATCCTATCTCAAACTTCTTCAAACATGCTACCCCTAAAACTGCTGCCTTAATCTCCGAATGGATCCTTTTTGGAATGGAATTTTCATACCCACAAAAAAATTCCAGCAAATACCAAACAGTCAGCTCTGGTTCACCCCTGAATGCGCTGCAGCCACGACTCACTGAAACAAATACTTCATCTATCGCAAAGAGCAGTATAGTCTGGCCCTTACTCCTTTCAAAGTGCAGCTACGCGCGATCTGTCCAGGCCAAGGTTGAAAATAAACAAAACGGACCTAGCGAATTCTGGAAGATCACCAACCAAATTATAAACAGACGCACACTATTATAAATGGTCCCGAAGTCATATCATCCTCGGCAGACAACACGAACCTCTTCGCCTCGATCTTTGTCTCAAACTCAACGTTACATGACAAATACCATCCCCTCCCCAACTTCCCACGTCTCACTGAACACAATTTCACTAAGCACTCATTTCAGCAAAAGAAAACTCTAGACTTATTAAGAGCTTTGACCCCCAAAAAGTTAATGGCCCAGACAAAATCCCGATGGTCGTCCTTAAGAGTATTAGCCCAGAATTATCCCCGAGTTTAGCAAAGTTATTTAACCGATGCTTGAAGGAGAAATCTTTCCCAAGAATGTGGAAGGTCGCAAGCGTATTCCCGGTCTTCAAAAACTCGTAAAATCGATCCTTCCACTCCTGGTATAGACCCATTAGTCTCCTCAGTATCATCAACAAGCTTTTTGAAGTCTTAATCAACAATGAAGTTGTCAAACACCTGGAGAGGAAAAACCTCTTGTGCGATGAGCAGTATGGTTTTCGATCAGCCCGATCTACTGCTGACGTCCTGACTACCATTACACACAGAATTAGTGAGGTCCTTGACACATATACAAGGATCAAAGCATTATGTATCTCGAACGCCTTCGACAAGGTGTGGCACAAAGGTTTGCTACACAAGCTCGCCAGCTATGGAACCACTGTGTTTTCTTTATTATAAAATCCTTCTTAACAGGTAGATCCCTGGATGTAGTTATTAACGGCCAGTCCTCCGAGACCCTTGGCGGTCAACGCAGGCGTACCCCAGGGGTCACTTCTCAGACAACCCTTTTTTGGTTTATATAAATGATCTATCATTTGTAAATGTTTATGCCGATGATACGACGATATACGGGCGCACCTCTAAAAGTTTTAAAGATCAGAGATTGGCAGCTGATCTCTCTTCCGATTTAACACTAATTTACTAATAGGGAAAAATACTGGCTGGTTACATCCAATGATTCTATAACCAAACTGGTTACATTCCAACACTGCAGATGAGATCCCGAACTACTGCCAGTCAAGATGAACGGATGTACCCTCGAGAAAGCCCAGCTCCTTGAGAGGACACTGGGCCTCAAACTCACACCCGAGTTCAAGTGTAATTCCTATATACGACCCATCGCTAAAGATGCAGTTAAAATAATCGACTCCCTGTATCGCTCCAGTAAGTACCTGACTCCTCATGCTATCCTCTACATTTTTTAAGAGCCAGACCAGGCGGAAAATGGATTACTGCTGCCATTTTTAGCAAGAACTGCCCTATCCTCACTTTCCAGTTTTGACAGAGTTCAAACGCGTCTCCGAGTCCTAGTGAGAGAAGAATTATTTTCCTTCCTCCAACCTCTCTCTCTCTCTCTCTCTCTCTCTCTCTCTCTCACACACACACACACAGACGGGATGTGGTGTGTCTCTCACTAGTCTATCGCTACTATCATGGAAAGTGCTCGGACGAACTGCATCTCTTGGTCAGATCTTCACAGCTAGGACATGCTATGCCACTTACATAGCAACAAACTACACACGTTTCCTACGCATTCCATCGGCGAGAAGTTCCACAGAAAAAATTTCTTCCCGCAAACCACTGCCCTGTACAGACTCCCTAGGGGATGTTTTCCCGATCATTGCAATCTTAACCTGTTCAAGTCTGTAGTCAACCGTTAACTTCCCCATACCTATCTATATAAACTGTCACTTATCATAACCCGCTACCTGTGTCTCATGTATAACGCAATCGTCACGTAAAAACTTCAAATATATATAGATATATATATATATATATATATTATTTTTATATGAGCCTTACTCAGTAGAAAGCGCTCAATAACAGTGATAGAGCTAACATATTCAGTTGTATGGATATGAGTTTGTGACCCTAGGTTTCACACTTTTGCGATCATCAAAGTTTGTCTGATGATTGCAAAAGCGTGAAAAATATAAAAACATGCGAAGCATTATGCTTCTTATGTTTTTATATTTTATATTGCAATATTTAGTCTTCCCTCGATTTCAGCTCTGTCGAGTGAGGGCGAAACCAGTCGGCTGGTCATTTTTTTCTTCCTATTTTCCTTTTAATCATGAATAGTAAAAGCACGTCTTGTCATTTTTATTTCCATAATAAAATTTTGTAACCCCAAGAAAATAATTATAATTATATATATATATATATATATATATATATATATATATATATATATATATTTCATTAAATAATATAACAAGTGTTGTCTATTTTATGTAAATTCTTTTCATAACGTCTGATAAGCTTAATAACATTATCATTAAACGAAGAAAGAAAATCACAATATTGATCCATATTTTTTAATCCAATCTAAGCTTTCGGCTTACAGAAGCCATTATCAAATATGTCAATTACTGTACAATATGTTAAGCAATACACGGACAAGACAGTGATGATAGATTGGAAAAAAACATGGATCAATATTGTGATTTTCTTTCTTCGTTTAATGATAATGTTATTAAGCTTATCAGACGTTATGAAAAAAATTTGCATAAAATAGACAACACTTGTCTATATTATTTAATGAAACATGTATGAATGAAAAAATGCTGCCTAAATACACACAATATATATATATGTGTGTGTGTGTGTGTGTGTGTGTGTGTGTGTGTATAAAGTCTTCTGCTTCTTTCTGCCCGGGAAGCGAGATAAAATCTCAATTCCGCTATACATTTATATATATATGACTCTCTCTCTCTCTCTCTTTCTCTCTCTCTCTCTCTCTCTCTCTCTCTGTGTTTGTGTGTGTGTATGCTACCGCTAGTTAATTTTGATACAGTGTGACCCGGATATAAGAGAGTTGTCGGGACCGGAGAAGAAGTCTCTTATATCCGGGTTTCTCTTATATCCGGGTTTGGTCTATTTTATATACATTAACACAGGCTCTAATGTGGGACCAGAGAAAATCTCTCTTATATCCGGGTTTCTCTTATATCCGGGTCTCTTATATCCGGGTTACACTGTATTAATGTAATTATCTATCCACTACCCTTCTCCTCATCCTTTCTTCTATCACTCCTATCTGATCTTGCTCCAAATTTTCTGTAACTCCTTGCGTCCTAGTGGCTTCCTGCCTTGCTTGGGGTGAAACGCTTAAAAAAAAATTCTCCCAATGCCTCCGTTTCTTTATATTGTATAAGCTTTGAATGCTTATTATATAAATTCTCTCATTTTCGACAGTTATAACTCTATTTAGTTACTTGTAGCAACTTAAGCCTATTTCAATCTATTGATTAAAAATGAATATTAATCCGTATATTGATTAAAAGCAATATGGAGTTTATAAACATTTGAAAGGATATGACATCTAAAAAAAAGGAACTAGTTTACGAAAATGGAACGGGAAACCACTCTTCCCAAGAAGTCATGGCAATTCACAGTCATTGAAAAAAGGAACGTGTGGAGGGTCATGATCCTTTCTGCCCTGTAGGAACATGGCATATAAAAAGAAAGTAATTAGATTAGGCGAAGGTAACGGAGACCATTCTATTCTTCAAAATAACTCCTGGCAATTTACAGATAGTAAAGAAAAGGAAAGTGTGGAGAGTCATGATCACGTCCACCCTGATAGTACGTAATATTTCGAGCAACCTATTCATGTATTTACTGTCGTTTTTGTAATTTAATAAATGTCCGGAACAAAGCTATATTTATAGAGCACCCAGTGCTAACCAGATTCACTAACAATAGCGTGTGAGATAAGTATGCTTTATACTACATTATAAACTTTATTTGATTTATTTTTTCATAGTTTACTTGAAGTAAGTTAAGTCTGGCACATGGCTACACTTAGAGCACTTTTCCAGAAATTTCTAAAGAATGGCTTCGCAAGATTAACACACTCTATAAAATGTGTGTGTGTAAAAATTCCTTTTTAGTTTGAGTTGGTTTACTTATGTCCGAGTATGTGTGTGTGTACACGCATGCGCCACTGAAAATGTCTGACATGAATGATAGGTCAATTTTGTATATCGGAAGTGAATTTTCCAAGGAATTACGCGCCTTGTCATAAATACACGCAATCATAAGCCGTAAAAGAATGAGTTGGGCCCGTTTCCAGCGACAATATGCAGTTTATTTGCCCGTCTGTCGCTTTATAACACCCTTGTCACTGTCGCCCACCGCGAGCAGCGATCCTTCTACCCTCTACCTACCTCCCCACGGATCCGTTTTCTTGTTTGTCTTCTCGTTCTTCTTTTCCTTCAATCAAGCCCCTGTGGGTGGAGTGGCCAAGTCTTTCAAGTTAGCCTCCCGTTCGACATTATCAACACGAATATGATTGACGGGACCATCTTTCTGTCGTGAAGACATTCGTCCATCCTTCGCGATAGGGGTAGTTGCGATTGCTGAAAGAAAGGGCGGGTACGTCAGCTTCATGGCTGGTCATCAGATCAGGCTCAGATGGTTGTGTTGGTGTTGCCCCCGGACCGTCGGTGTTTTTGTTAAAGGCGTGTGTAGATCACTCTCCGTGGACATTTCGTGCTGAAATAATGACCCCCCGGGCCACAATGATTGAGGTGACAGTTTCTCCTGGAAATGGCTGGGAGGTGGGTGGCCAGCCGAACAGAGTGTATATCAACCACGAGAAACACGCATCATAAATTCTAGGGCACTGTCCTATTAGTGTTATCTGTCCGGAACTGCACTTGTCTTCAGACCCCGGAACCTTGTAACGTCAACGTCCCCACCTCATTCCTCACAGTAGAAGATGCTCTCTCTTTCTCTCTCTCTCCCTTTCTCTATCTATCTATCTATCTATCTATCTATCTATCTATCTATCTATCTATCTATCTCTGTGCATGTGTGTGTGCAGATTCAATTGAAGCCTAAACAAACTAGCTTACAGGCAAGAAATAAAATATAGAGAACATGAAAGAACAGACAAATATGTTAAAATAGATTAAAAAGAAGAAACAAGATATTAGAAGGAAGGAAGGAAGGAAGGAAGGAAGGAAGGAAGGAAGGAAGGAAAAGTCAAAATAATAAAAAAAAAGAATACGGTAAAAGAAAGTGGAGGAAAAGCAGGAACAAAATGACAGAAGCAAGAAAAAGGAGGAGTGAGAAGGAAAGGAAGAGGTAAAATAATAGAAAGAAGAAGAAAAGAAGAAGAAAAAATAAAAGAAGAATACTCTCGGAGAAAAAGAAGGTAAAACAGAGGCAAAAATAATAGAAAGAAGAAGGGGAGGAGGTAAGAGGTAAAAGAAGAAGTAAATAATAGAAGGAAGGAAGGAAGGAAGGAAGGAAGGAAAAGAAGAGGTAAAATAATATAAAGAACAAGAAGAAAGAAGGAAAGAAAGAAGGAAAGAAAGGATGAAGGAAAAGAAGAGGCAAAATAATATAAAGAACAAGAAGAAAGAAGGAACGAAAGGAGGAAATAAAAGAAGAGGTAAAATAGTTTAATGAAGAAGAAGAGAGGATAATAAATGATAATAGAGAAGAAGAAGAAGAAGAAAACAAAGGTAGCATAAAATATACAATGGAAGGAACGAAAAGGCAATATCAAGAGAGTAAGGTGAAAAAAAATAATTTAGAAATGATGAAAAAGATGAGGACGAGTAGAAAATGGCAGGAAAAAAAAGAAAGAAGAAAACAGAGAAAATCGAAAGCAGACAAGAAGAATCGTGTATCGATGTGAAAATAAGGAGAAAAAAGAAGAATAAAGACAAGACGAGATGAAAGAAGGTGGAAGATAACTATAAAATGCTGGATAGAATAAAAGATTGTTAAAAGGAAAGTGGCGGGAGAAAGAAAAATGGAAAGCGTTAGGTTGGGGAGGGATTTAAAATGAGAGGGAAGAAAAACGATGGGAGAAAGGAAGTTAGAGTGGAAAAAGAAAGAAAAAAAGGATGGACGGGAAAGGTTAAGAAAGAAAGAAAAAAAGAAAGAATCGGGGAGAAGTGAAGATGAAAAGGAAAGACCATTTAACGAGGACATAATTTAAAAAAAAAACTGCCGACAGCAGACGAGAACGGGAAAAGGAGTGAAACAGAGAAAATGGGGAGAGAGAAGAAGTAGGTGAGGTGCAGAGGAGGAAAAGATAGAAAGAAAGAAAGAAAGAAAGAAAGAAAGAAAGAAAGAAAGAAAGAAAGAAAGAATAGGGGAAAAAAGAAGAAGACAGGAAAGACGAAAGAGAATTAAGAAAAAAGAAAGACAAGAAAAAATAAAATAAAATAATGGAAACTGGAAGAAAAGAGATAAGAAGAAGAAAAAAAAGAAAGAAGAAAGAAAAGAAAAAACAGTAAAAAAGAAGGGTAGAAAAAAGTAAATAAAGAGCAGAGAACAGAAAGAAGTGTAGAAAAAGAAAAGAAACAAGGGGGAAAGGGTGAGAAAAAAGAAAAGAGTGGGGGAGGAAGGAAAAGAAAGAAAGATAGAAAGAAAGATAAAATATGAAATGACTGAAAGAAAAAGGAAGGAAGGAAGGAATACAAAAGAAAAGGATGAAAGGAAGAGGAAAGAAAAGGGAAGAGGAAATAATAGAACAAAAAGGAAGCAGAAAGAAAAAAACAGGGAATACAAACGAAAAGTCAGAAAGGAAGTGAAAAAAGGAAAGAACGTAAGAGAAAAGAAAGAGTATAAGGTTAAAAAAAAGAGGAAAGAAAAGAAAGAAGAGAAAAAAAGAAAAGATAAGAAGAGAAAAATAAATGGAGGAAAACCTTAGCGGATGAAAGCAAGACATAAGTCGAAAAGCGGCTGTGAATAAAAGACTCAAGCAAAACGGGCGAAAAAAATGAAACGAAGAAGAAAGAAAAGAAGGCAAGAAGAAAATAATTTAGAAGAGGAGGAGGAGTAGAGAAAAGCCGGAAAAGGTAAGGTGACATAAGAAGGAAAGAAGAAAAGGGAGACCTCAATTCGTTGAAGAGGAAAGGAAGAGAAGATAAAAAATAAGAAGTGAATTGTATCAAGATTTAGAAGAGGAGATAAAAAGGAAGTGGCAGGAGAGTGAACAACTGGGGGGGGGAGATTAAACGGAAAGATGAGGAGGAGGAGGAGGAGAAAGAAAAATAAGATGAAAGAAGGGGAGGAGAAGATGGAAAATCAAGAAAGAAGATAACATGAACGAACGAGGAGTAAAGATGAAGGAAAATGGAAGGAGAAAATAAAGATGAAATTAGAATTAAAAAGGGGAAGAAAAAGAAGAAAAGAGAGAAAAAGAAAAGGGAGAAGAAGAGAAAGGAAAAGAAGAAGAAGAAGAAGAAGAAGAAGAAGAAGAAGAAGAAGAAACGGGAGAAGAAGACAGATGAGAAAGAAATTAGAAGAATGGGATAAAGGAGTAACGAGGTAAAAATGTAGAAAAGAAAGAAAGAAAGAAATTAGAAGGAAAAGAAAGAAAGAAAGAAAGAAAGAAGACGGTTAAGAAGATAAAAGAAAGAGAAAAAGAATTGAGAAGAAAAACGAAAACGAAAAAATCATAAGGTGGAAATTAGATGTTTAAAAAGAATGAGAAAAAGAAAAGAACAAAAAAGAACAGCGAAAAAAAAAAGAAATGAAAGAAAACGGAGGAAAATAAGGGAGAAAAAAGAATGAAAAATATTATGGGTAAAAAAGTAGACAGAGAAAAAAGTAAAGCCCACCCCCTCAAAAAAAAGTAGGAATTAAGAAGGAGAAAAAAATGTTTAAATACCGATATTTGCCTATCAGCGGCGGATTTACGAGTGGTACAACGGATATCAGCATAAAAACTTGAAGTGGCGAGTCGAGTTCAATCCCGGGCTTTTGCACTAAAATCCTATGTTCGCTTTTCTTTTTACATTTATGATTTTTTCTTTTTTTTTTTTTTTTTGTTGTGTTTTTGTTTTGGGGTTTTTTTTTTGGGGGGGGGGTCTACTCCTCTTCCTAGCTATGGAGGGTAGACTGACCTCTCAACCTTTGATAGTAACCAGTCTATGAGAAGGAAAATTAAATTCTAAACTGTTGAGAAGACAATAGGAAACCACTCCACTATCTTTCCGAAGAAATCATGACAATTCACAGATAAAAATAAACAAACTAGAGAATCTGTGAACAGCTATGATTGCCCATATCCTGAAAGGATCTGTCATTTCCTCCAAAAAAAGAAGCTTACTCTAGATCAGCGTTTCTCAACCGGGGCTCCCCGGAACCCTAAGATTCCGAAAAAGGTGTCTAAGGATTCCGCGAGAACATGTGAGATAAGCTAAGGTACTTTTGACTTTTTATTTAATTTCATATATGTAATATTACTGTTTACATTATAGGTATATGATATTGCTTATTTATGTTTATTTTTACCTCTGAATTTAGATTTTTTTGTGTGAATGAAAACTCCCTGATGAAGTATTATAAACAAACAGTATGAATTTCATTTAGCATTTGTCATCATTAATTGCTTATTTTTTTTAGCTTATTTACTACAGTGATCTAAAATTTACAAAAGATTAATCCCACTCTTTAGATCTCAACGGCCGAGCCGCGGCTCACTCGTGTGCCACGCGATCCTCTTAAGTGTGCCGCAAAATATTTTCATGGCATACACACATATATATATATATATATATATATATATATATATATATATATATATATATATATATATATATATATATATAGTCATCCACATACAGACTGTTTCGCTGTATCACAGCTCATCAGTGCGGCCGGTTGCCTCTAGCTAGGATCGAAACTCGACTGAATTGATGTCAGTCGGGGATTCTGCAACTAAGCCGTTGGCGCACGACAGGAATGAAGGTGAATTTAAGCGTATTTATTTTTAGATAAACACACAGTGACTGAGAGAACTCGATTCAACTTACCGAAGAGTATTGCATTATTAGCCGTAATAGTCACTGCTTACAAACCCGCACTTCCTCCCCAGAGAGCACAACCGAAAAAAACCTTTTTCAGGAGCATATATATTGTCATCCACAGACAGACTGTTTCGCTGTATCACAGCTCATCAGTGTGGCTAGATGTCTTGTTGCCTCTACCTAGGATCGAAACCCGACTGAGTTGGCGCACGGCAGGGATGAAGGTGAATTTAAGCGTATTTATATGTGTGTGTGTGTCTGTATGTGTGGAAGTAGTAATGGTACAGCGTTAGTTAGATGCACAAATAGTTGAATAGAAACGCTGAAATAAAGTAAGTTCATATTTGTGTATCTGTCTATATTTCTGAGATGAGGTATTATGTATACTATTTACATTATTCGGACCATTGTCCTCATCTTTGTCGCCATATTTATTACAACGTTTCGGCCTTTCAGTATCTGTCTATATTTCTGAGGTGAGGTATTATGTACACTATTTACATTATTCGGACCCTTGTCCTCATCTTTGTCGCCATATTTATTACAACGTTTCGGTCTTTAAGTATCTGTCTATATTTCTGAGGTGAGGTATTATGTATACTATTTACATTATTCGGACTATTGTCCTCATCTTTGTTGCCGTATTTATCACAACGTTTCGGCCGTTGTACGCTCCAGCCTTCTGCAGGTAGTTGGAATGTGGAATTGAACCCTTTCTTTCGTTCGCTGGGATAGACTATTCTAGCTCCACGTGCCATGTTTAATGAATGTCAAAACAGTCTACTCCAGCGAGCGAAATAAACCACCTGAAGAAGGCCGGAGCGTACAACTACAGATAAAATGCATTATTGGTAATTTCACTACAAATAAGTATTGTTGGCAATTTTCGATATACAAATGCATTGTTGGTATTTTTACTATAAAAATGTATTTTTATACTTTCAATGTGTTTGGGAGTTCACAAATTGTCCATAACTGGGACCCTAACAGGTGCTACTACCCCTAGTCATGGTGGGCCTGGGAACAACAGCAGTTAAGAGATGGTTTCATGCTCCTCAAAACCTGCCGAGCAGAGGCCATGCTGCCGGATGTATTTTATCGTCATACCCAGGAATATAGATAATAATAATTTTTACTGATACAGTTTCTACTAATTAAA
This sequence comes from Acanthosepion pharaonis, assembly GCA_903632075.3. NCBI lineage: Eukaryota > Metazoa > Mollusca > Cephalopoda > Sepiida > Sepiidae > Acanthosepion > Acanthosepion pharaonis. The sequence continues at coordinate 899,759 of CAHIKZ030000422.1, read as the reverse complement.
TGATAGCTTGTTGGAATGGGAGAATTTATACCTTTCCGAAATGTATTTGCATGCAAGTAAATATAACGAACCTAACTGGAATTGGAACTCGGTTCTCCGATTTCCAATTCTGAACCGTTGTCCATTACACCACCCACATATCCAAGCTTACAACACCTAGTATTTCCAAGGGGTCACCCATCTAGATATTGATTCACGTTCAACGTTGCTTAACTTTGGTGATCGTGCGAGAACCGGTGTTTCAACGTAATATGACCGTAAGGCTATTACACCAATGAACATCAAAGCTTACAGCATTTGGTATTCCTAAGCGGTCCCCCATCGAGATACTGATCAGGCTCGATGTTGCTTAACTTCAGTGATCATACGAGAATAGGTGTTTCAACGTGATATGACCGTAAGACTTTGCTTCTTAAAATTCTGGACTGTGGGAAGCAATATGGGAAGGAAATACATGCTGGGGAAATTGCAGAAAAAGTGATGTTTCTTCACTGGTGTAGAAGATCAAAGCCATTGTGAACTCATAGGAAATACGATGAACGGAGAGAAAAGGTTCAGGCGAAGGACTTCATTTCAGACTTGGTTGTACAAGCGAAAAGATTTTGTCACAAAACGCACAAGACAGAATTATTCATAATACCAGTCGATAGATAGATAGATAGATAGATAGATAGATAGAGAGAGAGAGAGAGAGAGAGAGAGAGAGAGAGAGAGAGAGATTAATAGATAGATAGATAGATAGAGAGAGAGAGAGAGAGAGGGAGAGAGGTGAGAGAGAATTAATAGATAGATAGATAGATAGATAGATAGATAGATAGAGAGAGATAGAAGAAAAGAGAGAGAGAGAGAGGTGAAAGAGAATTAATAGATAGATAGATAGAGAGAGAGAGAGAGAGAGAGATGGAGAGAGAAAGAAAGAGGGAGATAATTAATAGAGAGAGAGAGAAAGAGAGAGATGAGAAAGAATTAATAGATAGATAGAGAGAGAGAGAGAGAGAAAGAAAGAAAGAAAGAGAAAGAGAGAGGTGAGAGAGAATTAATAGATAGATAGATAGATAGATAGATAGATAGATAGATAGATAATTAATAGATAGATAGATAGATAGATAGATAGATAGATAGATAGATAGATAGATAGATAGATAGATGTGGGGAGAGAGAAAGAGAGAGGTGAGAGAAAATTAATAGATAGATAGATAGATAGATAGATAGATAGATAGATAGATAGATAGATAGATAGATGTGGGGAGAGAGAAAGAGAGAGGTGAGAGAAAATTAATAGATAGATAGATAGATAGATAGATAGATAGATAGATAGATAAATAGATAGATAGATAGATAGATAGATAGATAGATGGAAAATGGTCGGATCCCTGTACCACTCCAGTAAGTTCCTGACTCATCAGGCCATCCTCTACATTTATAAGAGCCAGGTTACGCCGGATAAATGGGGTACTGTTGCCATATTTGAGCGGAAACAGCCCAGTTCATACATTCCAGTCTCGATAAAATTTCAAAAGCGTCTTCGAGTTCTTTTGGGTGACGAATTATTTTCCACTCACCATCTACTCTCTCACAGACGGAAAGTGGCAAACCTCACACTGCTCTATCGCTAATTCCACGGAAAGTGCTCGGACGAACTACGTTCCTTGGTTCCGCTAGATCTAACGTTCACGGCCATGACCCGCCATGCAACTTATTTTGTAGCAAACCACACACATTCCCCTTGTATTCCATCGTTGAGAAGTTAGTTTCACTCGAACAGCTTTTTAACGCGAACCACTGCCCAGTTGAACCGACTCCCAAGAGGGTGATTCCTCGGTCACTACAATCTTAACCTGTTCAACTCTAGGGTTAACCGTTATCTCCGCCCCATCCCTTGTTCATATAAACGGACCTTGTAAAGTGTGAACATTACTGTAAAAAATTGAACAGATTGAGAGAGATAGATATGAGTAGACTGTTTCAGATAGATAAATATGAAGAGACTGAGATAGATAGATAGATAGATAGATAGATAGATAGATAGATAGATAGATAGATAGATGAGATAAAAAGACTGAAATAGATGAATAGGTATGAATAGACTGAGATAGATAGATAGATAGATAGATAGATAGATAGATAGATAGATAGATAGATAGATAGATATGAAAAGACCGAGACAGATAAATAGATATGAATAGATTGAGATAGAGAGAGAGAGAGAGAGAGAGAGAGAGAGAGAGAGAGAGAGAAAAGACTGAGATAGATATGAAAAGATTGAGATAGATAGATAGATAGATAGATAGATAGATAGATAGATATGAAAAGACGGAGACAGATAGATAGATAGATAGATAGATAGATAGATAGATAGATAGATAGATAGATAGATAATGATAATATTATCCATTTCCTTATAATGAAACTCTCAGCATTCATTGATCGATCAGCAAGTACCAATGTTGGTTGAAACTTATAAAATATTTCTCTTAAAACAATTTTCCATGGTGAGTCAAGCTATTAAAAATACTCTTTCTAGTACTGATGAGGAGTTACTTCCTAACTTTTCTATTTGAAGTTGTGTGGAACGTCAATACCTTGATTATGTCATCATTTCTTTTTCGAGTTACATGTGCTATCCATTTTAGTTTCTACTGCTGTTGGTAGTCATCAAGTGATATGTTTTTGTTTTTATTTGGTACAGTTCTTTGTGATTCTGTGGCGCCAGCCTACAATATTCAAAGGATGGTCTTCGTTAAGATCAACTGGTTTCACTCGCTCAAAGCCATTTTAAACCATTGATTTGAGAAAGTGGATGTAAATAGCTGACACTTTCAATATTTCTGAGCAAGTTTGGTGACATCTGCATAAAAAAATCTATTTTTTGTAGCACTGAAATCGGCCATATTGAGAAAACTGTCAACACGATTCTCTTTATTAAAAAATCTATAAAAAAATATATTTTTTATGAAACTTTATTTGAATAATATTAACTGAATTAAATTAATTTGAATTAAAACAAATATTATTTACTTTTAGTTTAAAATATCGCAGAAAAGTATTATTTTTTTAACACGGGGGTGGGTGTTTTGATGAAATGTTAACAAATTTATCGATAGATTATGTTTGGATTTCTTTGGTAACAACGAAAAGAATACTGAGCTGTTACGTGGCATCTCTTCTTCTTTACGGCAGCGAATGGCGGACGATTGTCTCAAGGATGAAGACGAGACTCGAGGCGAGGGAGATGTGGTTCTACAGAAGGATGCTAAAGATATCATGGACCGAGCGTGTGAGCATCGATGAAGTCTTAGAGAGGATGCAAACAAGGAGAAGGCTTATACTTAACATCAGGAAGAGGCAGCTGAAGTTCCTGGGACACAATGAGGAAGGAGAGCCTGGAGAATCTGATACTCACGGGTCGAATAGAGGGAAAAAGCAGCGCGTGATATTCCTAGCAGGTGGATGACAGAACGTGGTCCGGGGGAGCTAGCAGAGGGAAGGAACTTGTTGAGAGCTACAAGGGATGTGGAGAGCCATGATCTGAAAGGACATGGCACATAAAAAGAAAAAACTGTTTGGAATTAAAGGGCCCATAACTCTAAAAATTACTTGACGAATACAATGTAAACGCCTTTTTTATATATATTTTTTTAACTATCCAGTAATTTTTAAAAATTAGGAACATATTCTAAGTAATTTTTAAATTTACTATATCAACCGCTCTTAGTTTCTGCTATGTCGTGCATGGACATCCGTATTTACAAAAATCGGTACGTTTAAACACAAAAAAAATATTCAAAATTTTTTTTAAAATACTGGAGTCAATGAAGCTATTCCATTAATGATCAGTAAATCTAGTTTTCACTTAATAACAATATCACCTCAGCGCTACAAATTAATACAGAATTTTAAGCGGTTTTTTATTATAATTATTTTTTTTAAATGAAAACAATTCTTGTAAAAAAATTATCATTCATCGAAAAAAATTATTCATAAAAACAATTAAAAGTTTTTCTAATTAAATAATATTTTAGTTTTATTGCATTTTTTATTTTACAATTCAGAACAGCTTTTCTGTAACTGGAAATCCTGTTTAACAAAAACAAAACTGATTTAAATTCTCCAAGGACTTTTCCTTATAACTAATATAAAGATTAAGCTCTAAAAAAATGAATTTCTCGAAATTTCACAAAATTAAATAAGTGGGCGGGAACAGATGTAAAAAGTAATATTTTTATCAATATTTTCTGAAAAGAAAACATTTCCAAAATAATTTCATTCATTTGTGAATAAGTCCTAAAAATTTCTTTAACATCCGACAGTTTTTTGATTTTTGCAAGAATTTTCAAATCAATGTGTTTTTCACCGAAAAAAGACACTAAAATTACATGTACTAATTTATGGTCAGCTGCTGACGTAAGAAAAACAAAATTTTCGACCAAAATTTTGAAGGTTCTAAAAAGTTTAAAAAAATATGATTTATTAATAAAAGAAAATCTCCTGGTCTAATCTTTATCTATAAAAGGCAAGATGTGTGTGTGTGTGTGTGTGTGTGTGTGTGTGTGTGTGTGTGTGTGTGTGTGTGTGTGTGTGTGTAACGAATGCACAGCCGCAATTTTCGACGGATTTGCACCAAAATTTACATGCACATGCTCCAAGTTAGCGGGAAGGCCCAGACCGACTTTGCATTTCCCAACTCCCATCGATAGTGGAAAGAATCGATTTTTCATGCTTCTACGGCAGTTTTCATGTAGTTTGTGGCCATTTTCTACTGGCCAGAGTGAGAGCCAATAGCTGGCTGCCACGAATAGGCACGAAGATTCTATTGGCCAGCGTGAGAGCCAACAGCTGACTGACATGAATGTTAACTAGCATGCTAGCATGCAAACAAAAAAGGATAGCTGCATTCGTCACAAGTGGGAAAAATTTAAATCTGCATGGCACTTTACTCCAATTGGCTCATTCACTTGCTTAAACTCAACGTTGATTCTGATTCCGCAGAACTGGGTTGGGTGTGAAAAAGTATTATTCCTTTCCCTAGATGTGCTGTCTTCCTGGGATGTCGAGCTCCATCTACACGAAGCAGCTAGTTATGAGGCGCCAGTTGTCCGCTTTCGCCCATTCTATGGCTTATTTATATAATCCATAAATATCCAAAAGACACTGCCGTTATTTAACGTTTCACACAACGAGACAATCCTCACGGCTAAGTAGTGTCTCCTTGATATTTCTTTGTTGTCAGATAAATCCGCTCGTTTCTTTCAATGTTATCTGAATTAATACGCAAAATATTAGGTTCTTACATATATTCGTTCGTTTTTTGTTTTGTTTTTTTTTTTTTTGTTTGTTTTGTTTTTTTTTTTTTTTGTTTTTTGTTTTTTTTTTTCAGATGTTCTACGAATGATGTCGAAGAACAATCTTTCGTGGCATTTTTTGCTTCTTAGTAACTCTGGTAATCTTGTGAAACTGTTGTCTAACGTTATTGAAATTTTATTTCAGATTAGACACCCACTTTTGAGACGGAATGCCAAGTAGACAAGAATGAAAATGTTCAACATCATCTTCTGTTTGCTTTTAATAAACGTCACATCAACATGACAATGGCCGTCCCCACATCGCTAACATAACCAAACATGCAATTAAAGAGCACGGTTGGGAAGTTCTGCCACATCTATCATATTTTCCTGATTCAGTCCCTTCAGAATACCACCATTTTCATTCGCTTTCTAACAATTTGAGGGGTGTTTCGTTCATCAACGACGTGGAGATTAAAACGTCGTTTGATGAATTTTTCAAGTCACAACCTATTGGTTTCTAATGTCGAAGCATTGAACAGTTATTTGAATTAACACGCAAAACATTAGGTTCGTTATTTTTTTCTGAGGTTCTGCGAATAATCGCGAAGAACAATCTTTCGTAGCATTTTTTGCTTCTGGTCATCCTGTGAACTGTTGTCTGACGTTATTGAAATTTTATTTCAAATTAGACAGCCCTTTGAGATGGGAATTCCAAATGGACAAGAATGAGCATGTTTGACATCTTCTTCTCTTTACTTTTATTCAAAGTCATAAAGCTGCTCGAGACATTTGTGCTGTGTACGGAGATGAAACACTTCAAAACTACGAAACGGTCAACACCAAGCTCAAATGAACAGAGGCTCAAAGATGAAAGGACCCGACCGCATATACAGTGTTATAACACAACATGACAATGCCCCCACATACATCGCAAACATGATATAATTAAATAGCTTGATTGGGAAGATCTGCCACACACAATATCTTCTCTTGATTTAGCCCTTTCAGACTACCATCTTTTTCGGCCATTTTCTAACAATTTGAAGGGTGTTTCGTTCAACAACGTTGTGGAGCTTGAAATGTGGCTTGATGAATTTTTCAAGTCACAACCTATTGGTTTCTATTGTCGAAGCATTGAACAGTTATTTGAATTAACACGCAAAACATTAGGTTCGTTATTTTTTTCTGAGGTTCTGCGAATAATCGTGAAGAACAATCTTTCGTAGCATTTTTTGCTTCTTCGTAACTCTGGTCATCCTTGGAAACTGTTGTCTAGCGTTACTGAAATTTTATTTCAGATTAAACAGCCCTTTGAAACGGAATTCCAAATGGACAAGAATGAGCATGTTGGACATCTTTTAATCAAGGTTACAAAGCTGCTAAAGATTCTTGGGACATTAGTGCTGTGTGCAGAGATGACATGCTTCAAAACCAAGAAACGGTCAATGCTAAAACGTATGATGAAGAAATGAAAAGGCTCAAAGATGCGATTCAGCTGAAAAAACCTGACCGTCGATACAGTGTGATCAATCAACATGACAATGCTCGTCCCCACATCGCTAACATAACCAAACATGCAATTAAAGAGCTCGGTTGGGAAGTTCTGCCATATCCACCATATTTTCCTGATTTAGTCCCTTCAGAATACCACCTTTTTCGGTCACTTTCTAACAATTCGAGGGGTGTTTCATTCATCAACGACATAGAGATTAAAACTTGTCTCGATGAATTTTTCGAGTCACAACCTATTGATTTTATAGTCGAGGTACTGAACTGTCAGTAGATCGTTGGAAGGAGGCTGTAAATAATGAAGGAGAATACATTGTTGAATGATTAAATAATAAGTATTGGAATAAATTATAAAAAAAAACGAGTTTATATGACAACTTAATATCTTTACCGGAGTGTTTTGTCTTTTTGAAGCTCTATTTTTGTATCTCTACAATTTTATCATTTTGAAGTTTGATTGAATTTTACCTCTTTTCAACAAATTTTTATTTTATGATTTCTAAAACATTGTGTTATTTTTACCGAAAAAAAGACGATCAATTTACTAATTTATGGCCACCCCATGACGCAAGAAAAACAAATTTAACCACAATTTTGAAGGTTCGAAAGACGATTAAAAAATATAATTTATCAAACAATCCTCAGGACTTTCTTCTTACTAATAACATAAAGATTTTACCGATAAAACTGTATATTTATTAAGTTTAAAGAATTTTTTTCGTCATGTATGCTCATTTTTTTAGCAGATCTTTGGCGGTACCTATATTATATATATATATATATATATATATATATATATATATATATATATATTCTTAGATGGAGTGTATCTGTAGAAGAGACAAAATGAATAAAAGAAGATAAGAAACATTATACTTAGCTGACACGTTTCGTTCTCTTAGTGATTTTATCAAGCCAATAAAATATAAATAATTTTTTTCTGTAGAGGACGAAGCGCGTCGGATAAGTATAATTTTTCCTCTTGTCTCTTTTTTCTTCCTATATATATATATATATATATATATATATATATATATATATATATATATATATATATATATATATATAATGGAAATCTATGATAAAGTGGGAAGGGTTTTCGTGTGACACGTTTCGTCCTTTAGGATTTCATCAGTATATTAATAAATTAAAAAATGTAAATAATTATGTATATATAAAAATTTAATATATATATATATATATATATATATATATTTAAGGATTTTTCAAAACTTGCACTGTTTATTTAAAATAAATATGGAACGCTCTTTAATATATCTCAAATTCTATTTTGTGTTAATAGGACTCACCTGGATTATACCAACGGATTACTACATATATATATATATATATATATATATATATATATATATATATATATATATATATATAAAGAAAAGATAAGAGGAAAAGATTTTATGCCAACGTTACTTCAATTTATAAATACATGTTACTATTTTAAATTTCTACACTTACCTAGGAAAACTTCTTCAAGGAACGAAACGCATTGGCATATAAATTATTTCATCTCATCTTTTATTTATATTGTCCTCACAGATTCTATTTATATCTGAATACATTATACTTATATTACGGATATCAGATAAAATCACAAATATTTACCTAGATTTTGGGTCCCGTCTTATCTATAGGTCGCCTTATACGCGAAAATAGACAGTATATATATATGTGTGTGTGTATGTGTAAAATTTCAGATATAACTAAAAAAATATATCTGTAAAAGGATAATATGAATAAAGACAAATGGAAAATTATCTTGACCAAAATAAGTTTTCCTTTTGTTTTTATTCACACATACGCACACACACACACACACATATATATATATAATTGTGCACTTGGGCAGCCATCCATTTTTATATTTAGTAATTTTCTTCTTTTCTGGACACACATTATGTTGAATCTGTTTGAAAGTTTTGTATGTCCAAGCTCTTTTGCCTATTCTTTCAGCCATTATCAAGGTTGATTTTATTTTTACTTTTAACTGAACGTATGAATTTTTTTTATGTGTGTATCTAGAGTTATACAAATGTTTTATTTTCAAAACATGGTCATCACTTTGTGTCCGTGTTCACAGTTGATATTATTGAGTGTTGGCGTTTTCTTTTTAATTAGTAATGCTTTCATTATTTTTAGCCTTTTTTACATCTGGATGAGGCTATAATATTTGTATTATCAACGATTATGTTACGGATAGAGTTTGGCAGGTCTCCGTATGTATTTAAATGAGACCTAATTGAGCTATGGATACATACACAAAACAATTTTTTTTATATATATTTAAAATAAAAATCCCGTCTATTTTAAATGCAATATATATCTTTAAAATAAAATAAAAAACTGTAACCCTCGTATTATATATGGACTTCGCTAACATTGCGTTAACTAGATATTTTTATTAAAATATAAATTACGTAACGGTCAGTCTATACTCAGCATCTGAAGATAGCGTTGGGCACGAGACATCGAGTCGTTCTACCGGTTAGGGATAATATGTATATTTATTAAAAAGAGAATTGTTATAAAAATGTGCCGTTTTAAAGCAATTTCATCCTATATTCATCGTTAACGTTTGTTCTGCTGTTTTGTTTTGCGTTTTTTTTTTTTTCTTTTTCTCTTCTCGACCGTAATCACTTCACATTCAAAGTGGAAAGAAGAAAATCTAATAAAAATTTATCTTCATCTTTGCCTTTCCTCTATGAATATATCCGTTGTCCACCCGCTCATGCTGGCGCCTCTGCAGTCTTCGATTCTGATCGGTAATATGTTTGTGGTTCCTGTTAGGGGTTGATTAAACTCTTAAATAACCCGTATGTGTGTACACACACGCGCGAGCGCACGCGCATCTGCACTCGGGGACATCGGGGCGGGAGGAAAGGCCAAGCTGAAGGAGGGACTTTGCCGAAAGATTGCATGCTGGATACTGTGTGTAGGGTCAGGCCAGCCCGATGTGGCAATGCGCCACACCTTCTCTTTATGATCGTCATTGATAGCTTCGTTTGCTGTTTATGAAGTGGGTATTTAAAACGGGTACAGATCAGTCTGCATAAGAAAGAAAGAAAGAAAGAAAGAAAGAAAGAAAGAAAGAAAAGAATGACGCGTAGAAAAAGAAGGAAAGAGGAAAGGAATCGAAAGAAAGAAAGAAAGAAAGAAAGAAAGACGTGAAGAAAAAAGAAGAGGAAAATAATCGAAAGAAGGAAAGAAAGAAAAAGAATGGCACGTAGAAAGAAAGAAAGAAAGAAAGAATGAAAGAATGACGTGAAGAAAAAAGAAGAGGAAAATAATCGAAAGAAGGAAAGAAAGAAAAAGAATGGCACGTAGAAAGAAAAACGAAAGAGGAAAGGAATAGAAAGAAAGAAAGAAAGAAAGAGAATGACGTGAAGAAAAGAGGAGAGGAATCGAAAGAAAGAATGAAAGAAAGAAAAAGAAAGAAAGAAAGAAAAGAAAGAAAGAGAATGACGGAAAGAAAAAAGAAGGAAAGAGGAAAGGAATCGAAAGAAGGAAAGAAAGATATAAAGAAATAGAATGACGCGTAGAAAAAAGAAGTGGAAAGAAATCTAATGAAGGAAAAAACTAAATTATATATATATATATATATATATATATATATATATATATATATATAGAGAGAGAGAGAGAGAGAGAGAGAGAGAGAGAAATATCGAAAGAGAATGATGCGAAGAAACAAGAAGGAAAGAGAGAATGTATCGAACGAAAGAAAGAAAGGATTGCCAATGCTTCATCTAAGAAATTCAGAAAACTTATAACTATTACTACTTGGTGGAAGGTCATAGCAATTCACAAATAATAAAAAAGAAGCTGTGAAGCGTCATGATCGCTTACATCTTAATGAGACGTAGCATTAAAAAAATATTCTGCGAAATCATCAGCCATAATTTGAGAGGGAAAACATGATTAACACTAACCCAGGACACTCCAGCAATGTCTCATGATGTCATCAGGTTTCAATGGTTTACCGTAACAGTGTAAGACTACCAGAACTTCTGAACAATGTTATAGAGTCTCTTTAATTTCCGCTTTTTTGACGCGGCCATACCTAAGTGAACTGACAAGAAAATCACAGCTCACGAATCCAATCAGAAATAGGGTTGTTATCCAGGCATGTTTCTTGAATTCTTCTTAATATTTTCCCAGTTTGCATTCGCGGGGCAGGTCGACATTTTATTCAAAAGCAGTAGTTCTCAACTAGCGGGGAAGTCTCCCCTAGCTGGGAATTTCTCCGGTTGGAGAGGGGAAAATATTTTACTTTTTCTTGTCTTTTATTTACAGAATTTTGCCAAGAAAAATTCCTCTCTAAAAATAATCCCTGTAAATGTGTATGTACGAATATGGAAAAGAATGAAAATTTTCAATAATATATGCATATTATTTGGAACGCGCCTTTTGAGTCGGACAATCTTGGAAAAGGGTGGTGGGGATGACATTCTGGGTTAGGGTGAAAAAAGTGCATTGGGTAAAAAAATGTTTGAGAATCACAGAACTATTACCTTCATTTTTGCTTATTGAATTCCAATACTTTGGCATTATATTGATTTTTTTTTTATTGAAGTCGGCTTCGATTTATTTATTTAAGAATTAGTTATAAATTAAAACAAATTACTGTACATTATTCAAGTTTAAAAATCCATCAGGATTTTCTATGGATATTAAATTTGTAAAACTCCAATATAAAAAATAATCCTTGAATATGTATATGTACTAATATGGAAAAAAATGAAGATTTTTCAATTATATATATATATATATATATATATATATATATATATATATATATATATATATATATTATAAAATTAACTGATTTAAAAAATATGATTTCATCGCTACACATGAATTACCATGTTTCAAAAAACAGAAAACAAAAACTTCAAATTCAGTTATATTAATGTAGAATCTACATTCAACATCATCACTTGATAAGACGCCAAAGGTGTTGAAACAAAATGGCTATTTTTGTAGTGATTTTATAACATACTAGCAGTAGAGCCCGGCGTTGCCCGGGGATGTAACAGTAAGAGATAGATCAAGTATCGACCATCATAAAAACTGAAAAATAAAATTGACAAAGATTATTGTTTAAGGTTGACGGACACGCATGTCTTAATTAGTTTTTTTTTTTTTTTTTAACGAATTGGTCAAACCCAAACTCAAACAAAAACATGATGTCATCAGTGTAAGAATACCAGAATTTCTGAACAATGTTATAGAGTCTCTTTAATTTCCGCTTTTCCGTAGGAGTCTACCGATTGAATAGAATTTTATTATAAACAATTGTCTTGTAAATGGAATTTTTAAAGCATTCTGAATGTAAAAATAAAGGAATAATGGATTGAGGAATCGAAGAGCCGAGTTCGAATTCCAGTCAAATCCATTACACACACTTACGTACTAATAGCCTTAGGAAAGGTATGAATACTCTTCTTCTTCCCCAGCTATGGGTAAATAGCAGGACAGACCAGGTTCTATAGCCTTGAATGGCAACTGGTCTATCGCAGAAAGATAATGGCAAACTATTACGGGAAAAAAAGATACATGATCGCCTAAGCACATGTTCGTCCGAGCACTTTCCATAGAAGTAGTGATAGAGCAGTAAGTGGTCTGCCACACCCCGCGTATAAGAGAGAAGTTGGGGGCGGAGAATAATTTGTAACCCAAAGTCGCTTTTGGACTAGCAAGGCTGGAGAGTGAGGTCTGAGTAGCTCCCACCCAAATATGATAAAATTATTTCATTTTCGACTTGATCTGGCTCTTATAAAGGTAGAGAATAGCATGATTAGTCAGGTACTTACTGGAGCGGTGCAGGGCGCCAACCTTTTTACCTACTTCTTTAGCAAATGGATCGTATGTACGAGTTCCGCTTGAGGTCAGGTGTGACTTTGAGGCCCATGTAATAACATGGAAAAGAACGAAGGTTTTCAATAATATAGTTTTTCTCGCACTTCTTGCTTGTGGAACTCCCTCTTCTAGCGCCATGCTTTCCAGTCAACTTTAATCTTCAAAAATTTAAATGCAATGTCAACCACTATCTACTCTCCTCCTGATTACTCTTTTATTCTTGCTCCTTAGTAATATTCTGTTTTCTAATTCTTCCACATCAAGGATCCCCTTGTATCTTGGTGGCTTTATTGCCTTGCTTGGGGTGAACTCGAATTTAAAAAAAAAATGTGTGTTAATGCCCAATGTGACAGGGATATTCAATGGAAGGCTTATTGTATATTTCAGAAAGTAGAACTAAATTTGATTGGAAAAATAAAGATGGCCAAACCAATCAGGCAATCAGCTGAGGCCAAGCAGAAATATGAAAAAAATGTGGACTCACGTTTACTCCCACATTTTGAAACTTAAATAAACTACACTAAAAAGACAAATTGAATGCTCCAGTCTTTATGCAATCTGTTTGATCGTTTACATAAGAAAATTTCATGCATTTCCGAATCTGGGAAGATGTTATTCATGAGGAGTGTCAAGTGTTTCTTTTGCATGATTCTTTCTTTTTTTTAAGAAAGAAAGAAAGAAAGAAAGGAAGAAAGAACGAAAGAACGAAAGAAAGAAAGAAAAAGACAAGAAAAAAGGTGACTTTTTTTCGTGTTGCATTTTTATCAAATGCCTGTGTACAATCTATGAGATCATTTTGCACTTGTTTTTTTTTTTTTTTTTTTTCATCATTTCACTCCAAGCAAGGCGTCGACAGCACTAAGACGCAAAGGGCTACAGGGATTAAAAGAGAAAGAGAACATTAAAAGAGAATGGGGAGAAGTGAAGAAAAGGACAATAAAGTAACAGGATTTTGGAAGATAGAAAATGGCAATTAACTTTGTATTTAAACTTTTAAAGATTGTAGGTGACAGAGAAGCAAGAAATCAGAAGAGAGTTCCACAGGTGAGAAGTGCAAGAAAAGAAACGATTAGAATAGACAATTGCATCTAGCTAGTTCAAAAGCGAAATATTCAGATCTAGTTGCCAATCTAATAACAGACTTAAATTCATGCAGTCGAGACACTAAGGAGAAGAGCTCATCAGGACAATTGCCATGAAAATATTTGTAGAAAAGACAGAGGGAAGCTACATCATGTAAGTGGGAAAGTGACTGAAGCCGAGATGCCAGGTTAGGATCGATTACATTACAGACCTTTCTTTGAATTTTGTCAGCAATCTCAAGATATGTAGTAGAAGTATCAGACCAGAAATGGCAGCAGTATTTAAGCCATGGATGAATGGTAGATTTATGAATGTGCCTGATAGATTCTGAGAAGTAAAATTGTCTGGCACAACACACTGAACCAACTTTCCTAGCAGTTGATTCAATAAAACCACTCCATTCATGTCAGTGGAAAAGATAAGTCCAACAAGGCACAAAATGTTGCATTCCTGGAGTTTAGCACCAGCCATGCTGATGACAGGCAAAAATGGTTCTCTGTGGTGATTAATTGAAAGCAGTTTTGTTTTCGTATGGCCATACAATCATGTATTGAGCACTTTACATAGTTGTCAATACATTCATGTATTACCTCTTCTACAGTGTTCACATGAATACAACTACTTGCATTATAGTTTTAAATTATCACACACTGGCTGCCTATATATATATATATATATATATATATATATATATATATATTGGTACTCGTTTGGAAAAACCACGGATAGCTCGACTTGGAGTCGAACAAATCGGTACCCGAGGAAAAATGGGGAATAAAAAGACAACTACATAAAGTGCTCAATACAGTAAGTAGAGTAAAACCTAAGATAATCCTAAGGAGCCAGGCAAACCTACCTAGGTTTCACCTAAACGGATCTTCAGGGTAAAGTCTTATATATATATATATATATATATATATATATATATATATATATATATATATATATTTACCCCCTGAATATATTATACACTAGAAACCTTTTACCCTGAAAAAATATAGACTAGAAACATCTGACAAGTTTTATAAATGAGGATCACATCATTCAAAGGATTAACAGTATTTTAATGCATTACATTATGTTCTACTAGCGAAGTGATTTCGCCATTAATCGCATTAATATTTCTGATTGATTCTATGTATTATTTTTATATATATATATATATATATATATATATATATATATATATATATTAGAGTGTGCAGCTTATATTTTATATAAAAGAAACAATTTATACAAAGAATTAAATAGCAATGTTAATGTGATTAATGGTGAAATCACTTCGCTAACAGAACTTAATGAGACAGTAACTTACTATCAATTCCTTGAATAATGAAATCCTTATATTCGAGTTGTTTGAAATTGTTGAAAGTGCTTGGTATGTGTCTTCCATCAGTTTCAATTGACCAAAATCACCTGAAGATACTAAAAGTTTGAAACCAAGGTAGTGGAATCGGCTGATCTAATTTTTTTATACTTAAAAGCTCTTTTTAGTACTACTGTTTCTTGATCTAATTCAGCTCTGACCATTAACTTTTTAATTATTATTATATATATATAATTAATAATAATAAAGTCCAAAATTACCTCATATGGGGAATAGCCTATCTCAGCAGATGAAGATATTGGTCATCTGTCTTATCAACATGGGTGTGGACTGAGTTTGTGTATATGGGGGGAGGGGGCTTTTATAAATTTTGTTATGGAAATATAGTATCTAATTAAATTAAACTTAATCTTAATTAGCTACAATATTTCCACAATATCCACACCCTTCTAACTCTTCAAATGTCGAAAGTATAACTAATTCTAATTTCAATTTCATAAAACTACTTCCCTTTAAGACAAATACCTTCCACCCTTCCCTAACCCCTGTCTCATGCCTTTCATCTGACAAACTTTTAGCTTTCACACTTTAATTCTATTTCCCCACCCCCAACTGTATAGACAAGAAACCCAGCTCACACCGGGGTTAAGACAGATGACCAATATCTTCGTCTGCAGAAATAGGCTATTCCCCATATGAGGTAATTTTGGATTTTATTGTTTATTAATTATATTGCTCTGTATTAATAAATACATTGAGCTCTTTTTGTGGATCAGTTTTAATAATACTAGGATCATCTTGGATTATATACTAACAAATTTGTTACTTTTACTATATATATATATATATATATATATATATACAAAGTGGCAATAAATTCACTATACCATTACTTATAATAACAATTAAGACAAAGCAATTAATCAGCAATCCAGTAATTTATTATTAAACTGGTTCTGGTTAATTTAAAGTGCTATGGTAAACAATAGTCAATTAATTATCGATACTGTTTGAACTGCAAGTCACCAGCTTCAATGAATTCCCCTACAAAGTGAGAGTATGCTTCAACAAATGTCATCACACAAATGTCGGTAAGCTACAATTATAAACCAACTTTGATGATTTATAAGTTACATTCATGAAACTGTTTCTGTGTTGTGTGTATTGCTTGGCTTTTTTTCTTTTAAATTCTGCTTTGCTTTTTTATTATAAGTAACTGTATAGTGACTTTATTGCCACCCTGTGCGTGTGTATATATATCTTTCATTAACTATGGCAGACAAGAAAGACTTAACTTTTTTTTTTTTTTTTTTTTTTTAAATTTAGTTTCCCCAGCATCCTTAGGCTTTTTCCATTTTGTAGGAGTAAGGGAGTATAAAATTAATTTTCATTGTCCCAATTACTTTTGAACACTTCTTTAACCATTTTCAAGGGATTTATGTTTTTGGTGTTGTTAATTTTTCCTCATGTTTTGACTGCTGAAATTTTATTTTTGTGTTTTGAATAGGAGCATTT
This sequence comes from Acanthosepion pharaonis, assembly GCA_903632075.3. NCBI lineage: Eukaryota > Metazoa > Mollusca > Cephalopoda > Sepiida > Sepiidae > Acanthosepion > Acanthosepion pharaonis. Next base: position 883,163 of record CAHIKZ030000422.1, on the reverse strand, counting down.
ATTCCAAGCCTTCACATGGAACTGGAATTTGCATAAGCATCTTTCTAAAATGACTAAAGAAGTAGGTAAATAAATGAAAAAAAAATGTCACCAAATTCAGGAAACAGAGAATTAAAAATAAATTGACAATATATCTATATTATCTGATGAAACACACACACATATATATATATATATATATATGTATGTGTGTGTGTGCGTGTATGTGTATAGAATATATATATATATATATATTTTTTCTATACATATATATGTGCAGTATTTATTGGAAAGTGCTTAATAGCAGTGATAGAGCTAATATATTCATTTGTATGGATATTAGTTTGTAACCAGTTTTGCGAGGATCAGACAAAACTATATATATATATATATAAAGAACAGTAAGATATATAATCCGGTGTTCTTATAGATATTTTTATTTTTACAAAATAGTGCTCAATGTAAATTTACAGAACATTAATATTATAAATTAACTGATTTAAAATATTTTTTTTCGCTACACAGTTCTAACCATGTTTCAAAACTGGAAGCTAAAAGCTTCAAATTTAATTTTGTAATTGAATTAAAGACATTAGTTTCATTTCATCCTCAAGTGAATTAAATTCAAAACTTTTAGCTTCCATTTTTGAAACATGGTTAGAACTGTGTAGCGAAAAAAAATTTAAATCAGTTTATAATATATATATATATATATATATATATATATAAAATAAAAATTTACTTTTGTTATTTTTTTTAGATAGGAAGTTATTGAAAATAAAAACCTCATGCAATATAGGAAAAATTGAAAAATGCACAATTATGATTAGCTGAAGAAAAAATTTAAGAAAGACTTTGATTTTGAAATATTTATTCTGTATATTCGTACATAATTGTGTTCTTTGATGTGCATATTTAAGTAGCATCCACTTGTCTATCCAACAATTCAAAATTTAGGCCACATTGACCCCTGTTGCCCCAACTTATCCTCAAAAAGATATGAGAGGAAAAACAAAAACAAAATGGTCATTTAATCCTTTAGCTGCTGCTACTTTGCAAAAACCAACATTTGCTTCCATTTAATATCAAGATGGTCAGCTTTGGTAATTATTAAAGAAGAAACAAATTGCAACTGTAAGCAAATAATAATAAATAGATAAAATAAAAAAAATAAGGTATTTGGGGATTCCATCTATGAAACTCTGGCATTGAGATGCTGAAGGTAATATCAATCAGCTAAGTGACAAACTGTTAGTTATATGAATTTATATTTTTATATATATATATATATATATATATATATATATATATATATATATATATATATATATATATAAATAAATATTATAAATAAAATGGAAGACATAGGGAAATTTAGTTAAAAGAAAAAGGAAACTATGGGGGAATTATATCCCATGTTTAAAAGAAAGATCAATGGATTAAATCCCATAAATATATTTAATATATGTTCTGTTTATACATTATTTTTATGGATACACTTATTTAAGTAAATGCTCTGTTCTTTAAGTGGTGGAAATCAGTTGAAAGAAAAAAAGAGAATTAAATTGTGGCAGATTTATATCCCATGTTTAAAAGAAAGATAGAAAAATTTGCAGACAAAATAAAAAAGGAAAGTGTGGGAGATTTGGTTGAAAGAAAAAAAAAATTACAAATTAAAAAAAAAAAAAAAAAAACAATATTAAAAGAGCCTGTGTTGGGGGGTAGGGACTTTGTCGTAGAGTTGAAGAAATAATTAAAGAAAGACAAATATCTAAAACCTGTGATCTACATCCATCTACTTTTTCAAAGTCTATTCAATGATTGAAAAAGTGAAAGGAGAATTTGGAAATTGTGTTTGCTTCCCCAGATCACAGGTTTCACTTAATAAAGAGAAGTCAAAATTAAATTCAAATAAATTTTCTGGAACTTTGAATAGATTACAAAAATTTAAAAGACAAAACATTCTGGAAGCAGCATTTCTATGTGTGCATGTATGTATGCGTTTTGCAACTAATCCCATTACTCCTGGTGCTAGCTATCAGTGTTCAAACCAAATATAATGTAGCATTTAGAAGACTGATTTTCAAAGCAAGCCCTCCCATTTCTTGAGGAACACCATAACATGTTCCTTTTTCCATATGACCTTGTAGCAGAGTAATGGGTTTTATTTTAGATATTTTTCATTAATAGTTCACTTCAGAATTTAAAACAAAATAAAAAGTAAACTAAATTTAATTCCAAAATAAAGAAGCTTTAAATTAGTTCCTTGTAACTACAGTGTAAGTGTAAGTGTGTAAGTGTGTATGTGTGTATCTGTGTGTGTGTGTGTGTGTGTGTGTGTGTGTCTTGTCTTGTTTTACCCAAACACAAACCTGCATAAAAATCTCTGGAGAAAAAAAAAAAAAAAAAAAAAAAGAGAAAAAAGCGCTTAGTCTGGATTTGTTTTGCCGAAAATTTCCAGAGACCTGCAGAACGAAATTAAATGTAAGGGGAAAATCTCTCAAACAAGAGAAATATTTTTTTGCAGTCGGAGACAATTTAGAATTAGGAGAAAAGATATTTAAAAAGCAACACAAAGAGGAAGACAGGTGGACGTTTTTGTAAAAGGGAAGAAAGCAGCCAGTTTAGATATTTCAATTTCAGTATGTCCTCTTGCCATCATCAGGTAACAAAAAGAAAGAAAGTATTTAATTTCCAGATAATGTCAATCAAAAAAAAAAAAATGTAAGAATTGTGATAAAAACAAAAATGAAAGCAAGCAAAATAAAAAATAAAACAAAAAATATCTCAATTCTCAACTTGAAACCAATAAGACAAGAGAAAAATACAATTTTAAACAACTTTAGAAATTGGAGTGAAATAATTCAATCAGGTAAAAAAAGTTACAAAAGTCAGGGTTTTATTTTCTGGAAAAATTTTTTTTTTTTTTTATAATCATTTTTATTTATTTCTTTTATTATAAATAACTTTTTTATTATTACTTCTGTCCCATAATAGTTGCTACATTTTGTATATAAAATGTATATACAAATGTAACTGATATTACAGGACAAAGGTGCTATTTATTTCACCATTTCATTTTATCTTATATTGTTGTTTTATTATTTTTCAATTACTACCTTTTCATTAATAATCTTAATTTTATCATTAATAATTTTATTTTCTTACCATTAATAATTTTATCATTACCTATTAAATTTCTAACAATAATCATTATTAGAATAAGAAAGGAAAAATTCCAAAAATATACTGTTTTTAAAAAAACTAAAAATAAGTCCAAGAAATTTATTTTTTCAATGTAAAGTCTAACATTTACCAATTGAATAATTCTTGAGATTTTTTCATCAATAGAAAAACCTTCAGTAAGTCAAAATAACGTTTTTGAAATAAAGTCTTTAAATCTTTTTTTTTCTTGTAGAAAACATAGAAGAAAAAGGTTTTTTGTTTTTCAAATTAAAAAAAAAACATTTAAAAAGCATGTTTTTCCAAGAAGGAATATAAAAAAAAGAAAAAAAAATTCCTTAAGTTGTCTGTCAACCATTTCCAATTTGGAGGGAATTGTGTTTTTAAAGCTGCAGTCTTGAAAACAAGGAAGCAGAAAGTGAAACATAGAAGGTTGATTCTTCTTCAATCGTTAGAACAGATATAAAAACCATTCTCCCAAATTCAAGAGACCTACACAAATCCTATAAATTCCTTTTACTGTCATCTTGATTTCTGTAATTTACTTAGCAGATAACAAAATGGAAAAGAATGCAAGCAAGTTTAATTTTATATCCACAAGCAACAAAGGCTAATAATAAAATAGACCATATATATATATATATATATATATGGAAAATAAAGTATAATATATATTTTTAAAAAATCCACATTATAACAAAAAACATTTGCGATTTCTCTTTTCTTTTTAAAATATACACTTTTCTCTTGTTGGAACAGCTATAACCTTTTATATATATATATATATATATAGTTATGACTTTGTTTTTTGTATGTTTTTATTAGGTACTGACATGAGATTGCTGGAAAATGAGCAGAGCAGGATAATAACAGCCTTAAACTTGATGAAAACAAAATTTTATTGTCAAAATGTTTGTTTTTATTAAGAGGAAAGAACAAAGTAATTTTTAATTATTTTTCAAAATTTTTCTGTCTTTATTAGAGCATTCTAACTTTTGACTGAAAAACCTTGTTTCTCATCGTCAGCAAATGTCCTACTAAATAATATGGCGGATTTTTGTGTATTATTTTTTTTTTTTTTTTTTTAATGGCAGTCATTAATTATGAAAATCTTGCAAAAATAAAAATAATTGTCGGATTTTAATGAAACTTTCAGGAACTATTCACAAATGATGGAAATTATTATAATTATGTTTATTTTTTTTTAAAGTCATGGTAAAAAAAATTTTTATATTTATTACCCCCCATAATTAATTTTATGAAAACTCATGAAATTCTAATTTGTACAGTTTTAGTGATTAATTACTTAAAAGCACAAGACTTTGAGGAAAGCAAATCATTTTTTTTTTAGCTGACCCTCTTCTACCTTAAAATCACCTCTGAATTGTAACATACAAAACTCAATAAAATAAACACATTATTTAATTTCAAAAACTTTTAGTTGCTTTTACTTGTTTGTATGAATATGGATAACATTTTCTGAAAGCAAAAAACGTTTTCAATGAAAAATAAGTTTTTACAACAATTATTTATTTCTTAAATTATTTTATTTTTTTTACATTAAAGTTGTTAAATATTCTAAAATTAATGAAAATCTTGTACAGCTTAGTCAATGGTGTTATTAAGTAGATAAATATCATTTACAGATTACAAAATAAAGCTGGTTACAATCAGCAAGTTGTCAATAGCTAAAAATCTAATATAACGTTTTTTTTGTGTGTTCAAAAATAGCTTAAATTCAAATACACGGAAGACAAGAAACATCATGAAAACAATAGTCCGTCACGTGGTTTGCATTGGTAGTAACAAACATTTTCATGATAAAATTCTGCTTTCGTCAAGTTTAAGGCCGTTTTTATCATGCTATGCCTACTTAAAAATAACAAGGTAAATAAGTTGTTCACATAAAGCTAAACTGTCACTTGTGACCTTCCGTACTATAACTTTTCCTTCCATAAGATAAAATCATGCACATGTCACTTGTCAATCAACACCTCTGTTAAGACCGGCTTTCTATCATTTTAAAGTACATTTTTTTCAGCACAGAAAATAAGTAATGTTTGTTTCAAAATACATTAAATAAACTTTATAATTTCTAATTTTCTTAAATTAATTATTAAAAAAATCATAATTGATTTTTTAAACAAATTTTAGATGGAGACTTTCACTTTTGTAAGCAAAAGTTAAAAAAATGGCTGATGATCGATTTTCTGTCAATTTTGCTGATCAAAAAAATACAAGATTTTTAACGAAAATTTTGGACGTGCTAGAAATTATTAAAAAATGTAAAAAATTATTCAAAAAATACTCTGCTCTTTCCTCTTGATAATAACAAACATTTAGACGATAAAAAATTATTTTCAAGTCTAAGGCCGTTATTATCCTATGCTCATTTTCCAGTGATCTCATGTCAGTACGTAGTTTTTATTATTTTGAATAACAGTCTCTTCTTTTTGAATAAAAGTGTCTTTAATTTGAACAGAGTTATCAGGCTTAGTGAATAACTCTGTAAAAAGAAGTCAAGACAAAATGGTAGCTAGTTAAAAATATTTAAAAGATAATTTTTAAAAATTAATCTAAATAATAAAAGCTAATTTTACAAAATTTAATTTAAAAGATTATTTCAAAATAATTTTAAAAATTTTTTAAAGCTTAAAATGGTTTTGCATTAAATAGAAAAATATTTGCAGTCCCAAATCCTAATCAGCTGGTTAAATAGGCACAACATTACTAAATTATACACCTGTCAATAACAAAGGCTGGCCACCAGGTAAGAAAGGGATAATAAAGATGAAAGGGATAATAAAGATTATAGATACAAGAATCAAAACAGCATCATGGATGACACAACATAGCAGAGAATTCCTGATTGATTTCCCAATTTCTTTTTTTTTTTCTTTTTTTTTAAAATTTGTATTTCTTTTCACCAGCTTCCAAAATACAGGCAATACAATCATATCACTTAATAGCATTCAGAGAGTGAGCTATGAAACTAAACCGTTGTTGGGGCTGTCAGGTTAGTCACTGCAAATGCTTTACATGCCATCTCAACTCACAAAGCTCACTGTATAAAACATGACCCAAACTGCCAAGACAGAATTCATTCATAAAGACTGACCACCTAGATTGATCGGGGGAGGGTGGGGATGGTAGGTTTAGAACAGGAGAGCTTTAGAAAGAGCAAAACACGTGGTCTCAAATCTAAACAGGAAAATGGCACAAATAAGGCGGAACAAATTTGTAAGAGGATATATACAAGGTTAAGTAGTAGTTAAGATTAAAAAAAACAAAAAAAAAACAAGTACTTTTTAATAATAATAATAATAATAATTGTAGCATTTATCCATCAATTGACATAAAAAGGTTTTAAATATAAGGCAGCACAATTTAAAACAAATTTTTAAAAAAAACCTCTTGGTTATCTCATTTGTCTTCCTCACCAATCACAAAAAACAAAAACATACTACATTCCCATATGTTACATTTAGTGTACAAACTGTGTATCCAAATGTCACATCACAAGTTCCATAACCCATTAGAGTCATAAGGGTACCACATTTACTGCAGCAATAGCTACAGTGCTATTTGTTAATACAGATACACCAATTTTCCAATGAATAATGGTTCAGTATTTTTTTTTTTTTTGAATCAAGACTTAATTAAAAGTGGATACTTAAATTTATTGCTGCCCTCACATTACAAGCAGGCACTTGATTTCTCTCATTGCTCTTGCATATAACTCTTAAATTCAAATTTTAGATTTGTTTAGTTTCTATCAGTCTTAATGTTTTAAAAATACGAGATATGCATGATTAAGATTATGCATAATTAGTGAGTCAGAGGTCAATTATTGGCCTCTACTGACCTGGCAAAATGTTTCTGGAATATTGGTTACATACCTCTACTTGAATTAACTTCCTAGTAATATCATTAATGTACACTAAAGCTATATATTGAGTGATTTATTTTTTATGGATTATCAACCCTTTAGGGGTTATTTAAAGCATATTAAAGAAGTTAATGATCTGAGTTGAATTAGACCAGTAAATAGTATTATTAAAAAAAGTGCTCAATATGCATATAAAAAGATAAAAATTTAACCTGTATAGCTTTTAAGCATAGAAAATCAGCCGATTCTGCTACCTTGGTTTCAACCTATTGATATCTTCAGGGAATTTCAGTCAATTGATTTCCTCATGCTTGGAAAATTTTTTGAAAATATAGCATTCATAAATTTTTTTTTTAAAAATAAAGCGTTAGGGAATCAATCACCTGAAAATAAAAGGTTGAAACTAAGGTAAGCAGATTCAGCTGATTTCCTAATCATATATATATATATATATATATATATATATATTAGATAGATATTTTATATATATGATGTACAGTAAGTGAATGACACAGTGGAAAAAAAAAATTGGTGTAACAGGTTTCATCCTCTAGAAGGATTATAACGAACTAAAGTAATTTTATTTTTTTTTTTTTTTTTTACAGTAAGGTTCACCAATTTATAGAGTTCAAGGGGGAGGGGGGCACTCAAAGTAAAGGGTCATGTTAGGGGGTAGTTTATATGGATAAGAGGGGAAGATAACAGTTAATTCTAGATTATCACTTTCATTATTAGGCATCACGTGTTGTGAAAATAGAAATGGATTTTTCAGTGTCTACATCGCTACTGACACAAACGTCAAAGTTTAATGTGGGTTTAACAGCAATACCATGGAAAAATTGCTCAAGCCCCCGCAAGCACTTCCCCTTTTGACCCCAGCCCCCTCCCAAAGGAAAGGTACTGGCTGGGGTGAAACTTTCCCAGCAAAAGTGCCAGTAGAAGATCTGTCAAAAAAGTAAAATGTTGTAAAGATCTGGATACAAATTTTACTGTGGATGAACTAGTAACCAAAACAGTTTCTATATACTTTGGACTTATTAAATTGTTTTCACCTTTAATTAAAGCAGCATTTTTTTTTTTTTAAATCAAAATTATGGTCTGATTCATTACAGTAAGCAACTAATACATTGAGTTTGTTGTTTTGTAAAAGAACCCTTTTTGTGTTCATATAATCTTTTATTTAAATTCCTTAAGGTTTCTCTTTTGTATTTCTTGTGGCAATTATTACAGCTGATAGAGTAAATTCCTCCTTCAAATTATAGTTTTTTATTATGGTTTTGTATTTGTCTGTGCATAATTATAACTGACACTTGTGTTTTGATATTTCCCTCCCCCTCTTCTTTCTAAATATATACACTTCCATAAACAAAAACATTACCAAAATCTGATGAAGTTCTCCTAGAGAACAAAAACTCTTACACAGAACTTTTTCCACTTTGTCATACATTTACTTAACAATGTACACTAAAGCTATATATTGATTGACCGATTTGTTTTTTATGGTTTGCCAACACTTTGTGGTTTATATAAAGAAAATATATTTTGGATTGTAAATTTTTTTTGTTAAGTGAATATTGCATTAACAATTTTTTTGAGAAGAATGATTTTTACAAGTCCTATTTAATCCATAGCTGGGGGTGAGAAGGATTCATACCTTTCCCAAGGGTATGTATGTGTGTAAGTGAATGTAATGCACTTGACTGGAATTCAAACTCAGTTCTCTGATTTCTTATTCTGAGCCGCTATCCATTAAACCAGCCACACTAGAATTATACCAACCTCGACTGCAAGTTGGAACCACCATAGCATCTTATTTCATTCACAATAGCACAATGCTGCAACTCTCGGATAAAATGAGGGGAAATTGTAAATATTGAGGAAATATATAATTGGGGTTGTTCTCACCAAAATTCCACAAGTTTCTTTGAGGAGAAATGGCTAGAGTTGGTTGTGGCGGCAAGGCGGTTAAAGAAACCTTACAAGATTTGCAGATGTTCATGCTTAGATACACGAATTGACAATTGTCTTCTTTTTTTTTTTTCTTTTTGGTTTGTTTGTTTAAAATTCACAAGAAGCAAAGCAAAGGTTAACACTTAATTATTTTGAGAGCAAGAAGTGACGGAACGGGATGGATATAAATGGAACAAAGGAGAGGGACAAGATGAGAGGTAGCATGGTATAGTTTTTCCTTCAACTGACACCTCATTAGGTACATATTATGTGGTAGTGGAGAAGAAAACAAAAAAAAAAAAAATGCCCCTTACAGCAGGGCTAACATTTGGGACAGGGACACTATTTCACCAGCAGGGTGGATGGTGGCAAGCCAGAAAAAAGAACTAAAGATGACTAGAGAAGATACAAAAATTATATATATTTAGGAATGGATTTTTCATTTATTAATCTGACATATTTTTATTAATTAAAGGTTATTTTTTAATGAATACCTATATTTGAATATATGCGCTGTTTATTTATTAAACAGTATATTTATTTATTTTTGTCTACCGGTCTTAATATTCCAGAAATCTTATTAGAAAAATATACATTCCCTGAAGGATTAGAACCTGCATTCCCCAAGGGGAAACCGTCATTAGATCTGATGTGCTTTGACCTCTCAGCTACAGAGTGCATCAATGAGCAAGTGAAGTTGAGTAATGCCTTTAAACACAGGTTTTTCTCTAACTCTTGAAATAGACATATCTGCTGTTTCTTATCCTAATGTAAACAAAGCAATTTGTAAAGAAAGGGGATGGTCTGTCAGATTAATAAATAAAAAAAAAAATCCGCCCCTTTCTATATATATATATATATATATATATATATATATATATATATATATATATGTGTGTGTGTGTGTATGTATGTATGTATGATAATTATATATATATATATATATATATATATATATATATATAAAGTTATAAAGATTTAAGAAACAGCAGATATTTTTATTTATATATATATATATATATATATATATATAGTGCACAATATTAAAATAATATTAAAAATACAGCATTAATAATATTATATGAAAAGATTGCTTAACTTAAATATCAATTTTTTTTTTTTTGCTGTTTTCTTCAACTTTGAAGTTTCTTTGTAAATGTCGTTTCTTCAGGGGTTTCTGGTTCTAAATGATATTACCAATTTTTTCAATTTGTCCCACACACACACATATATATATATATATATATATATATATATATATCTTTTTATTCATTTCACCCCAAACAAGGCAGTAAAGTCACTAGGACACAAGGAGTTATTGAGCGTTAGAGAATATAAGAAAAAAAAAAAATACATATAAGTGAACCTTGTAGTCAACACCCAGCAGTGACAGTCTATTTCATGCTTAAATGCAATCATGACAACTGCGTTTAAGCATGAAACAGACTGTCACTCCTGGGTGTTGACTTCATGGTTCACTTTTATATACATATACTGTATCCATGATATTGAGCATTTTAACCCATAAATACATATAACAAACTGAAAAGGTTGAGAACAACAAATATTAATTTTTTTAACAGCTTAAATGTCAAAATGTTTTTTTTTTGCTTTGTTTATAAAAAGGCTTTTCCACAATATGGTAACATCTGCAAACTAAAATTTTTGCCTTATGATTATCTTTCCAAAAGGACATGCAAAAAAAAAACCCCAAGAAGCTTTTATTAGCATTTCTCCAAATAACATCTTTGTTGTTATCACAACATTTCAGCAGTTTTGCTCTCTAGCTTTCTTCAGAGCGTCTGTTTGTCTGGGTAATAATCAGGGAATTTTGGACTGAACCCTTTATTTAATCTATGAGAGTAGATCATTCTTGTTCTGTCTAGGAATAGCTTGTCTTTGTTTCTATCAAGTCAAAGCCTGTGCTACCAAACTCGGAGATTGAACCCAATTATTATACAACCAAATTCACAAACTAATGCTTTGATCAACAAAGCTGTTGTGCCGCAGATAATAGTCTAATGGATTAAAGAACAAAACAAGAAAAAAAATGAAACAAGACAAAAAGAACAAGATGAGATATCCCTAGACACAGACAGCAGAATGGAATCAATCTGAACAACCTGTCTCATAAATTGAATAAGGCTTTTGTTCAAAACTTCCTAAAGGTTATCTGAACCAACAGATACCAAAAGGACAGATAGCCTAAAAGCCAAAATATTAGGATAAGAACATCAAAAATGATGAGGACATTAGTCTGAGTGCAAATAATGGTAACTCCTGATCTCAGAAACTCAGAGAAATTATCAAAGAAATTGTTATTTGGGTACTTCACCATGGAACAATGGTTAGCAAGCAAATTATACAGGCTATTACTATTATAGTGAAATTCTACCTCATAATTGTTTAGTGATAAGATAAATTTAGCAGCTACTGTGGTGAGTATTAATAATCTCATTTCAAAAACCAATTTGGCAAGCAAAATGAGTGCTCTACTGCAATGACCTTGTGCCAGACTTAACTAGGCTTAAGGAATAACAGTATAAGAAATTATTATGGAATAAGCAAAATGAATTGGAATTTGAAATGAATGAATCATGAAAGTCTAAATAACATTGGCTTTTATTATCACAATGGGCAGTTAAAAAAAAAAAAAAAAAAAAAAAAAAAAAAATGTATCAGAAAATTCCAAAATGTTCAGCCCAAATAAATAGGAAAGATCCAGTAAAGTCCAATGGAGACAATTACAAACTAAACTTGATCTGGACAAAATATAAATAAAAAGTCGTTAGGCAGTCAAGCAGATATAGACTTTTCTTTTTCCTTTTTTTTAAACCAAAACAATTAATTTTGAAATGGTGTGGTTGAAATAAATGGCAATCAAGAAAAGTTATTTTCTGTAGTGTGATATGGAGGAAGGCAAGGGGGAGGGGGATTTGAAATAGGGGAGTTGAAAAACAGAGACGGAAAATGAATTCAAAATTAGAAATTAGATAAAAAAAAAAATAGATTAATAAATTGAGATTGGAAAACAGAAAAAAAAGATCTTGAAATGAATTGGCCAGAAAAGAAAAAATCATTTTTAAATGAAGTTAAAGCAGAATAGTTTTCAGCTGAATAGATTTACTTTTTCTGTAAAAGCGCAAAGAAAATAGGGATTGTTTGTAGTGTAGAAATAAACTTAATTTTAAAAACTGAAAAATTACTTATCAGATGGATTGAATTTGATTTATATTTAGTAAGCAAATAAAAACAAATCTGTACATCTCATTTGACAGACTTAAAAACAAGTTTTTTTTATTTCCATAGTTTTATCAGAAATTACTTACAAGACACTAGAGACTAACATCAGGGATATTTTCTATTCATTTTTATTAAGATTTTTATTTTTACAGTTAATAATAAAAAATACCTGAAGTTTATCCCCAGTTTTATTTAATTATGAAAGATTTACAAGACACCAATGTATATCTAGATACTTTAACATCTGATAAATTTATTATTTTTATTATAGTTTTTATTTATTTATTCTTATTTATTTTTATATTTTTATTTGATTTTTACTTATTTATTTTTATTATAGTTTTTATTTATTCTTATTTATTTTTATTATATTTTTATTTAATTTTACTTATTTATTTTTATTATATTTTTATTTAATTTTACTTATTTATTTTTATATTTTTTATCTAATTTTATTTATTTATTTTTTATATTTTTATCTAATTTTACTTATTTTCATTATTATTTTAACTTTTATTATCTTTATTATTATTTATTTATTCTTGTTATTTATTTTCATTGTTTTTATTACTTATTTATTTTCATTATTATTTTTATCAATAAAAAAAATATATTTATGTTTATTTCCAAAGTTTACAAAACACTTAAAAACTATGAGTCATGTCTGAAGACGTTGAATTTTTTCTAGTTATTTATATCAATCTTTTTATTATTATTCTCAATAATAATAATAATAAGGAAGAAAAAATGAAATGATGGAAAAAAGGATCCAGAGTTACCAACAGCAATATTAAAAGATTGAAGGAAATTGTAAGACAAAAAAGAAACCAAAGAAAATTTATTTGCAATTCTTTGGCAAAGCAGCAACAGGATGGACTTAATAGGTTTAAAAAACACTATATGAGAATCAGTATCAGCTTATCTTACACGTTAAAAAAAAATCAAGCTAGAAATCAAGCTAGTTCCAATTTATGGTTAATGACACAAATTGGGGGGGGGGGTCTGATATCAATTTCCTTTAAAGTACAAAGAAACTGAACACACATCATTTTCTCGGCAATTACCAAAAATGAAAATTTAAAGTTCTCAATAAAAAAAAAAAAGCAACATGCAACAATTTTCATTTTCAAAACTGAAACACTAAAAAAAAAAAAAAAAAAACACTTTCCCTTGACACCAAAATTTTGTCCAAATTTCTCTTAGCTTTATTATTCTTTTCAAAAACTCAATTAGTTTCCATTACCAACTTTTTCTCATTTTCTATCTTCCCAGTTATCTCATTCAAAATAATGGTTATAGTATCCTGGTATCTGACTAACTGCAATAAAATTAATCACATCAGTAATGATAACTTTTTAAAGAGTTGTCTTTCAAAATTGATCAAAGATCAGGTTTCTGAATTTGAATTACAAACAAGCATCACTTGTTTACACAAAGTAGCAGCAGTCAATAAAATAAGAAAACAAAAGGAAAAATACAAAGGGGAAAAAACACATTAATTTTTTTTTATAATCTGTAAATATATGAGCAGAGGAACACAAAAGGAGATTGAGCAGAAAAATAGTCTATAACAAATGCAAAGAGATACATACAAATATATTGCCTTGACACATGTACACACACATTCACAGCTGACAAGAACTGCCTGCCTAGTTGTGTGTTAATATTTGACATGTAATGGCAAGTAATGTATCTATGCAAGCAAAAGTTGATGGGAGAGGGGCGCTTAGTGGCTGATATTCACAAGTTTGTTGTGGATGCTGTGAATCTGGTGTGGTTGGACATTGACAGGGATGACTTCACTCTTACAACCAGGGGTTGGGATCATGATCTGGCCCAACAACAAGCAATCCAGGCTTTTTTCTTTCAATACCTGAAAAGAATAGAAAAATGGATAAGCAATATGAAGCAAGGGAAAAAGAAAAACAATTTGCATTAATTTTAATCATATCATTATTGTAAAAACATTTGAAAGTTTATAAAAATAGAAAATGATTTATAAGATCCTGATATCAGTTTAAAACTGATAGTTTCTTTCCCCATATATTGTTTTGTTTAAAGTTTGTTTTTATTTTATTTTAGATTAAAATTTGGCAATTCAACACATTTCAGTGAAGTTTTCCCTTTCAAAAATTAGTTTAGATATATGAAAAAATAAATGTCAGTTTGAGCCAATGTCAGAAACGCACGCATTAAACTGACACCTGTTTTTCCATAAATTGTGATCATTTTGCTTGAAGTTCGCATTTTCTTGATTTTAGATGAAAACTCTGAAATTTTCCAACATATTTTAGTGAAATTTTTACCTTTCAGGTTTATAGTTCATAATTATATTTTTTTTAGACATATAGAAAAAAAAGTGTCAGTTAAATTCAAGTCTTAAGGTTCCAGTTTCAACCAACACTATCTTCTTTCCATATATTGTGACCATTTTTCTATTTCTTTTTTTGACTTTAGATGAAAACTCAAAAATTTTCCAACATATTTCAGTGAAAGTTTCATTTTCCAAAATTAAAGTTTATAATTTTAATTTAGATATATGGAAAAATGAAGGCAGAAATGGTTTAATATTGCATTGGAGGGAAATTAAATTTTAGTAAAATTATATACAATATCTTTATAATAATGTACCTGTTCAATAGAAAAAATAAACAAGAAATATGAAGTCAAAATTTCTATCAATTACATTTATTTAACAGGGTAATAACAGTGTTGCCTTGAACAGCTATTGGGACTTATACTCACCCCAGACCTCAAGCGGAACTCATGTATATAATCGATCGCTAAAGATTATAGAAAAATGGTCAGTTCCCTGTACTGCTCCAGGGTCTTGTATAGGTTGGACATTAGTAATATATATGCAGGGTGTGATGGGTAAATTGTTACCATTTATATTTTTAATTTTGTGCATGCGTGTTTGTTTTTGTCGACTGCACAGTATAATAAAGTCAGTTGGGCACCGTTTGTGAGAAAAAGAGCACCATAATGCAATTCACTGCACCAAATCTCCAATACTAACATTTCAGACTGTTTAGATGTCAATCTGAGGACAGTGCAGAGTATTCAGAAAGAGTTGAATGAGTCTAATGGTGATTACGAAGGTATGGCAGCTTAGAAAACTCATGCCGATCATTCTAAGAACTCAGGAATTTTTTGGTGAGGGTCTCAGACTTAACATGATGGCCTACATCAAGTGTTTTAAGGAGATTATATATAAAGAACATATATATCTATATCTGAGGACAGTGCAGAGGATTCGGAAAGTGTTGGAAAAGTCTAATGGTGAATACAAAGGGGCTTGGAGTGATCCCTAGTGATGGCAATGTTATGAATCCATTCCTCATCCCACAGGGCTTCAGAGACAACATGGAGGCCTATATTATGTACCTTGAGGAAGTGGTGCTGCCCTGGGTCAAGAGGGTGGCTGATGGAAGACCCTACGTGTGGCAACAGGAGTCTGCACCATGCCACACATGTGAAGAACCCAGTCATGGCTGTCAGAGACAATTTCTGTGGCCACATCAACCCTTACATCCGGTCCCCTAACTCCTCAGACTGCAACCCCCTTGATTATTATGTGTTGGGTGCCAGAGACCAACAACACTCCTTGTAACAAAAGGACTGAAGGCAAGGATCACCTTCACCAATTTAAACAAGGAGACCGTCCAGAAGAGTTGCAGGAGATTCCAAAGTCATCTAGAGGCCATGGTTAAAGCCAATGTTGATTTTATTGAATAAATTTATTCTTTAGTATTTCAAGATATTTTTGTGTCATTTTGGTAAATATATCTGCTAAAATGTGATGTCAGTGTTATTTGCATTTTTGTGTAATTTAGATGACAATTTATACATCACACTCTGTATATATAAATAAAAGATAAATACAAAAGCTTATATTTGCCAATGTGTTTTTGGCCTCTGACGGACTTTATTAAGGCAGATGTAAGGATTTTATTTTACAACAAATATTTATAAACAGAAATAAAAATGTTAGCTTTTCAAAATTTTTTATATTTAAAAATGCCCATAAATATACTTCAGGCTTACTAAAAAGTCAGGATAAAGTGTTAAAATATAATTATATATATATATATATATATATATATATATATATATATATATATATATATATATTAAATGCCATTTGTAGGAGAGACTTTGTAAATCACAGATACAATAATAGTAATGCCTTGAACAATACTGGTCAGATGCTGCTAATTCCCATATATATATATATATATATATATATATATATATATATATATAGGTACCTCCACTTGGTCATGTAAAAAAAACAGCATAGCATGATAAAAAAAAGCCCCAAACTCAATAAAAGCAAAGTTTTGGCATCAAAATGTTTATATTATTATTAAGAGTATTTTTTTTTTATTATTTTTTTGAAATTTTTACACCTTTATAGCATGTTGTAAATTTTGGTTAAAAATCTTTTTTTTTTTTTATGTCAGCGGCATACCAAAGATAAAGTTTAGTTTTTTTTTTCGGCATTTTTTCCAGTGAAAAACACATCGACTTGGAAATTCTTGCAAAATTCAAATAATTGTCAGATTTTAATAAAACTTTCAGGACATATTCAGAAATGAAATGATTTTTGAAATTTTTATTTTTACATATGTTACCCACCCACTTAATTAATTTCATGAAATTTTAAGAAATTAAATTTGTGGGGTGAGGTTATTAGTTAAAAACAGGACTTTTTTTGTAAAACAGTTACCCATTTCATTGAAAATCTGCTCTGAATTGTAAAACAAAAAATGTAATAAAACTATGACATTATTTAATTAGAAAAGCTTTTAATTGCTTTTGTAAATAAGTTATGTTAAGGACACTATTGTCTGAAGAAATAAAAATTTTTTCCATGAATAATGAATTTTTACAACAATTTTTTCATTTTTTAAAAATTTTAATTATAATAATATAATAGTTCAAATATCATTTAAAATTGTTCATTGCTTTCAAGAATGCAATTTGGGGATATCATTAAGTGAGAAGTAAATTTACGAATCAAAATTTGAAAAGATCATAACAGTCACTTGAACTGGAATATTTTTAAAATAATTTTTAGTGAAAAAAAAAAAAAAAAAAAAATTTCCTAATGTCTACCTATGGGAATCTATACATGACATAATCCTTAAAAAGGTCATGTGATTTAAGTGTCGTCTGACACACTGCACTTATTTCGCTTTTAATTCAGTTGTTTCATCATTAATGTCTTCACAAATCATCCCTTGAAAATATCAAAAAAAGTTTTACTTTATTTAATTGTTATTTCAGTAAATATTTTTATTTTATGCATTTATTTTAGTTTGAGTCATACTTCAATTAATTAATTTTTTTGTTTAAGGTAGTAAACTTAAGAACCTAGATCTGAAATGTAAATTTCATAAAGCTTCTTGAAACCTAAATAAAAAAGTCAATGAAATATTAAATAATTGCTGAAAATGTTAATTTGTAAAAATTACTAGATAGTTAAAAACTAAAAAAAAAAAAAAAATGTGTTCACATAAATTTTGTAAATTTATGTCATTTTTGGTCATCCATAAAAGCTGTCATCACCTTGAGAGCTTCTTGATAAGTCAATAAAGATCAAAGAAAGAGGTGACCCATCATTAAGAAATGCTTGTATATTGTTTTTTTATGCTATAAGTAATATTTATTTCAAATCAGATTAATTTAACTTTTCTAATTTTACTCAAATAACATGTCACAAATCTATAATTTAACTTTGAAAGATTTTTAAAACCAATAAATTTGTTTGTTTACAAATTCCTTAAATTTAAGAAAATGGCTGCTTTAAAAAAAAAATAAAATAAAATAAAGCAATTATTTGACATTCCAATCGATATAATTATTATGTGAAATACACCAGAATATTTTACTTACTGAAAATAATAAATTTAATCATTTAGCTTTCAATTAAAGCTAAACTGAAATCAAAGAACGCTTTTACATTTTTAAAATTTCATTTTAAACCTTAGGTTATCGAAAATTCAGTGGAGGTGCCTATTTATATATATATATATATATATATATATATATATATATATATATATATATATATAGTGTGTGTGAATAAAAAAGACAAGGGAAAAACTATTCTTA
This sequence comes from Acanthosepion pharaonis, assembly GCA_903632075.3. Taxonomy (NCBI): domain Eukaryota; kingdom Metazoa; phylum Mollusca; class Cephalopoda; order Sepiida; family Sepiidae; genus Acanthosepion; species Acanthosepion pharaonis. The sequence continues at coordinate 864,799 of CAHIKZ030000422.1, read as the reverse complement.
GATGATGCATTTTGTCCTCTGAGAGATTTTATCAAGGCAAAAGTACCTGAGAGGGTTTAATGCATTGTCTAAGAATAGTTTCTTCTTGTCTTTATATTCATTTTGTTCCTTTACAGATACATTATCTGAGAATAATATATATATATATATATATATATATATATATATATATATATATATATATACACGGCTGCAAAAGTAGGTATACAGTAAATATTATACCAGTATTATAATAGTTGTTCTAAGATTCATTTAATACTAGAATTTATTAAAATCATTTTCAAAATTTTTATTACAATACCTTTATTATAATTTTACATTTATTATAAAGTGTGTGTGTGTGTGTGGATAGATAGATAGATAGATAGATAGATAGATAGATAGATAGATAGATAGATAGATAGATAGATAGAATTTTATGGATATTTTATTGCTGTAGAACTTGCCAAGAGCTTACTCAATCATTAACTTAAAAATTAAGATTCATCAGAATATTCAATTGGAAAACCGTGACACTTTCACAGCTTAAGACTAGTCAACAATAAAAGGATTAAATACAGAAAAAATGCTGTGAAGAATAAAGCAGCTTACTTACCCGAGCATATTCTGGAGTTGGAAATGCTGAAAAGTCAGTTCGGACTTGACCTCCTGTTCGATTGGCAGCCAAGAAATTAGTCACCTGTACTTGAAGCTAAAAAGGAAAAAAATAAATTAAAATAAATAAAATAAAATAAATTGTAATAGAAGTGCCTTGACTAAGGATTGAATTAATAAAATATTTTAAATAATTAGTAAGGATTATTATTTAACAGTTATTTTTTCAAAGATTCTGCTTTATAGACATTTAAGAAAAAATACTTCAGGATTCTAATATTAAACAATTCTGTCACATGATTAAATCAACAGAAAGTAACCAAAGCTATTAGCATCCACAGAAATATCCATGGCTAGAAAACTGTAAGAATGTTAAAAGTTTATATAGAATCATGAAATCATAGATAGTAGTGAAGGGTCATTCTTAGAAGATAAAATCTTTGTAAACTTATTATACACATCCCACCCCAACCTATTTTTTTTACAAATCTTTTTACCCCAAGCAAGGCTATAAAGTCACTAAGATGCAAGAGGTTACTGAGAGTGAAATAAACTGGAAAAACCTTACTGAGGAGAAAGGACAATAAAAGAACAAAATTCAAAAATGAAGAATATGGCAATTAATATTGCATTTAAATTTTTGAAGATCGTAGTAAAGCAAGAAGCTGAAGGAGAGTTATACAAACTAGATGTATGAGAGTAGAAACTATTAGAATAGAACTTATGGTTATATCTAGCAACAGTAAAATGATGAGACCTATCTGCCAATCTAGTACTGTGCTTAAATTCATGAAGTCGAGGTACCAAAGGGGAAAATTAAGAACAACTGCCATGAAAATATTTATAGAAAAGGCATAGTAAAGCTACATTACAGCATTGGGAAAATGATTGGATTGAAGCCAAGATGTTAGGTCAGGGCTGATAACATTGCAGATACGTGTCTGGATTTTGCCAAGTATATTTAGATAAATTGCAGAAGAACCAGACCAGATGTGGCAACACTATTCAATGCATGGACAAATGATCGCACAAGACAGATTTTTTTTTAGAGGGGGGGGGGATTGTCTTGGCAATCAATTCAATATAACATATTTTGTGGCTTATAAGACACTCTGATGCATTAGACACACCCACAAAAAATTTTGAGGGAAGAAATCAAAAAAAAAAAGTTTTCCTTGTACTTCAACAATTCCCAACTGTACCCACTGAATAGCATATTTCAACATGAAAACATAACAACTCATGACAAATTCGTCACAGACCAAGAAGCACCAAATTTATAGCAACTACTTAAAATATAATAATTAGAAGAGCAGTTAATTCCCATCACCAACTTTCGATTTTGTTATACTGGAACATACCTATTCTATTATTAATAAACTCTCCCACATATAATAAGGAGGAATAGTAGCAGTCGCCAGGGGGCTCAGAGAGTTGGTGAGTCAGTCGATGTCGGACATTAAAGTATCAACCACCCCAACTAGATTGCTGCATCATTAACTATTATAACAAGTTCCTAATGTTTTGTACGTCGAACCTTTTTAGGACCAACTTAGTGAAATACAAGCCTCCACTGTGAAACTACTCTATAAATAGAATGTAGGGTAGTTTTTGGAGATATTTCATAGAAAACAATGCATGTTATAAGCAATAAAATACAGTAATCATTTCAATTCATATTAGTGGAAAACTTTAGTCCAAGAAAATGGAAGGAGTTACTCTCGTGGAGGTTAGCATCAGCCATGCTGATGGAAGGCAAAAAAAAAGGTTCTCTAAGAAGCTTAAAAGAGCCATTTCTTTCCCTAGTTAACAAAAGATTCAAGTTAATTTTGGAGATTAGCAGCCAATTTGACTTTATCGAAGAAGTCAGGAGTAATTAGTTTGGTCATTGGCAGAGATATCAAGTCAAAGAACTAAGAACCTCAACTGCCCAATCTCTTGTATGCCTCTATTTGGACAATTTCAATCATTGCGTATTTATAAATTTACCAATGCTGAAGGATATGAATTAACTAAATTTTCTCTAACTTCTCCATTTTTCTTAACCTTGGTGCTAATCTAAGACATCTGTCGACACAATGAGCTTATTTCTACCTCTAATCTACTCTATTGTTAATTATTAAACTATCAAAATTTACATTTTGTTAAAAGTTTACATTTCACAAAACTGTTAAAAAAAAAAAAAAAAATCAAAGAATTGAAATGTATTTCATGTTGCAAAATAATCTTCAGACATTGATTTTTATTTTGAATTTTTCCTCAATATTACAAAAGTGAATTCGGAATGGAAAAATGAAAAAGACAGTAACAGCCTCCCCCTCATATTTGTTTCACTCTTTCTTCGTCTATTTTTCATAGAATGAAATTGCCTATGTGGAATAATTCTCTTTCCTCACCATGACAAACAAAGAATATACTTTTTTTTTACCATCAGAAGTAGTTACATGATGTCACAGGAATATGATTATAAGGAGAAGAGAAAAAAATCATCTCTTGAATTTATTAGATGAAATTTTGCCTCATATTTCTTTCATTTTATTCCTCTTACTTTTCCACCAAATAGTAATTGTCTTAAGTTGCCTGAATTCCTTAGTTTAAGATGATTTAAAATTTGTGATATGAGTAATATCAATCACAATGGACTTTTACTGTAGAATTAATATGCATTCAAAAAGAAAAAGACAAAATAGAAAAAGGAAGTAAGAAAAAAGAAGAGAAGAAAAGAGAAAAGAAAGGAGGAGGAAGAAGGAGAAAGAGACAAGAAAATGAAACTAAACGAGAAGAAAATGAAACTAAACGAGAAGAAAAATGAAACTAAACGAGAAGAAAATGAAACTAAACGAGAAGAAAATGAAACTAAAAGAAGACAAAAACAAGAGAGTCTGAACTTACCTCCTGAGTATTTTTCTCAAGTTCTACCAACTTAGCAACTTGTCTTACTAACTGAGTACTGGGACTGGCTGTCTGCGTAACAGGTTTCTCACCTGGATGGAATGTAGGTGGGGGAAAAAAAGAACAAAAAAACAATCAGCTGAATAAAAAGAAAAGCTACAATAAAGAAATTGATAAGAAAGAGAAGTTGAATTTCCTAAAAAAAAATATTTTAAGCAAAAAGATTTTACAAATTTCAATCAAGTTAACTTGAACAATGAATGTTAACAGTTACCTGCATGGAAACAGCTAATCTCAACATTACCATTGATTGGTTAAATGTTGTGGTGGAGGAGAACACAGATAACTAAATAGATAAAAGACAATAAAAAATAAAGGAGGGGAAAAATTAACTCACCTGGTTTTCTTTGGGTGATATCTATAATAACCGGACAGGAACTGAGGAGGTTAGCTTGCTGAAAAAGAAAAATTTTTTTGGGTCAAAGATTTTGTCATGGGTCCTTACCTATAACTACAGAATGAACTCTTCCTAACACTATGTATACTACGCCTCTCATGAGAGAGGGATGAATCGAGTCAAGCCGATAGTAGTTCACTCCAAACCAGACTGACAATCATACTAACACCTTCCACATCTTGTATTATTATTTCATGTAATATACCTTCATTATTTCTACTCTTGTGTTCGTGTTGTTCTTCCTTGGTCCTAACCTGGACCATAACAGATTTAGATATATTATTTTACCAGCATACCAACCCCACAGGTCATTTCATGCCAAATTATTTAGTTTTAAGACTTGTTTTTAATTTGTGTCTATTTTGCAAACAAATTCTTTTATAAATCATTATTACATAAAGGTGAGGATGTAATTTGATTTTAGTTACATTTTGTAGCCGGGTGTTTATTTAGTTTTCTTTTTATATTTTGGGGCAAGGTTCCGTTACTTTTAAAATTCTCGAATGGCCTTGGGTTCAACACTCTCAAAGAGAGCTCTAAGGGTGGGTACATTGTAGAAGTATTTTTGTATAAGTTCCAGTTTTTTTACCAGTTAAAAAATGTCTGACAATGAATACTTCTTGGCATTTTAGAAGGTCTTCAGAGGAAGTCTTCAGAGTGGGTTATGTGGGCGTGTCTGATTTTGACTCTTGCAAGTGTGGCATCATCTTTTCTTGAGTGTTTTGTACTATGATGTTGTACAGTCAGAATGGGTTTTATTTGATATAGTTTGTTTGTGTGCGTATTCCATGATTTTTGTCATTGGTTGTAAGAGTTAATTGTGGCTTTCAAGTCTATCAAGGGGATTTTTTTAATTTGATATGGTCATTGAGAGGGATTCCTTGGCTGCCGCATCAACCCTGCTATTCACAGGGATCCTAATATGGCTAGAGATGCAACATAATATAATGTGTTTCTGATTGAGTAATCAAAGACAGAGAAAAAGCAACTGACAAGAAAATATTGATTTATTTTTTTATATATTTTTCAGGTTTATTCACATCATCATTAGAACAACTCCCCCTTCCCCCAATACTCATATAATAATTGTGCTTGTCCCTCCTTGTGTTAGTTCCTTAGTTCAAATGACCATTAAACCCTGTTTGATTTGATTTTGTTTAGCAGCATATCAACCTTTATGGCAGTGGTTTCTAAACTTTTTTCTCTGGGCCACATTTTCGGAATGAAAATTTGCTTGCACCTCATCAAATTCTATGTGATAAAAAGTACATTTAAAAATAAAAAAATATAGAGCGGTTAAAGGGAGATAACCGCGGATTTGAAGTCAGAATATTATCATTGATAACTTTCTCCTCCAATTTGCAGACCCTAGTTACTATATTCTTAATACTTGATATAATGCAAAAATATCACAATGATAAAATCAGTCAATAATTATTTATAACTATTTATACTGGGATCCATGCATGCAATTACAAGTAATCCATAATAATATTTTAAATTTTGAAATCATATTTTATTTTTGGCATATGAATTTTTGTTTCTAAATCTTTGTCTTTCAATCATTCTATGGATGCACACTGCACTGTTTGGGAACCAATGTGTTAAGTGAACAAAAGCTAACATCAATATAAATCTCATAACTTTAGCATTGTAAACGTTCAATGGTTTAATTGCCAAAAATCATCGTTTCTAAATCTTTGATTGTCTTTCAATCATTCCATCTCACTTGTTATCCTCTTCCACCGTACATATGAGGCACACTTCATCATTTGGGAACTGCTCTATGCCTTTAACTAAATTGTTTGCCTTCAACTACAGATGAAATGTATTGTTGGTAATTCTTCAATAAAATCTATTGCTGGTATTTTACTATAAAAATCTTTTCTTTTTTTTTTTTTAATATTTTCAGAATATTTTATTTGGGGGCTAACTATTTGCCCATAGATGGGACCCTAACAGGTGCTGCCACTCTAGGTCAGGGTGGACCTGGGAATAGCAGCAATTAAGAGGTGGTTCCACACTCCTCAAAACCTCCTGATCAGAGGCTTTGCTGCCAGATATAGTTTATCGTCATACCCAGGACTATTGCATTTTGATCACGTGAAAAGACATGACATATCAGAGATGCTACTTGATTTCAGTGAAAAAAAGAAAGATAGAAGTGTTTAACGTCTTTTGTTAATACCTCATAAAAAATTGATTATTCCATTTTGATTGCATGAATTCTGGTAATCATATTTCCATCTCCATTATGATTTATTAGCAAAGTCTAACCTCCTCATATTGACTGTTTAGAATGAAGAGGGTTTCCTTTCATAACAAGGCTTTCTTGAATAGTTAATGTCCGAGGACCAGTGGAATTTAGTTTTTAAAAATTAATCAAATTGTACAATGCAACAAAATTACACAGCACTTATTTTGATTAACCATGTTACTTAAAACGTTTATTTCACTACTTATGTAAATGTAAAAAAAAAAAGTTTTATTTATTTTCATTCAGTTTGTGTTGCTGTGCTCACAACTTCTGCGATTTCTGTTGTAATTATAGTTCATGGTGACATTCAAGGCAAAATAGTGCAATGGCTTGCCGGTTCCTTTTGCATCGATGATGCTGAGGTTAACCTGTTCTTCCCCTCAGAATTGCATTGAGGGATATTCTTAAAAAAATGTTTCATCTTCGTCATGAGTGATGAAAAAGAGGACAACTCAACACTTGGGCAAGTCGCCATATCTGTCCAGGCAGTAGCAGCCAAAAAGAAAAAAAAGAAAAAAGAAAAAAAGCTGCTATGATCATAGACAAAAGGTGTTTTAAATTAATTTCCAGCTTAAAAGATGAAAAATTAGAAAAATGAGTTATAGTCAAAATTACTAAACTTTTTTTTTTATTTTCTTTACCATGGACATATAAGGGGTGTTGAAAAGTTCTCGGCCTAAAATCCATCCAAATAAGCAAAGACTTTCTTTTTTTTTTTTTTAAATCCCTTCTTGGTCAAGACAAGAATTCTTCAACTTCTATATATCACACATACACAAATGAAGAAATACAGTTCTATGGCATATCAATTACTCTATAATGGTCACAGAATACCAAACAAGATCTCTGATTTTACCTTTTTTAAATGATATAAAGTATGGGAGTTGGTGGGTACAAAAATATGTTCATAGGTAATCTAGAATTAGCTGGCATATCTCAGTTCCCTATTATTTTCTTTAATTAATCTGTTGAATATAACTGAAAGAAGTCAACCACTTCCCCCTTGCCCATGCCAATTCATTGGTAAAAAGACTTACGTTCATTAGCTGAGTAGCTCTGATGGTCAAGTTGTTTAATTCTGTCTTACCAGGAACATCATCAGGAAGTTCTCCTATTTTGACCAATCCAGTTTTACTTGTGAGTCCAGTAGGTTTCTTGGGCACAAAGAGAGGTGGCAATTTGGCCATTTGATCCTGCAGAAGGAAGGACACATTAAAAAATTATAGTTTAATTAAAATTCTAAGAAATTTATGCTGTTAAAATTAACAAATCAAACAGCAACAAGTGTAAAAGCAAGAGAAATAAGATGAATGAAATACTAGTCAAAAATGAATAATAATTGACAATGCTTCATCTAAGAAATTCAGACAACTTTTACTACTTGGTGGAAAAGCAAGAGAAATAAGATGAAAGAAATATTAGTCAAAAATGAAGAATAATTGACAAGGCTTTATCTAAGGAATGTGCAAGCTATTAGTACTAGTTTAAATAAAAAAAAAATCATGGTAATATAAGAAAGAATAGAAATTAATATACTGATATTACTTATTCAAATGATGTTTAATTGCAAAGCCTTGTTAGCTTAATATATTTCAAAAATTTTATTCAATAAGTAAAAATTGAATGAAACATTTGTGACCAACAAGTAAAACAAAAATAAAGAAATAAAATACAGTGTAACCCGGATATAAGAGACCCGGATATAAGAGAAACCCGGATATAAGAGAGATTTTCTCTGGTCCCAAATTAGAGCCTGTGTTAATGTATATAAAATAGACCAAACCCGGATATAAGAGACTTCTTCTCCGGTCCCGACAACTCTCTTATATCCGGGTTACACTGTAAAAGGTAGTCAAGTCCTACCACCTTTAGATTTTAAAATGTTATGCATCAGAAGTATAAAAAAAAAAAAAAAAAAAAAGTATTTGCAACCAATAAACTCACAGAAGCAGAGAAAAAAAATTGTCTTTATTTTGACTTCTGGTAACATTTTTTCTTTTATATACAATCAAAATATGAAACCAGTGAAAGTTTATTAAAGTATGAAAAAACAAAAGTTTCCTTATCTGTTTTGCTTTTCTATCACTTAACAAGTTTCCACTTTTGATCTCCCATCCAAATCCTAGCTATCTCAAAGCTCTTTTTCCCCTAAAGTGACAACCAAGAGAATTACTCACCCGGAGTCTGCCTCCCTTTAGTCGGATATTTTCTCTTATCAAATGGTTTAAAGCTTCCTTCAAACTGGAAATCTACAAAACAAAGCTCAAACATTAGACAAAAAAAAAAAAAGTGAGAGGCAATTTTTTATATTTCTATATTTGATCATAATAGAGTTTTTTTTTATATACGCTTAAAATAAATAGACAAAACTTGTCTAAATTATTTAATGAAACATGAATGTGTGTGTGTGTGTGTGTGTGTGTACGCACGCAAATGTCAGTGAGTCACACCACTTTCAACTTTACTACTAGAGGCCATAGCCCAACATGTTATGCTATTTTGGAATCAGTCCGACTCCATGTGTGTGTGTGTGTGTATATAAATATATATATTTATTATACACACACAGACAGACATGCTATTATGGAATCAGTCCGACTCCGTGTGTGTGTGTGTGTGTGTGTGTGTGTGCAAATGTCAGTGTGTCACACCATGTTCAACTTTACTACTAGAGGCCATAGCCCAACATGTTATGCTATTTTGGAATCAGTCCGACTCCATAAGCAAATTAAAAACATCCCAGGCCGGATCCATACATACAATTCTGAAATTTTGGATCCCCAAGTTTTCATTACTGTGATTGTTTTCAAGGAGTTTTTATGACAAATTCTTTTCTATTCTACAATAACAATTTTTATAAATTGGAAATAAATTTGGGAATAATCGAAATTAATTGTGAAAATCCATTGAAAATCACCCATGAAATAAAAGTAATTGTTTTTACAGAAAGTAAGGACCTACGTACATAAAATTGTCTTTAAATTTAGTGGCCGCAGAAGAATTATCATCATTGAACTTTTAAAAAGTAAGCTTAAATATTAATGCAATACTTATACAGCGATCAATTTTGAGATCTTCTGTAGTTCGTTCTTGCCTATCACATACGGCAGCAATATGCCTCACAAAAAGAAATCTCTGCCAACAGAGGACCAGACTGCAATCAAAAGAGCCAAGACTGCAGCGAGGAAAAGAAAGTCCTGTGTAAATGGAAATCCAGATCAAATGGCAACCAGGAAAACTTCCAATACTGAGAATATGCAAAGACTTAGGGACTCTCAAACACCTGAACAAGCTTAAGGCCCAATCAGGACCCCTTTTCAAGGAGCTAGCTTAATTGTCACCCAATAGGATGGCTTTTAAGCTAGTGTGTATGTATGTATGTATGTGTGTGTGTGTGTGTGTATATATATATATATATATATATATATATATATATATATAATGTAAGCAAATGTAAATGGATATAGATCCGACAGAATGAAGAAAAATTTGAAAAAACAAACCAAAAATCCTTAAATGCAATTATGTTGTTTAAAATGAAGGAGGATTTATGAAGCAGGTATAATATCCATCTCACGCACGGTGAATACTAGACCTGGTTTCTTTAATATTTCCCCTTTTTTAGCGAGATTAATGCTCGACAAGCATACACATAAAAAAAAAATAAATAAAATTTTAGATCCTAATAGAATTCTTTTCATTTTCTTTTTCATTCAAAATAATCAAAAATTTTTAGGAATACGTTTTGAAAGCGTCGCCCATGTGACGACAACATGACCATGCTAAACGGAAAGCTGATCATTTTAAAAATTTTCAGTTATCTGTTTTGGATAAGACTTGTTTTTTATGTCCATCGTCTTTGTCAAATTGAACTGAATTGTATTTTAATGAATATTGTCTTGAAGAAGGTTTATTAAACCGAAACGTCAGACGTCGACATTTCATTCATTTTAAACAACATAATTGCATTTAAGGATTTTTGGTTTGTTTTTTCCAAATTTTTCTTCATATATATATATATATATATATATATATATATATACACACACACACACCCACCCTATATTTCCACGTATATGATGACCTTTAGATAAGTTATAAAATACAGCATATTTTTCTGAATTTATCCTACACCTGTAGTATAAGATGGCTGCTTATTGATTGTATAAAGATGATGGTATTGGAAATGTTATTTACTGTATCCTTACAAATTCAAAATAAACAAAATAACAAAACCAATTCTATATGTTTTTCCTACACATGTCCCCTAAAAGGGAAACCACTGTTTTTTTTTTATGTTTCATCATGTGATCTCTTGCAAATACTGATTCTTCTTCTTCTTCTTTTCCTATATCTAAACAGTTACAAACAGCCTGGTGTACTAATGGCCATTTACTTATACTCCATCGACAATCACAAAATACTGCTAATAACAGTATGATAAACTAGGATAATAGTACATTCCATTATTGAGAACTCAATCATAACTCAATGCTTACATTTTCTCAGCTGAACTTGCATGGATACAAGTTGATTTCATTGTTATGGAATGCCAGTAATATATAAGGTAGAAATGGTTTTTCTTATTTTTATTATCAGTTTATTTGATAATGTGAATCTTTTCATGTACGTTATTGGTTATCAAAAGGTTAGCCTACCAATAAACATCATTCAGAATTTAAAAGTTTCTTTTTTAGAATTATTGTATAAGAAAACTCCCAATTTTTAAGGGTGATTTTTTGGATTTAAAGGTCATCTTATATGCAGAAATATATGGGGGGGGGTACATATATATATATATGTGTGTGTGTGTGTATATTTGGGCAGCAATCCTCCTTTTATACGAGTTTCATTAAAGATGACCGACGAGGTACTGCGATTAAGTTTTTTTTATAAATTTTTCTTGTGTTCTTATAATTTTCTTCTTTTCTGAACATAAATTTTGTAAAAGTTGTCCAAATGTTTTGTATGTCTAGATACACACATAAAACAATCTGTACATTCAATTAAAAATAAAAAGAAAATCATCCTTGATAATGGCTAAAAGTATAGCTGAAAATGCTTGGACATACAAAACATTTGGACAATTTCTACACAATTTACGCCCAAAAAAGAAGAAAATTATAACACTAGAAGAATTAAATAAAAAACTTAACCACAGTATCTTGTCAGTCATATTAATGAAAATTGTGTGTGTGTGTGTGTGTGTATATATATATATATATATACATATATATATCTCAAGAACATCATTTGCTCATTTCTGTTTATTAGATATTGAATTGTGCCACTTGACGTCCTCTATAGCTTGTCTAGACTTTTAGGCTAACCTGATTAATATTTATGAGCATTTCTTTAATTTAAAAATTTAGAAAAAATATTTCTGCTCTTGCATTTGCCTTGATAAAGTTTCTCATAGGAAGAAACATGTATACGTATGCATGTGTGTGCGTATATATATATATATATATATATAATTATTTATTTAAAAATATGATTCCAACCTCTTATGTCTCGACTTGGAATCATATTTTAAATAAATAATTATATTTATGCTCTACTTTTTGTATTGAGCACTATTTTTTAAAAATAATAACTAAATTACTAAGGAACTTTGGATTATTTACCTAACCAGTTCTTTTTCCTTTTTCTATATTTTTCACATTATATATATATATATATATATATATATATATATATATATATATATATATATATATAATGTTCCGTTACCACAGTACAGCACTTCCATCCTTTTGTTTTTTTTTTTACTTGTTCATCCCCTTTTTAATCTAGGTATACATGTGCTGTTTGGCGACCTCCAGTGCTGTCAAAGGTCAATCTATATTATTATTATTATACATCTTTTCTTTATCTCTGAAAAAAAAAAAAAAAAAAAAAAAAACAGGATCTTTCCATTTGGTTATAACATCTGAACCTACATGCTTCAGCATGGGAATAAGGATGCATTGCAAATCATTTTAATCATTGCATCATGCATTCCACAAACCATTACATTAGTTGACGGGACACCACATGTAACAACTGGTATGTCTAAGGCAACATACCCTGACAGAGCCCAAGCTTCTTCAGGCTGATTTTGAATTCTCTTTTCCTTCTCCAAGACTAGTTGCCCTACTAAGGCTGAAGAATCTAGTCAGCACTATTTCACCCATAGCTACAGAGACATGGATTCCAAAGGCTTAGTGCTCAGGGAACAAAACATTTAGTCAGAATCCTGTATTAGTAAGCATTACACTACACACCCAGCCAAAGGTTTTAATACTAACTATTTAGAAAAAGAAAAGTGAGACATAAAAACACTTACTTGTTGCTTAAGCATTGGTGACTCTTGTACACTGACAGGTGTGGTAGCAGGTGGGGTTGTACCTTGATATAAAAATTAAAGAGAAAGAGGAGGACATGTTAGACTTAAATTCAGAAAAAAAATAAGATTATAGTTTGTCAAAAATCACAGGTGAACTTTTAAAATTAAAAAAAAAAAATCCTTGCTGTCATGAAGTCTTAAAATTATTAAAGTCATAATTTACATTAATCAGCAATAGTATAAGCATAAGGTCAAACAAAGAGCAACTCATTTTCTGGTGTGGACACACAGCGGTGTAATTGATAGTTGATCAGAATGAGAAAATGGAGAGCCAAGTTCAAATTCAAGTCAAGTCTGTTACATTCACTTATTTGCAAATACCTCTCGGGAAAGGTATGAATCCATCTCTTCTATTCTCAGCTATGGATAAATAGCAGTACAGGCAGGACTCTACTGCCTTGGTTGGCAACCAGTCTAGGTTAAGAAAAACTTGTTTCAAACCAGTCTGAACTTCACTGAACAGAGGGCCTTGAATTCCATCAGGCTAGTTTGCCCATGATATGCAACTGCTGCTATGGATGCAGTAAATGTGGTACCCCTACAAACCTAAGGAGTTATAGAACATGCACTTGTGAATCTCTTTGTAACCTAAATCTTGCCTTTATAACTAATGTTTAAAGTATTAATGTTAAATTACTTAGGATGGTTAATTTAGGAACATAGGAACACTTGTGGGTTCTTTAATGTCACTGTATGCTTTTTATTATACTCAAGTCTATAGGTACATGTCAGTTGGGTTCATACTCAAGTCAAGAGTAATTATTGGTCACATTTACACTGATCCCTCGCTAATTCGTGGTTCTAATATTGCAGATTCGCAACTTCATGGATTTTTAAAATATATGGAAAATATATCGTGGAGTTTCTGGAAAATTCTAGAAAAATCGCGATATATGAACACCTAAAATTTTTTTATTAAAATATTAATAATAGATATTATTTCCTGGTCTAGGAACAACAAAACAGGTGTAAAATAGCAATAGAAAGGACACCGCCGTCCGAAGAGACGTAAAATACAATTATCGGCTGCACAGTAGAAGTCATCATCAGCTTCATCATCATCATTTCTACTGTGCAGCAAATTCATCATCATCATCATTCAAATTCTACTTCAAATTCTATCGTGTTGAATACAGTAACAATCTTTATTTTTTTTTTTAATCTAAAGTGTTATTGCTTAACAGTTGTCCTTGTTATTAATAGAGTATTGTAATGGGTGGGTTGTTAACAGTACAGGGAGGGTTTTAAAAGTTCAAATACACATTAAATAAATACTGTAAATATGGCGGCCCTACTTCGCGGAAATTCAGTTAATCGCGGCCAGTTTTGGAATCAATCTACCGCGATAAACAAGGGATCACTGTATACATGAGTCTGCAAGAATCTCCACCTAGAAGGAGTCTTTTTGGGGATGGCCTTATCTCCTCTGCAGGGCTCGCAATAAACAGATTCCAGGCCCCACCCACTGGTTCAATAGATTTTTGATTTCTATAAACTTGTTTTAACCGATAACTATCACTAATAGAAGAAATATGTAACAATCCGAGATAAAATTCTGGCTCCAAATTTCTTTGTTATACTTTTTCTAAGCTTGATATGGGCATGTGACCAAGTGGTCAGAACATTCACTTTCCAACCAAGAGACCCAGGTTAAACCTCGACACATGAATGTTATTGACATATTCTTGATACCAACCGAACAAGATGAACAAAAAGGAGAGAATGAATGTATGAAACTGACTTCAGACAATCTTTTATGGTTTCAAAATCAGCATTTGAAATATACCATGTATACTCGAGCATAGGTCACACTTTCTTTTTACCAAAGTTTTGATAAAAATCAGGAGTGCGACCTATCCTCTTGACATCATAGAGAATTTTTCTTGACATTTTGATTTTACATAATCACCTCTTCCAACAGTACCGTGTTGGGCATCAAATAAAAGTGTTCAATCTGCACTGCTCACAGTTACCATTTATTATCTGATTTATGACAAAAGACTATCATTTTGAAGTGATTTTAGGACTGAAGGAATTACTGGTAACCACATCATTAAAAAGAGCAGCCCCATACTCAATAAGTAAATACCATGCAATTACAACCAGTCACTTTTATCTATCTTATATCTATAATTCTCAAAAGAAAAAAAAGTGTGTATGTGTGATCGGATGGTGTATATGCATTTCAACAGTTTTCATCAGATTTTGAAATTTTTTTCGTTTGACATCAATGCCAGTTTTGAGTCCAAATTATCGGCGACAATGGCTCTCCACTACTTCCTGTCCATTATAACTCTCAGCAATGTTTTACTATTTACTATCAGTTCTTGTATATATCTTATAAAAACTTTAATAAAAATAGTTTAAATTATCACAATAATATCTATATCTATAATTCTCAAAATGTGTGTGTGCATACATGATTGGATGTTATTTATGCGTTTCCACAGTTTCCATCTGAACGCTTCTGCGCGCAAGGCTGAAAATAATGATTAAAGTACTCAATGACTGAGGAGAAATGCCTCTTAAACAGCTGCTGCATGTGAGGCTGAAACAAGATTGAGAACACAAAAACAGCACTTTACAGGGTCACAACCATTGAAATTGTTAACACCACCCAGTCACCCCACCACCACCACACACACACACACACACATTTGGGGATGTGCCTTAGTTGCACCTGATTGTTGTTACTAATACTGATTTTTGGGTGGGCTGACTTAAACTGCTCCAATTGAACAGCAAAAATTCCCAATAATGGAAGCCCCAAAGACAAGTTATACTGCCAGTGTTTTATTAAATGTAAGGTAAGTTTTAAAATAAAGGTGAATATTTTAAAATATTTAACAAATATTAGTTATATTTATGTTAAAAAGGGGCCATTAACTCCCTCGATTATAGTGCGACCTATCTGTGAGTCAACCGCAAATACCCACTTTGAAAGCCCCAAACTAAGCTTGTGATGCATACTATAGCAGGGGGTCAACAACCAATGGCACCCATGCCACACAGCCACAAATGACATCATGAAGTCCAAACCAATAACTACTACAATGATATTTAGTTGTCTCAATTTTAATATATACTAAAGTATAGTTAAATTCCCAGATGAATTCTGTGGACAAGACAGATTGGTATAAATTGACAATTGGAAAAAAAATCTTAGATTTTGCTGACGCATTTCGTCTTCTGACTTTTTCAAGGCAAAAATGAAATCAAAATATTTTTGTTGTTATAGTTACATTAAAAAATCCAAATTTAAAAAGATAGATGCTTCTTTCTAAGCCTTTTTTTTCTGATTAATGTAAATTACCTTTATAGTAAGGGATTTTTTTTCCATGTCGACAATATAGTTAAATTCCCAGGTATATTGGCATTGACTTGCATAAAAATACATATGCTGTTGGCACAGAATGATTTTAAAATGATAAGTCGGCACATAGTTAGCAAAAGGTTGCTGAACCCTGTACTAGGGTATATACAGTAAGTGATTGGTTGTGTTTCTTTGATTAAAAAACAGTTTAAAGTTATATCCTTACCACCAGTGTTGTTACGCGACAGGCCGTCCATCAGATGTTTGCGTGTTGCATTCTTGTATTTGTTCTCCAACGCTAACCGTTCTTCTTGAAGGTGGTCAATATCTTCCTGCATCATGCGAACATTCTCTTCATACATCCTGCAGGCAAAAATAGAGAAAAAATAAAAATATATCTCATTTGGCCCCTAAACAACAGATTGAAGCACATCAACACAACCTCTTTTCAAAAAGAGTATCCATTTCAAAATTTTTTAAAATGGATTCATGAGCACATACATGATAGAATTACCAACATAAATTCTTGTAATGTAAGACTATAATATACTTTTATATGTATTTTTAAAACTTTTCAATAAGATGTTAAACATTATGTTCAAAGTTTATCCACAACTTTGCACATATTTAACATCTTATCCAAAAGTTGGAAAAGTATAACAAAAAAGTAAACAGACAGACCGTGTCAGTTCTTTTTAATCAAAATTGTTTGTGTATATATATATATATATATATATATATATATATATGTTTACATTGTTCAGACTGTTGTCCTCATCTTTGTCATATCCACAACATTTCAGGTGTTGTACAGTTCGGACTTCTTCAGGTGAAATATGTTGGAATTTCAAACCAAACCCTTTATTTCGTCCACCGGGGTAGATTGTTCTAGTTCCACATGCCATGCCTTTTCTGGATATTTCAGTTACAGTTATTTCCCTTTAGTAACTCAACTCTTCAAGTTTTGTTCACCAATGCTGTGGCCAGGTATTGAACTCAACTCTTTGGGTCAAGTCACTGCATTACTTCAACCAACATTTTTATCCACTGGGCCATGTGACGTTGAGAGTATATCACCTGAAGAAGGCCGACGCATACAAAGGCCAAAATGTTGTAGATACGGCAATAAAGATGAGGACAACAGTCCAAACAATGTGAACAGTGTAAATATTTACAATACCTCATCCCAGAAATAAATATGTATGCATGTATGTATGTAGGCGCACATGTCCGAGTGGTTACAACGTTTGCTTTTAGACCATGAGACTGGTTCAAATCTCACCATGGTCAATTTGTCAGGAAGGAGACTTCCTGATGTTATTGGTCTGGAGAGGGTAATCCCAGCGTGAGGCACCTTTGGAAAATGCCTGAAAACCATACCACAAGTTGACCAAAACCTTGTCAGTGAAATTGTGTAGACGGTACCCTTGAGGCTGTTGATAGTTGTGCTAGCACAAAGTCATAAGTCGTCTTGACCAAGGGTTTGAGCATGCTGGCCTTGATCAGATTGTTGATCACAGTAGATATAACATGCTCTTTCCCAGAAACTGTAACTAAGGTCTGCTCAGCATAATTGTAGTATAAACCACAGGTGGGTTCTGTGGATGTTGAACAAACATAAATGTGCCTGACCATGGATCTGCAATAGGGATTGGCTAGCCATCATAGTCAAATACAAGTGGCCAGATATATATATATATATATATATATATATATATATATATATATATGTGTGTGTGTGTGTGTGTATTTAGGCAACACTCCTTCATTTATACATGTTTCATTAAAGATGACAGACAAGGTATTCTGTTTCAGCTTTGCATTTAATTTTTCATGTGTTCAAAGAAGTGTATTCTTTTCTGGATACAGAGTGTGTAGAAACTGCCCAAATGTTCTGTAATTTGAAGTGCTTTCAGCTATACTTTTAGCCATTATCAAGGATGATTTTATTTTTGCTTTTTAACTGGGTGTATAGATTTGTAGGTTTCTAGAGTTTTTTTTTATTTTCCAAACACACCACATTGTAGCTATGTTCATAGTTAATATTATTGAGTGTTGGCTTTTTCTTTTTTATTATCAATGCTGCCATTATTTTTAATCTTTTTTTACATGTGAATGAGGTTAAAAAATATAATCATCCTTAATAATGGCTAAAAGTATAGCCAAAAGCACTAACAAAACATTTGGACAGTTTCTACACATACTGTCCAGAAAATAAAACAATTGTTTGAACACATGAAAAATCAAATAAAAAGCTTAATTGTAGTACCTTGTCAGTCATTTTTAATGAAACGTGTGTGTGCGTATGTATTTTATCACTTTAAACACTTTTACTGGATACTCTTATTTGAGTAGACACACTGTTTATTTATTAAACAGTATAATTATTTATTTTCCTCTACCAGCCTGAATATTTGAGAAATCTTATTAAAAAAAAAACATGCACTACATTTCAAATTCAAATATACATGCATATGAAAATTTTGAGAGATCTATGATGAGAGAAATTTTGCTTACTGATATTATCTGATATTGCCTGATTGGCTAAGTTCTCTAGAGCCCAATCAGTCTAGACCATAACAGATCACAATGATTCCCTCTGTTCAGGAGTATGCAGGTTCATGTCCTTTCAGAGAACACATTTTTTCCCCCATAAGATTTCTTGAATATTCAGGTTAAATATTCTTGAATAAATATACTTGTTTAATAAATAAACAGAGTATCTACTCTAATATGAGTACCCACTAAAAATAATGTTTAAAGTGATAAAATCTGTTGGATTAATAAATAAAAATCTATTACATCTTTATATATAAATGCAGCAAAAATTCATTTAAATAAATTTTGTTAAATTCAACTGACAATTTTTAATTTTCTTACTAATAAAAAAAACATGTGCTTTTCAATGAAATGAGAAATAAACAATAAAGTAGGACTCACTCTTCCATGGAATTTTGTTGTTTTTTTTTTGTTTTTTTTTCATGTATTGTATTTAAGAAATTTGATTCTGGCCTCATTGTTTGCCACAATTAGGGTTGTGGAGGGTTTATAGAAGGCTCCCTGTCAAAACTATTCTCTGAGTAAAACTAAATCCCTGTTTAATCTTTTAAATGTGATCCTATTTTGAAAATGTGTTATAACTCAGATTTATGTCATTCTTGTTGGCAAATTATATATATATATATATATATATATATATTGTGTATCATCTGCAAGAAAAAGAGCACCATGACGCAATTCACTCTACCAGAAATTTGGAAATAGCATGCTGTACTCCTTAATATTCAACGCCAGAATCTCCAATACAAACATTTCAGAGTGTTTGAGGACAGTGCAGAGGATTCATAAAGAGTTGGATAAATTTAATGGTTATGACAAAGGTGTTTGGAGTGATCACTTGTGATGACAATGTTATACCTCCAGTCAACTTTCCACGGGACTTCAAGCTCAACACGTAAGCCTACATCACATGCTTTGAGAAAGCAGTGCTGCCCTGAATCAAGAGGATGACTACTGAAAGACCCTATATCTGGCAATAGGACTTCACCATGCCATACAAAAAGGAGAACCCAGTCATGGCTGTCAGACAATGTAACCACATCACCCCTTACATCTGGTCACTTAACTCCCTAGACTTGCAACCCACTTGATTATTATGTGTGGGGTGCGTTTGAGCAAGAGACCAACAAAACACCTTATAACACCAAAAATGAACTGAAGGCAAGGATTATGGCAGCATTCACCAACTTAAACAAGGAGACCATCCAGAAGAGATGCAGGAGATCCCAAAGTCATCTGGAGGCTGTGGTTGAAGCCAATGGCGATTTTATTAAATAAATTTATTCTTTAGTATTTCAAGATATTTTGTGAAATTTTGCTAAGTATATTTGTTAAAATGAAATGTCAGTATTATTTTCATTTTTGCATAATTTAGACAACAATTTATCCATCGGCTCGTGTGTATATATATATATATATATATATATATATACATTCATTTAAATAAATTTCATTAAATTCAACTGACAATGTTTAATTTTCTCATTTTAATAAAAAAAACATTAAATTCTTAATTCTCACATAACTTGTCACTTGTTAAAACTTTGTGCAAGTCATAGCCTTATCTGTTATCACATCACAAAACAACCAAAATACAACATAAAACCAATATTAATAGATAATGTCAAAATTCTATATACTACTCACTGCAAGAAAAAACTCAAAATACCTGAAACTATTATTGTACAAAAGAACCAATATATATGTATATTTGAATTTGAAATGTAGTTAACAAAATCTTGTCGGCCATACTAATAACATTTAGTTTTTGATAAATGGACTCAGACAAAAGTCTTCTTTTATGTGCAATATTCCTTCAGGACATAGTCAATCATGGCTCTCCACAACTTCCTGAACAAAAAAAAAAATGAACTTTAACCAGCTTATCTACAAGACAGTTTATTTGGACATGCAATTTGAAAATTAGAAAAATACAGTAAAGATTAAACAGACATTTTATTGTCTGAGCAACAGACAAGATACACAGGGATAAGGCAGAGGTGTCTGGTGCCAAGCAGCTGATCAGGTATGTAGAAGGAGAGTGGGGAGATTATATGCAATGGAAAATGCTCGCAAATGTACAGGAAGTGTGTTCTGAGCAATGGACAAGGCTCACAGAGTGATATCAGGAGTGCAAAGCAAAAGAAAGGACAAACAGAGGGATGATGGGAGTGCATAGCAACAGACAAGACTCAAAGATGGATAATGGCAGTGCAAAGCTACAGAGATGCTTCAAGGAAAGAAAATGGGGGTGAAAAACAACAGAAAGAACACAGGGGGACAATTGAGGTGTAAAGCTACAGACTAGGCTCACAGCAGGATGATGATGGTGCAAAGCAACATAAAGGACACACAGGATGATGGGTGTGCTGAGCCACATAAAAGGACACACAGTCTAAGTGAAAATGCATAGATCTGTCCATACTTTTGTTCTTTCTCCAACTGTGCCTGTAGATCCTCAACTTGTTGCTTCAGTTTCTTGCCTTCATCTTCAAATTCTTTTGTAGCCGTTTCCAGTTTCTTCTCAGCCACCTTCACTTTCAATTGCTGTTGGCTCAGTGTCTCTTGCTACAACACAAAATAATCATCATCTTAAACTCATGTCACCTGATGATGGGCAGAGATTATAACAAGTGAAATATGACAAAAGCCATATTATACATATATATCATGATAGCCTTAACATTGTAAAATTTCAATGTTTTAATTGCCAAAAATCATCATTAATGTCATTATTTAATAGATAAGACTTATGAAATCTATAAGAGTGTTTGATAATTGAATGACAAAATGGGAATGAAGTTGTGCATCTAGACACGTTAAATGCCAGTAATGTTAAAATTTGGTGTTTCTATATCTATTTCCTATCAGTACATTCCTCCCAGCTTGCCCTACATATATAATTTCATCAATAAGAACATTATTTTAAAATGAAGTACTTTTAAGGGACAAAAAGCATTATATAGAATTCTTCCTGTTTTGTCATTCAATTACACAATATTGTTCTGATACATATTGTTTCTATTAAGTCAGTGGTTCCCAAACTTTTTTCTGCTCTGGGCCGCATTTTCAGAATTAAAATTTCCTTGTGCCTCACCAAATTTTATGTGATAAAAACTAAATTTAAAAATAAAAAAACAGAGAAAGGGGGTTAAACAGAGATAACTGCAGATTTGAAGTCAGAACATTATCATTGATAATTCTCTCCTCCAATTTGCAGACCCTAGTTACTATATTCTTAATACTTGATATCTTGATATAATGCAAAAATATCACAATGATAAAATTAGTCAATAATTATTTATAACTATTTATACTGGGACTCATGCATGCAATTACAAGTAATCCATAATAATATTTTAAATTTTGAAATCATATTTATTTTTGGCATATGAATTTTTGTTTCTGAATCTTTGATTGTCCTTCAATCATTCTATGCATGCACGCTGCACTGTTTGGGAACCAATGTGTTAAGTGAACAAAAGCTATCATCAATATAAATCTCATAACTTTAGCATTGTAAACGTTCAATGGTTTAATTGCCAAAAATCATCATCAATGTTGTTATTTAATAGATAATGTCTAAATAAAGAAACAAATAGAAAACCCTTCGTAAATTTTACATGTTTCCAAGAACTTTAACATGGCTCACAGACATGAACTAAAGGCAAGGATTATGGCAGCATTCACCAACAATGGGGAGATTATATGCAATAGACAATGCTTGCAAATGGAAGAATATATAAGTGAACAAAAAATGAGCAGATGTAGCAGCAATATTCAAAACATGGATGAATGGTAGACTTATAAATATGTAAGATAGATTCTTCTTTGGATTTTATCAAGAATCTGTAAATATATAGCAGAAGCACAAGACCAGATAAAAGGCTTATCCTGCTAGAACAATTATGACAGTAGTGAGTTCAATCTTCACTAAGTGCTCCACACTTTCGACCTCGTGCCACATCTAAGCTATGCTTAAAAAATCAAGGGCACTTAAACATGGTGTAATGGTTAGCAAGCTTGTCTTGCTAGATCAAGTACAATTGAGTAGGGAGTTCAATTCTCACTGGGTGCTCCATACATTTGTCCTTGTGCCATATATAAGCTACACTTAGAAAATTACCATAAATTTGACATGTTTTGCTATTTATTTTAATTTAGCTCGGAAATTTTGAGAAGTCAATATGGAGTCATTTTGATTTTTGAATTCTATGTTTTGCTTTGGTTGAGTAGACATCACATATTCACTTTATTATGCGAGTATGTATAGATGTATCAATGTTTGGGTGTTTCCTCATGGTGTCAGAGTTTGTGCATCTAATTCTTGATATGTTAGTGTAATTTAAGTGTACATTATTAGATCATCAAAAAACATTTATGAAATATAATTTTACCCTTAAGTCAGTGCTGGCTGGTCTATTTTTACAGATTATTTAACAAGGCAACATTGATAAATGAACCAAAATGCCTAAAAATTAAAAAATAGTAAAGAAAATGAAAAGTTAACCTTAAGTTTCAGTTGCATTTTCAGATCTTTAATATCTTCTTCCTTCTTGTCAAGTTTATTCTTCATTGATTCTATATCCGCAATACGAGACTTGACAATATTAGCCCGCTCGTAGATTGGGGGCTGAGTCTGAAAGAAAGAAAGAAAAAAAATCTCATAACCACATTAAATGCAATAGCTTTTATTTGAGCTACATTATATAGTACATGAAAAAAACAATTGAGCTACATTATATAGTACATGAAAAAAAAATTGTGCTACATTATATAGTACATGAAAAAAAACAATTGTGCTACATTATATAGTACATGAAAAAAAACAATTGAGCTACATTATATAGTACATGAAAAAACAATTGAGCTACATTATATTCATCTGTGTCACTGAATTTCAGTAACTGAAATTCCTCTCCCACACTACCTGAGCTATATAGAATGTAAGTTGTGATATAGAATATATATATATATTTTATAGTTAACCTTTAACACTCTACATTATTCACTACCTTCCTTTTCACTGTATTGTTTTTCAAGGCTCCTCTACTACACTACTTAATTTCAGTCATGGTTATTTTCTGTTGTCATAGCAGGATATGACAACACAAATGCAAAATTCAAATTAATGAATTCATCTGTGTCACTTGCAGTGGCAGGATAAAATTTTTGCTTTGCAAACAAAATCACCTCCAGAATGTTAACATGTATGTATTGCTCATCATAAGGAGTCTGACCATAATTTCAATTTTAAAAAAATGCTACTTTAATTAAAAGAGAAAGCAGTTTACTAAGATAAAAGTGCAGAGATCACAAGACCCGTAACCCATTAGGGTAGTAGGGGCATCACACATACTGTAGTAGCAGTAGTAATGGTGTTTCCTGGGCAAGATAGCCAACCATTTACAACCTGGTTTTGAATTCAGAGTTTTCCTCCTCTTAGACCAGTTGCTCACCCAACACTATAGGTCCTCATCTGTCCTATTTTACCCATAGCTGGAGGAGTATAGATGGATTCATACCTTACCACAAATTGCTAAATTCTTTTTTTGTATTTTATCAAGAATCTCTAAATATATAACAGGAGTAGCAGACCAGATGTGACAGCAATATTCAAAGCATGGATAAATGGTAGACTTATAAATATGCAAGATAGATACTTCTTTGTATTTTATCAAGAATCTCTAAATATATAACAGGAGCACCTGACCATATGTGGTAGCAGTAGTCTAAGCATAGACCAATGGTAGACTTCTGCAAGGTAGATTCTAGAAAGAAATATTGTCTAACACGACACAGTGAACCAACTTTCTTAGCAAGTGACCTAGCAATGGATTCAACTGATAAGATATGGCTGCTAATCTAGTGTGTGTGTGTCCTGTGACCTTTTAGAGTCATAGAGGAACAACATTTACTGAAGTCATAACAACGTTGGTGTGTCTATGGAAAGATAGCCTGACAGAACCCAACCCCTCTTCAGGTTGGTTTTGAATTCAGTTTTTTTTTCTTCTTCTAGACTGGTTGCTACACAAGGCTATAGGACTCATCTGTCCCTGCTACTTACTCATAGCTGGGAGAAGAGATGGATTCATACCTTTCCCCAAAATATCAGCACAATTCCTCAATCTGAACTGCTATCCGTTACTCTACCATACCTCCAAAATGTATAGAAAGTGCTTTAATTGCTAGATCATCCACAGTAAGTTTACCTCTAGGTTCTGACATTTCAGTTTTCTTGGTAGATCTTCTATTATCACAATGTGGGAGATTTAATAACAAAAGTGATGAAACTAAATGAAATTGGCTCAACTATACACATATTAAAAAAAAATTAAATCTAAAAAGTTTAAAATGTCTGCATCCCCTCTCCTTTGTGCGTATGTGTTGTTACGTCAATGTAAACATCACTTTTGCCTGATAAAGTCCTAAAGAATGAAACTCATCAGATGAAAATTTTTTTTCCACTTTGTCATTATTTTCCTTATATTTATATATCATTTTCTCCCATAGTCAACCTGTGTAAATAGTTTACAGACTGAATTTGAGTTATTATAAAACAGGTGAAATTTTTAAATATATTTAGTGTGGAATGAGTTTCTGCTACTAAAATTACTGACAATAAAACAAGGAAATTCTTTGAGGATTTCATGAATAACTACTTACCTTCTTATCATGGGTGCCATCGAAATCATATTCACCATTCTCCATCGCATTGGCTACTTTGTTCATTGTGCCAACGACAGTACCAAATGACAATCTGAAAGAAAAATGGTTGCAAAGTTTTAGTGTCTGATATGAAAAGTTAATACACAAAATCTAATACAGCAATGCCTAGAGATATGAGTTTAATTCATTCTAAGACAGAGCTTGTAACTCAAAACACTCGTATCTCAGATCAATTTTCTCCATTGAAATTAATAGGAATATTTCTAATCTGTTTCAGGCCCTTAAAAATTCATTCTTATTTTCCTAAAACTCACTCCTATTTTTGTTATTTGTGGGTTTCCTACAAGCAAAAATGTACGAATAAACAAGAAATGTAGTTTACAATAATAAGAGAAAAAACACAAATTGTAAAAAAATAAACTGTATGTACTAAACCATGAAGTTCAAACGAGTCATAGTCCAACTGGCGGAGGAGAGGAAGGGAGGGACAACAACAGCTAGCCTAGCAATGGCTAGCTTAGTCTGCGATATCGAAGATTAACTTCACTTAATTTTAAAATTTTTTTTAATATTCACATTTTATCCATGACAGTAACTAATTTTTTTAATTTTAAAATTTTTTTACTTATTGTTAATGTAGAACACTCGTACTGTCTTGCCAAATCCATTACTTGTACATCTTCCGCATGGTCTTTTTTATAATTTCTTTCTTTAACTCAAGTGAAATCATGTTTCGGCTTTTCACCACTGCTCTTTATATTTACTTCCTTCAGACGCCAGGTGTAACTAAAGAAATTTTGTAAAATAATGGCAAAAAAGACAACATAACAGATATCCTTCCAGAGTGAGGTGGACATGTATAATGCAAGTGGAAATACTCACAGAGCTTGGTACTCGCTGTGCCAACTAACGAATGCTTAATTGAAATTCACTTATATCTCAAAATTCAGCTCATATCTAAAGACAGAAAATCAGCCAAACTCCAGCTCATATCTCAAAAAACTTGTATATCAGTACGCTCGTATCTCAAGGCATTACTGTATAATAAACATGTATTGTTAAAAGCTATAGACATTATTATATTTATAGATCTTTTTTTTTTCTATTGTATAAACATAGGGGTTGATATGCCATGAAACAAAAACAACCAACCATTCTTTTTAAATCTGGTTGCTCTATGTGGATAAATTGGACAAAGTTCCATGTTGTGTATTCCAAGCTTTCAACTCACATTGGCCATCATCATCAGGTGTGAGTGAGAAAAAAAAATGTCTTTTAAAAAGTAATGTGTAGTAATGTATAATTTATTAAAAAACAAAAAAAAAATACAATTTTCTTTTTTCATACACACACCTTCTAATTATGACTCATGTGAGTTAAAAAGTTGAACATGAATTTCGGCCAAGTTATTCACAAAAAACAACATTTGCAAAAGGAAAGAAAAAATAGTCACACCTCACAACACAACACTCACTAGTTCATAAAGTCACCAACTGTTTCTACCTACCCTGATGATGACTTCAGAAAGTTAAATACTTGGACTATCTTTTTTCTTAAATGAATTTTGGACAATTTCTGATGGAACTTCTGCCCTGCCTGAGAAGGATTATTCAGAATTTTGGAGAAGTCAATCATTAAAATTAGTCAACACAAAATGTCTGTTTTTTAATGATATTTGCCTAAAAGGATATTTATGCATTAGAAAAAAAGATCTATAAATATAATAGATACAAAATGCCTGTCCTTTTTAACAAGGTATTTTTAAAAGAATCTTTGCCTAAATATACTAAATACATCTTACTTATTATAAAACGCAGATTGGGTGTGTGTCTGTATGTTTGTATATTGGATCGGATTTCCTACATTTTTCAACTAATTTCAACAAAACTTCACAGGACTGCGTAAAATTACCTGGCGGTGGTTCTGACAGCACCAAAAATTGGAAAAACAATTGTTTTTGCACAAAATCAATTTGAAAACACGATTCTGTCACCAGAATGAAAGGGGGACAACTCATATCGAGTTATTACTTATTATAAAACCCAGGTTGTTTGTGTGTGTCTGTGTTTGTTTATATATGGGATCGGATTTCCTACATTTTTCAACCGATTTCAACAAAACTTCACTTTTTTTTTGGCAGGTAGTGTTTCTTATTGTCTTGCACACTTTTTTCTTTATTTTTACATTCAGAATGCTTTAAAAATTCCATTTACAAGACAATTGTTTATAATAAAATTCTATTCAATCAATAGACTCATAATGATTGAAAACAATGTTTTTGTTCGAGTTTGACTAATTCGTAAAAAAAAACAAAAAAAAAAAACTAATTAAGACATGCGTGTCCGTCAACCTTAAACAATAATCTTTGTCAATTTTATTTTTCAGTCTTTATGATGGTCAATACTTGATCTATCTCTTACTGTTACATCCCCGGGCAATGCCAGGCTCTATTGCTAGTGTTCTAATAATAGACAGTTTCTTTGTTTTTAAGTGGGGGAGAGCTTTAATATTAGATATAAATTACATACTAAGTAAACAAACTTCACCCTAGTCTATCTGAGAAAAAATAATTACATTATGGGTAAAGATTTTAACCACCACATCCAGCACTTTACACCACTTTCTATTTAAATCTAGAGTTTTATTTCTCATTCAATTTATACTGCTAGTCCTAGAAATTATTTTTTGTTTTTTTAACTTCATCACGGTACATTGTTAATAATTTTGAAATAGTATAAAAAAAAAAAAAAATTGTCTTAACCCATTCAGTACTAAAGGACATAAATTAATGTTTTCACTACTTTAACAATTAAGTGTCAAATAAAATTAACATTCCCTTTTGAAATGTGTGCCTTGACTTCATTTTTTCCTCTACACTACTGTGACTAATATCTAATTTTAGGTGATGCTGTTTAATTTTGGGGAGTCATTTTTCTATTCCTAGGCTCTATATATCAACAGAAAAATAAAAATTGATGAAAATGTTAATATTAAAAGATTTTAATAACAAAACTAGAATTTAATTTTTTTTTTTTAAATTCTAGGTTTGTTATTAAAATGGATAATTATGTGTAAGTATTATGTTCAGACCTTGTAAAATATGTGTGGGTCTTGTAGCTAAAGTTCAATTTATGTGATTAATATTCATCACTGAATGAAGTGCATTCAAAAAGGAAAGTGATTAAATTTAGAAAATAAATATTATGATGACAAAAAGCATTTTCACATGTCTATAGACTTATCAAAGAACATTTATATATACTACAGAGGTAATACTGTTATTAAGTGAAAACTATATTTACTGGTCAAAAATTGCAAAGCTTAATACATATCATTTTGCACCAAGGTTTTTAAAATAATTTTTTTGATGTACATAAAATATCATGTAATGTTCCCATTTTTTAAACTATGATTGACCATACACAACATTATCAGAAAATAAAAGCGATTACTATAGTAAACTTAAAATCAACATTCCTAAAATTAGATTATGGAGAATATTTTCCAACATTTCTAAGATTACTGAGTATTTAAAAATTATATAAAAAAGGAGCACATGTCATTTTATGTTTTAACAGATAAAGTTGCCGTAGAACAACAATCAATATATCAACACTCATCAATTATATGAAGCATGGTGACTGTCGATTAAAAACACAACTACAGTTTGTTTTAAAAATAAATTTCTGTGTTATTCTAAACTTAAAGTAAATAATATTTGTTTCAAATCTGATTAATTATACATTAAATCAGCTAATATTCCTCAAATAAAGTTTCAGAAAAGTACATTTTATTTTTGGAGGAAAGACGGCTATAAAAAAAAAATGATTCCAATCAATATAATTTGTCTGAAATACACCAGAGTATTTTGCTTACTGGAAATAGTAAACTTAATTCTTTAGCTTTTAATTAAAGTGAAAATGAAAGGTTTAAAAAAATAAAAATTCATTTTAAACAAATTAGTGGAGGTATTTAGTGTGTGTGTGCGCGTGCGCGTACATACACACAAGAAAAACTCCCTCAATTTGTGTCGCAAATGTGTACAATGGTAATTATAAAAAAAAATCAATTTTCAATTACTACGGTTTAACTGAAGAATGTTTTACTGCACTAATCGAGTATGCACCAATTGAAAATGCATTAATCGCGGGATTTGTGTGTGTATATATATATATATATATATATATATATTTTCAACTCTCATTGTATTCGATGTATGAGGGTCAAGCAGCTCAGTTCCTAGGAACCGACAGCCAGACACTAGCACGTGTGATTTGATTATAGTGGTGAAGGTTTTGAGCTGAACCATCCACACTTTTTGAAGGACCTAATACAGAGACCTGGTGTGCAACATGCCACAAGGTTCCCAAATGACCCTCCACAAGTTTTGAATTCAGAATTGTCCTTCTCCTAGACCAGTTGGCATCCAAGGCTATAGAACCCAGTCTGTCCTGCTATTTAGCCATAGCTGGATTGAGAAGAGGATTCATACCTTTCCCAAGATTGTAATGGATTCGACTGGAATTCAAACCTGACTGATTCCTCAATCCAAGCCACTATCCATTACTCCACCGGGCCTCCTCATTAATAATATATGGTTTATCAAAAATACTTTTACAAATTTTATGGCAGGTTCCTCACACCAAAACAAAGAAACAAAAGTTCATATTAACATATCTCCACAAATCCGTTTTTTGAGTTATTAAGTTTAGAGAAAGTTTACTGTAGATGGTGCTGTGTTGCCATGTAAATGAGGTTACATTTGTCATACATGTACATTTGTGGCTAGTCTGTCTTCAATGTTTAATGTCTATCGTAGTCAGTTAACTGAGATGTGTTCCATTTAACTATGGCAGGATATTTATATTGTGAGTAGGTAGATATGATTTTCACATACGCCCGCAGGAATGGTAATGGACATGAGGCTGCATGGCTGTATCAGATTGCATTTCCAAACTGAAGGCAGCCAAGTCATCCAAACTTTGCTGCTTATCATTTCATTGCTGAGACAGGATCTGTGGCACCACAAAATATGGATTGACAAAGATTGAGATCTGTTCGTATGCCTGACATCTCAGAGTACCACATAGAGAGTACTTCAAGAGCAGTTCCTGTATCTGTATCATTTGTAACATGTGCAAGGTCTTTCGCCCTCTGACCACTTCTCACATCAGATGGAGCAATTTTTAAAGAAAATGAAAAACTCATTTTGTTAGTAAGTGATGAAGCTCATTTCATTATTTCTTGTGGGGAAAACTCAAGGCACATGTGTATGAGCATAAGCCCTTTATATTGGATGATTTGAAGGAAATTATTCACGTGAAAGTCACCCAAATTGACAGAGCCATGCAGGAAAGTGTGGAAGCCAACTTCCAAGCCTTCAGAAATGAATCAATGAAAATGGACACCACATTGATATTTTCCACACTTGATTTTGTCAAATACTAATTCAACACATTGATCCGAATAAATTTTTTTGAAGCTAAAATTAATGATGTTGGGAATTTTTCAAAAACATCTGTCCTCTCTGTGTCACCCTGTGTGTGTGTGTGTGTGTGTGTGTCTGTGTAAATAAAATAAACAAAAAAAAAAAAACTAAATATACACAAAATGTGTGTGTGCATTTTATATATATATATATATATATATATATATATATATATATCTCAAGTTAAAGGGTTTGAAGACATGAGACTGAAACACCGTGATCAGCTTTGTCAAGCTCTGAAGCAGAGATGCCATCAAAATCCTGCTTTAACAAATTTCATCTGTCAGTGTGATTTTGTTGCCCACAGAAAGGCTGGGCTAGTATCACACTTAAGAAAACACAAATGAAATATGTCTTTCCCTTACCTGATTTTCTCCACAATAGCCCCTGCTAGCATGACTAAACATAAAACTAAAGCCGCCATTCAATGCTGACCCTCATTCATTGTTCACAATAGAAGAGTCCACCATATATATATATATATATATATATATATATATATATATATGCACGCAAAAACATGTATATCCAAGCACAAAACTATTTTATATATATATATATATATATATATATGTGTGTGTGTGTGTGTAAACACACAACTACAAAAGAATATTGGAGAAACAAGAGTAAAACTGATTCCATTCAGACCATGAATTTTTTCAACAAAGACAATTTAGCTCACCGTAGACACTCATATGGGCCACTGTCTTCTTTTCCATACACTTTGTCTGTTCCTTCATAAGCCAATTCTTCCATTTGTTTAGGCTTTACACCTTCATTATCTGGCCAGAAATAAAAGAAATAAATCAGGTAAATTCTTGAACAACATCAAAACAATTTAA
Source organism: Acanthosepion pharaonis (assembly GCA_903632075.3). Classification (NCBI taxonomy): domain Eukaryota; kingdom Metazoa; phylum Mollusca; class Cephalopoda; order Sepiida; family Sepiidae; genus Acanthosepion; species Acanthosepion pharaonis. The sequence continues at coordinate 833,340 of CAHIKZ030000422.1, read as the reverse complement.
TTTAGGAACGTTTGCATAGAAATTTGAAATTAAAGCAATTACATTTACATTAGAAAAAATATTATTTAATTTCCTGAAATACGAATTACAATTTAAATTCTGAAAGGGTTTTTACCAGTTTTCTTTACAAAAATAATTTTATCAAAAAAAAAGTAAAATTTTAATTTACTGTGTCAAAAGCCAATTACTCTAATCTGTTTAAGATTTTACAAGAAATGAATTATTCGGGTATGACTCATCATTTAAACCCTTTTCTTGTACATCCGTCTACAATGGGGATACAATGATGAAACCTAATATCAACACATTCAAAAGACACATCAAGTCACAAATTCCATTCTTGTTTAGTGTTAAGACCAAGGCAAGAAATGATAAGATGGGCTTAATGCTTCTCTTCTCTCTACTACTATACACTAAATAGCACAGCAAACTGAGATTTCTAACTTTGGTTGGCTACCAGTCTAGGAGAAGGAAAACTCAGAATTCAAAACTCTAGAGAAAGCAACAGGAAACCACTCCACTATCCTCCCCCCCCCAAAAAAAAACAATCATGGCAATGCAGTTTACAGATATTAAAGAAAAGGAAGTTGTGGAGAGCCATGATTATATATAGTTATAATGGATATAGCATTTACAAGAAAAAAAGAAGTGTCGGATTTTCTTGGGGAGCCTATTAAACAATGAAATTCAAGTTTAACATGTAGATATTCATCCATACACACACTCAAATGGAATGTAGCACAAGATTAGGTTTAAAGTGAAATCCATGCATACATAAATTAGCGCCACATGATAACATGCAAACATATGATTAGTTTAGGAAGACAGAACTATTGAAATGCTAAAGAAATTGGAACATATATTTCTCTATATATAAAGGTAAAAGACAATAGGAAAAATATTATTAGCAGACACGTTGCGTCCATTGTGGATTTTTCAAGGCAAAAACGAAATGAATTTATTGAAAACAAAGTAACTATTAACAACAAACAAAATGTCCTTAGCAACTAAAAGAATTTAGAAAATGCTATTGTATTCCTATTATCAACTGAAAATTATGTCAAGTAATTTTGTTTGTTGTTAATAGTTACTTTGTTTTCAATAAATTCATTTTGTTTTTGCCTTGAAAAGTTCACATTGGACAAAATGCATTGGCTAATAATACAGTTTTCCTATTGTCGTTTACCTTTATACACATTCTTTTTCTAAAAGGTTAATGCTGAGAAATTTTTCATAATTCAATATATATATATATAAAGAACTGGGAAAAGCTAATTTAAGTGCAGTACTAGATTGGTAGCAAGGTTTCATCCTTTTACATTTGAAATGGTTAGATGTAACCATATTATTATTATTCAATTGAGCTAACTTAGACATTCATGAATCTATCATGCCATCTATCATGGTCCTGCATCAAGTTCATTAAGATGGCATTCTGTGTCATAACATAGTTGGTCAATGTAAGCGATTACTGGACAACCAACCCATCTTACACCAAGGTGAGGTCCCCAGAGTAATAGATCACAAGCAAGTTCTTTTGCTCACCAGCAATGTACTGCAAAGCATGTTTTGCATTCACATAAGATTGTGAAATATCAGGAATGAGTTAACAGAGCTGTGATTAATTTGATGTTGTTGCAAAGAGATGTTAAGTATAGCTCTAAGCATCCAAGTGTAGGTTCCATCAAGCTTAGACTCAAGGGTTTTAGTTAATGTCCAAGCAGTGGCACCATACATTAAAACCACCTCTACAGTGGCATGAAAGAATCTCTGTTTGAGGTTGTCTCCAAGAGCTCTCAGCATCCAAGTGTAGGTTCCATCAAGCTTAGACTCAAGGGTTTTAGTTAATGTCCAAGCAGTGGCACCATACATTAAAACCACCTCTACAGTGGCATGAAAGAATCTCTGTTTGAGGTTGTCTCCAAGAGCTCTCAGCATCCAAGTGTAGGTTCCATCAAGCTTAGACTCAAGGGTTTTAGTTAATGTCCAAGCATACATTAAAACCACCTCTACAGTTGTCTCCAATAGATGTTAAGTATAGCTCTCAGCATCCAAGTGTAGGTTAGACTCAAAGGTTTTAGTTAATGTCCAAGCAGTGGCACCATACATTAAAACCACCAATAGCACGAAAGGAGCTCCCCCTGAGGTTGCCTAATAGATCAGATTTCCAGATTGCATCCATTATATTCAAGGAGGCCCAGGCTTTAGCTATGCAAATTTTCACATCCTATTCTTTTTATTTTGCTTACTAGGTATGTAAAAATTTCATTTTTTTTTTTTTTTTGAGCTATGCTGGTTGAAGAATATGAATTCAGATTTAGAGGCATTGACAGAGTCCTGCATCATTTCTAAATGATGTAGAACTGTGACATTTTCTAAATGATGTAGAACTGTGACATTTTCTAAATGATGTAGAACTGTGACATTTTTTTATGGTGTCTGCAGTGATAGCTGGATCATCTACATAATCAATATTGATCAACTTTTTTTTTTGCAGGATATCAACTTGAGTCTTGGTGATAAAGTAAGTTTTATGCTAACAGTTTCTTCTCTCTCAATTCTCACTTCCCAGTCAACTTTGATCTTTAAAAATTAAAATGGAATGTTAATCGTTATCTTGTCTTCTTAATTATTGTTCTTTTATTGGTCTCTCTCCTTAATAATATTTTATTTTTCTCATATTTTCACACACAGTAACCTCTTGCATCTTAGTGACTTTATTACGTTGCTTGGGGGTGACATGATTTAAAAAAAAACATCCGTTGATTTGAATTAAAGCATATTTATATGGCAAGAAACGCTTTAAACAAATCTTGCTAAATTCAACCATTATAATTTGTGCATCTAAATCAAAATTATAAATAATCTATCCAAGGGCCACGTCTTTGTTTGAATAGTTTCAAACATCTTGGCCCTTTTCAAGAACCAAATGTTGTCAGTATAATAGACAAGATTTTTATGCTACCCGTGGAAAAAAAAAAAAAAAAAAGAAATTAATGATGTAGAAGGCTGAAGAACTGTCAACGAATGTGTGGCACAAAACTTGTTCAGACATTTCAAGGAAGGCGACACCAGACTTGAAGACAAATCAAGGTCAGGGAGACCTTTTGTTGTGGAATATCAGGCCTTGCTTGGAATGGTTGAACAGCCAAACACGAACACTTGTACATTATCAACAGAACTTGGGCCTTCACAAAACACCATCAACACAGCCTTGTGAACAGACGCTATCGAGAAGTTCCTCATGAACTGACCAATCAACACAACATATCAACATTTGCAAACGGCTGGCAAATTCACAAGATGCCCATTTTTGACATTGGATTGTAATCAGGGATGATAATCTATTTTCATAATTCTAATCTAATTCTGAGAAATCAGTGGTTTAATTCTAGCCAGGCTTCAAAACCTGTTATAAAACAAGGGCGGTTTGAACAGGTTGTGTGTTTGGTAGGGCTCTAAAGGGATGTTGCATTTTGAGTTTGTCCCAGATGGTCAATGCTGTGAACACTGACCTTTATGATTACAAGTGAATCTATGATACTTTGAAAGCATGCTGCCTGGCATTGGTCAATTGAAGACCAGCACTCCAAAAGCATGACACACTGTCAATGTAACGAAGCACAAATATGAGCGGGATGGAGGTGTTGCCTCAACCTGCCTACAGTCCAGACCTTGCACCATCAATTACAACCTTTTCCAAGCTATGTCTTATCTTCTGCATGGATGAGAGTTCAACAATATGGATGAGGTTGAAAACCAATAAAGAGTTTTTTGACTCTAAAACATCCAAATGGTATGAGCATGAAATTGACCTTCTGGCACAACAATCGCAACAGACAATAGAATATTATGGGAGATATTTTGATGAATAAATGCTTTTTGTATGTAATTTGTTTGAATTATTAATTAAAGCTTGAAATAAAAAAAATAAAAAAAACAACTTTTGACTCAACTTTGTATGTATGCGTTTGTTTGTTATTGTACTTAAAACGTTATTATGGTGGATACTCAGTATTTGAAATACACACTCCATTATTTAATAAATAAAAATAGGTCATCTATTTCAATTACATAATAGTTGTAATATACAAAGCTGAAAATGTGTCTGTCTGAAAAAATTAAAACTGAAAAATTAAATCTATAAAATGATTTTAAAGTTTTATATCTACCAGCTTATAAGTGTCTTATACCTTGTTTAACAGTGGTAACCATCTCAGCATTTAGATCACAGGCTGGGAGTAGAAGTAGGTAATTTAGAAAGGTAAGTAAGCAAAGCTGACATATTTACAAAAATATTTTTTTTAATTTTATCTACAATATTACAATATGTATATGCAATAATGTTGTAGTTTCACAGTGGAGGCTTGTATTTCACTAATTCGGTCCTAAAATAGGTTCGACGTACAAAACATTAGGAACTTGATATAACAGGTAATGATGCAGAGAAATCTAGTGGAGGTCGCTGATATTTTTAGTATCCGACTAACGGTCGTCCGACATCAACTGACTAACTCACTGAGCCACTTAGCGACTGCTACTACTCCTACTTATTATAGGTGGGAGAGTCTATTAACAATAGAATAGGTGTGTTCCACTATAACAAATAACTAAAAAAAAAAAAAAAATACCAAAATATTTAACATGTTACATTAATGATTTAAGTATTTTGGTAATCCTTGACTGCATTTGCAACATGTTATACAAATTGTTAAAACATTAAAATACAAGTCCTGCATAAATTTTTAGGTTTCTAAAATAAAAATAGTAATAATTAAAAAAAAAAAATCCAGTATTAACAATGGATTTCTACCTAAAACCAAAAATGGGACAATAGACAATGAGTAAAACATATTGAATGTTTTTGATCATGAAAATTTTACTAACACTATTTTATGACACACACAAATCTCTCAAACAAATGATTGCAGAGTGAAGAAAAAAAGCAAGTAAGAAAGAGAAAAGAAAGAAAGAACGAAGGAAATACAAATGAAAAAATATAAGTGGGAGTGGCTAAAAAAACAAAACAAAAAGGAAATAAAATATAAAGAGAGTGGGTAAGAAAACTAAATGAAAAGAAAGAAAATTCAAAGATGGAGAACAGGAACAATTCTAAAAAAAAAAATGAAAAATATTTATTTCTGTTTTTGGCATTTGACACAAACAAATTGATAAAGTCTTCAATGAAAGAATTCTAACTTGATAGTGAATTAATAAATATCAGAATTGTTACAAAAAATGATTTATGGAAATATTATTTCAACATTAAAGTAAAAAAAAAAACAAATAACAAAAAAAACAAAAACACAGGACAAAATTGGACAAGATCCAATGTAGAGAAATAAAAATTAAAATCAATTCAACAGAACATATTTGCTATATTTGTGTAAATTTTATTTAATAAAATATAAATATTCTTTTCAGCGGTTTTTATACTGATTTCCCTTTCTTAATACTCTAAATTTTATTTTCATTGGGTACACAGGTTTGGATTGCTATCCCTGTTTTTTTTTTTGTTTTGTTTTTCTTAAACACAGAAATTAGTAACAACTGGATGGATGGATGTTGGATTTAACGGCATGTCAACTCCTATTTAGTAACAACTGGCCTAAATCAAGAAATTCAACTAAATAACAATTATGTCTCCCGACAGGAATCGAACCTGTATCCCTTCATCGCACTGCAGCTCGGACAAGACACCAGTTTCATTCTGAGGGTGCATCTTCTTCTAGTCAAATGTTTGGTGGCTTAAAAAATAATTCTTTGACTAGATCGTTACCCACAAAATAAAATCATGAGCCAATTGCAGCAATAAGAAGATTTTATTCCTTTGTAACATTCTGTTGTAGACAAGTGAAGCAGAGATGAAGCAATGGCAAGGAGGTGAACAGTCTAACAGGCATGTCTTCCTTTTTGCATTGCAATGAGCAGTCTCTCATTCCTTTGTCGGTTCTCTCTGTGGGGAGGGGATCTCTGTTTTCAGCACTATTGACTACTGTCTTATGGAGAACAGCATTCTTTGTCATGTCACCTTTGTCTAAAAAAAAGTAATTTATCAGCAACCCTTAATTCTGGCTTTGTTCAGTGACCTTTGTTAGAAACATTTGATATGGTTCTTGTGAGGTCCACTTTATTTAGCTGATAATTAGGACAACTGTCTTAAATAATTTCAGTAACATCTTTTAGATGTTTCCACATTTAACAAAATATCAGCTGACATTGATAACATTACACCTTTTTCCATCAGGGAAACCACTCCATAGTCCCATCGATAGACGCGCATTCCAAAGATAAGTAATTCAAGCCTTGCTCTATCAAGATGGTCTCCCATGGCCAAATTTGTAAAAGCATGCATTGGAATATAAGTTTGGTTTCCCTGAGAAAAAAAAAAAGGGATACAAGTTCGACTCCTGTCAGGTGGCATAATCTTTCTTTAATAGAACTTCTTGATCTAGGCCAGCTGTTATTAATTTCACGATTTAAGAAAATAAAAAAAGAGGGATAGCAATTCAAGCACATGCAGCCACTAAAAATAATGTTTATAGTAATAAGAAATGACGTCAGATTAAAAAAATCCATTAAAAAAATTACTGATCTTAGTGCTAAAAAAAAAAAAATAAATAAAATTCATTATGTGGCTTGTCCATTCAATAAATGGGCAATCATGGCTCTCCACAATTTCCTGTTCTTTGTAGTGCTTGGTCAGGTCTGTCTTTTTGTTATCTCTCCCAATCTCTGTTCTCCCAACCATTTACACAAGCTCAATATGCAAGTTATGTGCTTCTTTTATGTACTGCGAGTGTCAAATTTTCTAAGCCCTCTTTCCTCATTATGGACATTTACTTAGTCAACATTGTGTACTCATGATTTGGTAACAGAAATTGGTATAGGTGAGGTAGCGAAATAGTCACACCTACAGGTAGGTGTGTGCATCAACAACCTGGACTGAATTCTCTGGAAGTAAAGCTGTATCTGTACTCTTCATCATGGCAAAGAGAGGCCCCAAATGGAGGCTACTGCACAGTTCAAGGCCCCAATACAATAGTACAATATCTCCAATATTATACACCTGTTGATAGGATAAGTTCAGAGGAAGCAGTCCTAATGTTCAAATCCCTATAAGGCAGATAACACCAAAACCCAGAAAACGTTACCTCCATCACGCTTAACGAAGGAACAGTCCAGGAGAGAATATCAAGTCATGATACCCTGAATGCACACATTTTGTCTGCCCAGAATTCAAGGTAACAGAATTTCTCCTCAGGTCAGAAACATTGTGATTAAGCTGGGAGCTCAAGCACCAAGACAATCTAGCCTTCTTGTGGTGAGTAAAAGACCCGCTGGAAGAAGTGGCTGTTATGTAGGTTGCACCAGCATCCCCCACCTTAATTGTTACTTTGTGGAACAGAATCCCAGGAGGATGCTTTCCTGGCCACTACAATCTTAACCTCTTCAAGTCTAGGGTGAATCATTATCTTTCCTACATAAACGTATAGAATGTGCCCCTTACTCTTACCTCTAACACAACAACCACCATCAGTATCCCTCTACCTTGAGTGTTCATTGAGCCTTGTAGATAGATGAACATTAGTATGTAACAAAAGTGAGGTAGATTTGCTTATTCAATCTTATATCAAAAGTCCTGTTTCGTATAAATAGTAAAATGTTAATGCTTAACATTGCATTGCTTTGTCCAATCATATCCTGTGGGGTCATTGAACTACATCTACTTCAACAATAGCAGTTTCCAGCAAGACTTCAAGGTCCATAACAACAAAAAAGAAATCTGTCAGGCACAGCACCTTTCAAAATAACAGAAAGCTACAAAAGAGGTGAGTTTATTAGTTATACATGAAGCCTGGAGCCGTTTATTTATTTATATATATATATATATATATATATATATATATATATATATTATATATATATCATAAATTAGTAGTACCCAGAATTGCATATAAAATGGTTTATGGTGTCCTTTGGCACCCAAATAGCAAAAAAGCTCAACGGTTAGTAAATGGCATGAATAAGTTTTCTGTATTGGTTCTTATTTTTTAATATTGGGAATATTTGAGAAATGAAAAAGGCTTGGGCAAAAATATATTTGTCCTATAAAAATTGTTACACATTTCATATACAAAATGTAACAATTATTATGGAATGGATGTAGCATTTTTACTATCTTTGTCCCAAGACAAATGTTACATTTGCATACACATTACATATGCTGAATGTAACATCCATTATGGGACTGAAGTAGCATCTTTATTATCTCTGTCCCATAACAATTATTACATTTGCATATACATTACATATGCTAAATGTAACAGCCATTGTGGGACAGAAGACATTAATTAAGACTTAATTATTAATTAAGTTGAAACCAGTTGTAGATTTTGGTAGAAGATTACCCACATTGCAGATATTTTTTTTTAAATCTCGCAATCTGTCTAATCAATATATTTTTAAAAAAATGAAAGGAACAATGAACCATTAAACAGGACAGTGGCTTGATCACAGAAATTTATGACTGGTATGATCAAAAGATGCATCTCATGTTCCCCAAAATACAGACAACAGCTTGCAAATCATGTGACCAGATGAGTACCCATCATACAAATACAGATTTGAACATAAAATACATATATAGTCAGTCAGTTATGTACCATGCATGATACACGCTTTAGGCGATCATGTATCTTTTGATACATGACTGACAAGGCAGATTTTTTCCTGCGGTAGGTTGCCATTCAAGGCTATAGAACCTGGTCTGTCCTGATATTTACCCATAGCTGGGGGGAGGGGAAGAAGAAGAGGATTCATACCTTTATATAAGGGTATTAGCATGTAAGTGAATGTAATGGATCTGGCTGGAATTCAAACTCGGCTCTCCAATTTCTCAATCCAAGCCACTATCCATTACTCCATTGTGCCTCCTTAAGATAAAGCAACCAATAAGCAGTCCCACAGAGTGTGTATCAAATATTGGCATAGACAACAGGATCAGGAACCCAAATTCGAGCTACAATCAAGGATGCTTACATTCACACTAATACCCTTGGAAAAGGGGCATAAACCTACTTCTCGACCTATAGGTAAATAGCAGAGTAGTTGGAACATTTTAGTTCTGTTAGACTGTCTTTCTAAGAGAAGGTTACACTGACAAAAAAAAAAAAAAAAAAAAAAAAGTTGCCAGTCTGAAGACCAGTTGAAAAATGGGAGATAGTGTGTCCCTATAAAAACCTACAATTTCTGAAGAAACAATAAATAGAAATCTGCAATGAACAAAACCCACTTTCCATATTTTCGGTGTATCAGGTCCGTACTAATCCTTCAGTATCTGTACCTCACCTCAAACAAATCCCACTTTTTAAATTTTTTTTTTTTTACCTAATACAAGACCCACTAAAAAGTAGAGGGTTATTGAGTGAGATTGTTGCAAAGGAGGAGCGTGGAGGAGTTAAAAAGTGCACTTTATAAGGACGTATAGGATAGATATTGGTTGAACCTGAAGAAACTCAGATTGTAATTGTCAGGAAAGCATCCTCTCAGGAGTTTGTTCCAAAACATAACATTTCTTTGAAAGCAGCTGACTGAGTGTAACTTACTACTTATCAAAGGAACATGAATGTTTGATTGATTTGTTTTTTACAGCTTACCAACCATTATTTAAAACCAGAAAATATTTTTAGATTGTAACAACTCTGAATTCAAAACTTGACATTTGGTGACCTTGTAACACGCTATGTGCACCAGTTCTCTGTATTTGGTTCTTCCAAAACGTGTTGGTGGTTCTGGACAAACTTTCACTGCTCTAATCAAATCATATACAGATAGTCTGGCTGTTTTTTTATTATAACACCTGAGCTGCTGGACCCTCATACATTGAAAATGACAGGAGAGTCTATCAATATGAAGTAGATACAAGCTACCGCAGTTTAGATTTGAACCTGGTTTGTCAATTCTATTTCCATAGTGATAACCATTATACACTTCTCTACACACAAAACAATTCTAACTATAAAAAAAAAACATGGTAAGCAGTTATTAACGATGTCAATCCTCATTTGGGGTATCAAGATTAGTGAATATACAGGGAGTGAGACTTGCAGTATCTTCTTGATACTCTTTTGTTCTCAGAGCATTCCAGGGACAAAACCAGAATCTAAATGAGCAAGAATGGGTTGGGTAGGGTTGGCAAATTTTATTTCAACAGAAATCTTTTTTTTTTCTACTTTAGTCTAAAGATAAACAATAATTGGATTCAAACTTGAATCCACAAGCCTCTCATGTGGAAAAGTGTCCCTTTAGCAAGGGGAGATGCTCTTACCCCTCTACAGGGGATATATTCAGAGTAAGACAGATTTCCAATGGAATTAGCTGGAAAGAGTAAAATCAGCTATAATGAAATATACTTCATTTATCAAGCTGACCTCCTCCCTTCGATGTTCAATTGATTAATAAATACTATTTTTGTCCCATAATATTTGTTATATTTAGTATATAGGCTATGCATTCAAATGTAACAACTATTATGGGACAAATGGTGAAAGTGCCACACTATTCCATCATGTTTGTTACATTTACCCTATATAATGTGCATGAAAATGTAACAATTGTTATGGAACAGAGATAGTAAAAATGCTACTTCAGTCCCATAATGGCTGTTACATTTAGCATACGTAATGTGTATACAAATGTAACAGTTTTTATGGGACAGAGATAATAAAAATGCTACTTCAGTCCCATAATAATTGTTACATTTAGTATATGTAATGTGTATGCAAATGCAACAATTGTTATAGGACACAAATATATATATATATATATATATATATATATATATACACTCCTAATCACTTTTACATTGAAAGTAGCCATAGTAAAGATCATAAAACATTGAATAAACAACATTTTATATGCTGGATGTTGGCTGACCAATAACACATTCTCTTTCAAATAGTTCTGGAAATTATTGATCTTTCTTTTTATTACTTTTGTTGTTATTTGGCTGATACATTCTACAGCCTTCTTCCAGTGTGCAATCCAGATGAAAATAAGAGTATCATTTTTTTTTCACTATCAGTTATGCAAATCAGAAAATGAAAAAAAAAAATTAATGGCAAATATACTGATCAAATTAACCTGTACCAACAGCAATATAAAATATGAAATCAATAATGTTAATTCTTAGAATAATAATTTAACCCTATCCCAGGCAGGGACAGGGCTACTTTTTTGCCTGCCCACAGCTTTTAATTGATATTGCTCCTTTTGTGGTTGAGGTATTGATATATATTACTAAAAGTAAATTGTCATAAAAAAGGTTGAAGGAATAAAAAGAAAAAAAAAATGAATTTAACAAATATTTGAATTATGCTGATGTCAGCAAAATTGCAAAACACTGGAAAATTTTTATATATATATATATATATATTTACATGCTCACAAACCATTCTGTTATAAATAAAATTTCAATAAGAAGTCACTTTACCCAAAAATACAGGCAAATATAAAATTTATGCTGAAAAAGTTATATACAAGTTGTACTGTCATCCAAAGGCAAAATGACGTCACTAGTTCCAGATGAAAATTTAAAATAAATGACAAAAGAATAATCCTGCAAAATCTCAAACAATGTAAGCTATTTTTTGGAGCCCTACAGTATTTAAAATTTAGAGTGAAGAGCAAAAAGCCAACCTTTCATCATTCAAAATAACCTGCCTGGAATAGGCTTAAAATTAAAGAAAAACCTCTTTGAGTTATTTTTTTTTTTATATATTTTTTTTTTAATCTGAGAAGTGTTGGTCATTTTAAAGCAATTTACAAATGTAGTTTGACCAAGTAAACAAAATTTAATGCCCAATGACTGATGACTACCATGCTCAAAAAGACAATTCCATTTTAAAAAAAAAAAAATCCTCTAAGCTACAAAGTTAGAAATAAAAGATAGCTGAAGAGACATGCAACTGGACAAGGTGTATGGATTGGCCATCCAGCTAAGCTAGTTTCAAACAAGTGAACAAAGATGAGAGAGAGAGAGAGAAAGATGAGATGGAAAAATTAAACAAGGTTAAATGTTTACATTTTTCTTTTTAAAAAAAAAAAAAAAAAAAAAAAACAAAGACCATTTTCAAGATGATAAAAACCAAATAATACATCAAAATGTAAAAACATATTTCAATGATAAGAAAGAAAGAAAAAAGTAAAACGTCAAAGAAATGGAATGTGTATAACTTTAAAAATGTCAAAGAAATAGTCGTCCCCATAGGAAAGATCTAATCCAAAGGGAAAAAAAAAAAAAAAAAAAAAAAAAACCCAAAGGAGGATTCAAGTTTGAATCCTGCTGCAGGACACTTTTTTTTTTCTTTTTTTTTTAAAGCTTTCTTGAATGTGTAGGCCAGTAGATGAAATAAACACTGTTTTAAAAAAAACTACTCAAATATGGGTACCCACTAAAAATAACATTCAAAGTAATACACACACACACACATTATAAATTACTGATACCCCTGAAGAGTGGATGGACAGGTCTGCTCTAGAGTCAGGGAAGCCTGACTATAGAGTTTTGTAGGCAGACCTGTTCCTCCATCATCAATCAGCTAAGTAACAAACTTTTACCACATTAATCCTCTGTGTGTGTGTGTGTGTGTGTGTGTGTGTGTGTATATACATACACACACACACACACACACACACACACACATTTAGAGACCACTTCAGATATTTTATTCAATAATCTGTTCTAACCAAGGAACACTTATTTAATTTCTCTCCTAAATAACATCTAAATACTAAAATACCCTTTTTGAAAAGTGTCCACTTCAAGCATTTATCTAAATTTATCTTTCTGTTCCCACATATATATATTGACAGGGTTGTACTGTTTTCATATGATACTATTTTAAAGGTTTTATGATTTGAAAATCTCAGCTTACATACTATTATATCAGGCCTCACATCCACTTTCACAATTGCTTGGTATACAATATTCTGATTCAAGCAATCACCCACCAAATGACAGCTTTCCCTACTTCAGATACAGGAAGGGATAGGATTATAAATTAGCATCAACAGCTTTCAACATCTGAAGTAAGTTATATATACACAACAATAACTGACTTTAAGGGAATTCTTGCTAAATATCTTATTTAATTCAATAAAAATCAATTTCAATTCATATACAAGACTGATTCAATAAAAAAAATATTAGTTTTAACAAGTCCCTTCCCAGAATGAAATGCATCACTAAGTTTCTTTTTCATTTTTGTCATTCCCTTACTCACTATGTCTGAGATTATATATATATATATATATATATATATATATATATATATATATATAAATTCATCAAGCTACCAGCGCCCAGCCAGTAATTGTTATCTATAACAATTCAACAGGTAATTTTACCTGTTCCATCTGTCAATATATATAAATCTCTCTTCGGACCTAAGTCCGCTTTATAGACATGCCAGGCCCTTGCGAGGCAAACAATGACAAATTTTCCAGGTAACATTTCTAGACACAAAATACTAAAAAAAATGTGTCTTCCTCAATAACAAAATGACTGCCACCATATCTCACTTTATATATGTCAATAATATTAGTAATATTTTCTTGACTTAATATTAGATGAAGTATTGTCAATTATCAATTTTTTTTTTATTGTATCCCTTTTATTGCAACAACTTGGACTGTCTTTCTACAGCCATTAGTAAACAATGCAGATCAGAAATAAGCTTTTAGCGAGATTCAAGCTTGCATTCTATAATGACAGTCTGAGTAATTCCAATAAAAGGTAAATGAAATTAAGAAATAGTAGCCAAAAATTAATAACAAATTAAAATGCTTCATCTAATACTAACATTCAAAATAATATTACTACTAATACTCATAGTGTCTGTAAACCATGCTTCTCAACCTTTTTCAGCCCATGGAGCATTTTTTTTTCTTCAAAAACTTCAAATGGACCACCCCTACTTTTAGGCTGTTCAATAATAATACCTACGTAATTTTTCAAAATTTTCAAATATAATGAACATGAGTAATTAAACAAAATATTATGTTTTTTAATTCTTCAAAGTATGAATAATTTAGATACATGTTTGTGAAATGGCTACAATTTTTTTTATGGCTATGAATTTTCTGTGGACCACTAGAAATGCTACGTGGACCACTGGTGGTCCACCTGGACCGTGTTGAGAATCACTGATGTAAACAAACATTAAAGATGACAGTCTTTTGCAGTTAGGGTAAATAAAGAATAAAACAAATGAAATACCTGAAATAAATTCTTTTCTTTTTATCTACCATGTCCCTTCAAGATGTGGACAATCACGGATCTCCACAACTTCCTATCTTCTGTATGCCTTAGCAATGCTTGTCTTTTTACTATCCCTGCCACCCTCTGTTCTGACATTTGGTAGGTTACTGTTTCCCTTTGCACCTCTTGCCTTCAATATCTTCTGTGAGTATCAAATTCTCCAAATTCTCCTCCTTTCATTACATGTCCCAGACACATTTTATTTTAACCACCTCTTTCTGATTCTAAACATAAGTGTTTGTTTTGTTTCCATTTTCCTTAAAACTTCTTCATTGCTCCATGGTATTCTCAACATCCTTTTGTAGAATCAATATCTCTGATGACTTAACACATTTTCATCTGTAATTGTCCAACATTTACTGTCAGATTGGTGGATTGATATTACTAATTGATGTGTCTAAGGCAATTTTCCTCCTCCTTAATGCATTTTTTTTAGCCTTCTTAGTGAGAAATAAAAGAAAGAAATATTTAATGGCTATTTCAGTGAAATGGAAAAAGTTGTCAATTTCCAATCTTTTCATTTGTACCCACTTCTTAAAATAATAACCAGCATTCATATTTATGATTGATATTGCAATATATTGTTAAAAATGTTAAGCTCAAATGTTTAACAATGTTATAGGGGAATTTTTACAGATATTTTCAAGTCATAGAACTTGCCATGAGCTTATTCAATCATTAACTGAAGAATTACAATTCATCAGAAAATTCTAATTGGAAAACCTTGGAATTTTCACAGGTCTTTCTAGTTTTATTAATTATGCTGACAATTTAGCCAACAGCCAAAATATGTTATTCAGGCAGGGTAGTCTGGAGGAGGGGGAACTGCACAGAAAAATAAACAAATTTAGGTACACTGCAGACAACATTTACAGCCAACCAAAAAGTCTAGTTTTCCTTTCAATACGGACATTGGTCAACAGGTCAGTCAGTCAAAATGATGGCATTTGCAAACAAATGATAGAAATGAACATGCTGAAACAGAGCAAGGGAAAACAGTCAAGTCATGGTCAGTCAGGGTCTAAAGTCAAAGATGAAACAATTCAGCAGAGGTGGTATGGTCAGCTGGAGACAGACAAGGCATGCTACAGTAGACAACAGTGCACAAATTAGACATGCCCCTTGTGTCATCGCAAACCCACCTTTGCCCAAACTGAGATCATTCAACGGCTTACAATTGGCAGGGAACAATAAAGCAAAGTAAACAAAACAACAAAAAAAAAGAAACAAAACAAACAAGAGATGATTTTGCAGGGAACTAGGGATGATCAAGATATCCAATGCAACCCAAATTAAAGCTGATTCAATATGCAATGTGAGGGTCAGAATATACAAAACACGATCTCATACCTCTTTCCACCTGTACTACCATCCATTTACAAACTCATCAAGCATGTCACTTGCATCTTCCCCCTGTGTCTTTATTTTCAATATGTCTTGTGAGTGTCAAATTCTCCAAACCCTTTTTCCTCATTATGTGTCCCAGAAATTTAAACTCTTTCTGAGTGTAAATATAAGTTTCTTTCTTTGGCCTATTTTACTTAAGGCTTCTTTCTGTTGTCCTCATCTTTATTGTCATATTCACAACATTTCAGTCATTGTATGCTCCAGCCTTCTTCAGGTGATACACATTGGAATTTCAAATGGCAAGAGATCAATCTTATTTTTAAATTCTTAAAAAAAGGCATTGTTATGATAATTACTATTACACCTGTCTCCCTTATTGACCTAATGAGCATGATTAATTCCGCTCTTACTTCACCATCACTTCTGCTTGGGAAGTTCAGCCCAAGCCCTATGGGACCATCCCCCCCAGGCAGTACTTCTCATTTGGGAGAGGGCTGGGTTCATTGGAGATGTCTCAGGTACTAGTCAAACAGAAAACGTCTAGGGCTTGAGAAATTTTTCTACAGTATTGCTGGTAAACACACATTAAACTCAACCATGTGTCACATGTGGTTACAACATGAGCGCACTGATGAATAACTAGTTTGCCATCATTGGCCAGTTGACTAATTAAAGGGTATAAAATAATAATTGGGTGTGAGACTAATGTAATAGTAAAATAACACCATTGTTACTATTATTATACATCGATGCCATTGTACAAGTTTTCCCATCTTTGTCATTTTGATCAAAGTTTCAGGACTGGACTTATTGGTCTGTCTGCCTGAATTTCTGACTTTAGGTGTTGCTGCTATTATACATACCTTCAGACTATTGTTTACATTCAGACGAATATCCTCATCTTTATTGTTATTATCACAAGGTTCCAAGTCATTGCATCCAATAGCCTTCTTAGGGTATCCATTAATCTAGATAACTTTCAGGGAATTTTGAACTGAGCCCTTCACTTTTGTTCTCATTTAATGCTGCACTGTTATTGCATACCCTGTTTCCACTGTACTATCCAATTCAGAGATTGAACTCACAAACCAATACTTTAATCCACTCAGTTATTGTCCCATAGATCTGTCTGACAAGTAATGGGAGTGGGTGTGCTGTGTGAGCTATGGGCATCATCCACAGTGAGTTCTTGCCACAGGGCCAGATGATCAATTGACAAGTCGACAAAGAGATCCTGCAGCATTTGTTTCACTCAGTGCACAAGAAGAGATGAGAGTTATGGCTGCTTCACCATAACACTGCACCTGCTCACAATGCCCTGATCATCTGGTAGTTCCTGGATGATAAGAACATCGCCGTACTGGAACAACCACCCTATTCACCTGATCTTGCTCTGTGTGTGACTTTTTTCTTTTCCCCAAGCTCAAGGGGACTGGTTTTAAAGGCATGGAGGTCCTAAAAAGGGCTGTAACAATGGAGCTGGCAGGCATCCAAGAAAAATCCTTCCAGCAGTGCATAAAAGTGTGGCAAAGAAGGATAGAAAAGTGGGGATTACTTTGAAGGGGAAACCATTAGTTTGTTGTTTGGAATTGAAATAAATTGTTTGTGACACCATTCTTGTTACTTTTCAGACAGATCTCTTATAGGTAGTAAGGTTTTTTTGTGTCTTGTATTTAATAATTATTGTTTCCTAATTAATATCTCATTTACACTTGGCCTGCTAACTGGATGATTTGAAGATAACAAATGCATTGCTTCTCTTAAGTTATTAGATAATATCAGGCAGTAAAGACAGCTAATATATATATATATATATATATATATATATATATAAGGATATTGCAAAAAAAATAATTCTTATATAATCCACTAAGGTATAATTTCTGTTTGAATTTCTCGAAGGAGAAGTTTACATTATTTACGTGAACTATTGTCCTCATCTCAGTTGTTGGTATCACAACATTTTGGTCACCAGGCCTTCATCAAATGTATATCAATCCAGGTAACCTACTGGAAATTTTGAACTAAACCCTTTATTTAATCTACAGAGGTAGAGTGTTCTCGTTCCACTGTCCATGTCTAGGGATAGGTTTCCACAAGGCAATAACAATTATTTTATGATGTAATTTAATCTACGGGGGTAGATTGCTTTCATTACATTGTCCATGTCTAGGGATATCTTGTCTTGTTCTCTTTTTAGTACTGTTCAGTTATTTCTAGATCTATTTCCATGAGGCAATAATAATTATATTATAATGTAATTTAATCTCCGGGGGTAGATTGTTCTCATTCCACTCTTCATATCTAGGGATATCTCGTCTTGTTCTCTTTTTAGTACTGTTCAGTTATTGCTTGCTCTGTTTCCATGAGGCAATAATAATTATATTATAATGTAATTTAATTTCCGGGGGTAGATTGTTCTCATTCCACTCTTCATATCTAGGGATATCTCGTCTTGTTCTCTTTTTAGTACTGTTCAGTTATTGCTTGCTCTGTTTCCATGAGGCAATAATAATTATATTATAATGTAATTTAATCTCCGGGGGTAGATTGTTCTCATCCCACCGTCCATGTCTAGGGATATCTCATCTTGTTCTCTTTTTAATGCTATTCAGTTAAATAAATGGTTCAGATTAATTATAGAGCTCAGTTTGAAATTCCCTGCAGGTTAGGCCAATGAACCTGTACCTAATGAAGGCCGCAGAGATATATTGTTCTCATTCCAATACATGTTCTCTATACAGAGCATTTCAGAATTCTTAACCTAAAATTTTTCTTTGAAATACCAACATGTATTTCTGTACTGACTAATCCAGAGATTTAGCTCGCAAATAGTACTTTTGTCTATGAAGCTATGTATCCTAGAATGAATTGGTATTGAGGTTTCTTTTTTTTTCTTTTTTTTGGTGAAGGTAGTTTTGCATTTAATATCTATTGTTTCCTAAATTATGCCTTCTTTATCATGTGCACATCTACACACAACCTGCTAACTGGATGATTTGAACATAGCTTGTGCAATGCCACTTTCAGATAAAGTTATAAGATTCTAATAATATTGGGTAGTTAAGTCAGCTAGTATTTATATATGTGGTTCTCAAACTTTTTTGCCCTATGCCCCCTTTTCACCATATGTTCATATATCAATCTTCCCCTTTCCAAGAGTGTCCAACTAAAAGTTGAATTCCAAATAATATGCATATATTATTGAAAAATCTTCATTCTTTTCCATATTAATACATATACAAGAATTATTTTTAGAGAGGAGTTTTATAAATTTAATAGCCATAGAAAATGTTGATGTATTTTTAAACTTGAATACATGTACATTAATTTGTTTTAATTCGTAACTAATTATTAAATAAATAAACAGAAATCTTTAATAAACAAAAATTTTATTCTAATGGAAATGATAGTCAATGACAAACTCATGAAAAAGTAAGATTCCTCCCCACTTCCCAAAACCTGAGAATTCTCCCACCCCAGTTGAGAACCCATAATTTCTATAAACATTTTATATAGCTATTTTTTTTTTAATTCTTATTATCAAGACAAATTAACTAAATCTTCTAGAAGAAAAAAAAATTGAAAACCCACATTCAGACAGAGTATGGGGCGATGACACCAAATGATTATTTTGGAAAAGAAAAAGATAATAATAAAACTGGTGTTGTGAAAGAAAGAGAGAGGAAAGTGAGGTAGAGAGAGAATGGGAAGGGTGGGAAATCGTAGGACATTGGGGTGAGAATAAGGAGTGACTGCATTGTTTCCACTACAGCTTCTGTAAGCTGACAGTTAAAGGCAAGTAGCAATCCCCCGAATCTGACCGGGGTCAAATTGCCACTGATTAACTCCCCTTAACTACAGTCGTAGATCTCCTGTTGGTCCTACCAAGTTAGAGAGTGGAAGAAAATACAAGTAAAAACAAAATAATGACTAATAGTGAGAGATTGGCAAGACAAAAAATTTAAAAAAAAATATATATGTATATTTAAAACAAAAATACAAAGTGTTGCTTTACCATCCGTTTGGGATTTTTGCCTTGAACCTGGGCAGAAAAATGTGTAGAACAAAGAGCATAAAATGGGTAACAAAACACACAGCAGCAATAATAATAATAATGATGATAATGGCAATAATAATAATAATAATAATAATAATAATGGCAATGAGGATAAAAACAAAAAAAGCAGTAGCAAAAAGTAAGAATGATTGAAAATATCAAATATATCCAAAATGGAGTTTTTCAAAACTTTTGTTTATTTTTATTGGTTTGGGAGGGGCAATCAAAATAAAGATGCATTCTTCTGACAAAAGATGTATATATATTTTTTTAATTTCAGGGGAAGGAGTGCCTTTTGACACCTTTGACAGATGTTCTTTAGCTTTAAAATTGCAGAAATTACTTTAAAGTAAGTCTTGCAATATAAAATACCCCCCTAAATAATATAACAACAAATAAGAAAGTGTGAAATAATACATTTTTAATCCCTGAACTTATTAATATTAAGCTATAAAACTTTAAACCAATCCTTCCCTGGTCACACGCACAAGACTCATTACTTAGTAATAATATATGAAAGAAATATTTAGCAATTATTACTTACCCTCAAAAGTTTTTAAAATTTTACATGTTTCAGAAAACTTCATTTTGGACATATATATATATATATATATATATATATATAGTGATCAGCCAACAATGAACAAAAATAAAAGGTAATTGTACATGCTTGAAGAATATTTAACTTGTTGAAAAATATTCTTGTAAATAAATTTGATGTGCACATTTATAAATTCGACAGGTAATTAAAATGTATTTTGTAAGATATGGTTCTTTAATATATGCAGAAATTTTAAAAGCTTTTGTTCATCATAGAAGTAATAAGAACAATGAAATAAATAAATGATTGAAAAGAAAACAAAGAAAAAATATTTCTTTCTGGTGATGAAATCATCACAAGAAAAGAAAAGAAGTTTCAGAAAAGAAGTTTCAGAAAAGAAGTTTCAGAAAAGAAGTTTCAGAAAAGAAGTTTCAGAAAAGAAGTTTCAGAAAAGAAGTTTCAGAAAAGAAGTTTCAGAAAAGAAGTTTCAGAAAAGAAGTTTCAGAAAAGAAGTTTCAGAAAAAGAAGTTTCAGAAAAGAAGTTTCAGAAAAGAAGTTTCAGAAAAGAAGTTTCAGAAAAGAAGTTTCAGAAAAGAAGTTTCAGAAAAGAAGTTTAAATTTTTTCATATAACCTCAGCCATTAAAAATATCAGAACTTAAATAGACTGGTCCACTTGTAAAAAAATAAAAAATTTTCGAGGAATAAAATTTACCAATTAGCATTCTATAGATCTTGTTCAAGCCGTGACAGTTATCAAAATCAAATAATATTGATTTTTATCAACTTAGAAGGATTGCTTGATTTGTTTTCTATGGCTTAACCCTTTGCAGGTTATTTAAAAACCAGAAAATATTTTAGGTTCTAAGAATTTTTTTTTTTTTAGATAATAACGATTTCGTGATACAAGTTTTACTAATTAACCCATAGCTGGTGGGTAGAATAATAATAAAATAATAATAAAAAATTGATAAACAAATTATAATGTGGATACAAAGTGGGAGATCAATTCAATATTTCAATCAATATATAAACTGATCCTTTACTTTGAAGTCACAGTAGTTCCTATACATTTATAGAGAATATAAATACATCTAAAAGACATGCCTGTGGAGCTAATCTATATTTTATTGATTGATTTGTTTTCTACAGCTTATCAACCCTTTGCAGGTTATTTAAAGCCAGAAAATATTTTTAGACTGTAAGTCTTACAAATTAACACATAGCTGGAGGGAGAAGAGGTGGATTCATACCTTTCCCAAGGGTATATGCATGTAAGTTAATATAAAGATCCAACTAAAATTGAAACCGTTTTCTGATTAACAAGCGAGACATTATTCATTGCACCACCCACAAACCTAAGCTTAAAGCTTACCGATATTCCCAAATAGTCACCCATCTACATACTGACCAAGCTTAATGTTGCTTAACTTCAGTGATCATACAGGAGCCAGTGTTTCAACATGATATGGCCATAAGCTGATTGAGAAGTCGGTCCTGTTCAGAATATCAAGTGTCAAATCAATCTTTGACTTTTACAGTTATCTGCACTTAGGTTTTTATTTACAAATGCCTTGAAAAATGTTCATACATCACTGATGTCTGCATATTTTTTTATACTTTTGTTAATTTATGTCATTTGTTATTTTTTAATTAAAAATGTGGTACTACTTTAAGAATGTATACATCTATTTGCTCTTTACTAACAAAAAATATTTTCATAAAAAAGAAAAATGAAATTTATTTTGCCATTATTATTATTCTTCTATGTGCAGTGTCCCCTTCAGGACGTAGGTGATCATGGCCCTCCACATCTTCCTGTCGCTTGTAGATTTTAATAAGTTTTTTGTTATTTCACCCAAGCCCTGTTCTGCCATCCATTTACTCAAGCTCATCAAGTATGTTAGGTGCTACTTTCCTCTGTCCTGTGAGTATCAGTTTTTCCAAGCCCTCCTTCCTCATTATGTGCTCCAGAAATTTCAACTGCCTCTTCCTGATGTTAAGTATAAGTTTCCTTTTTGTTTCCATTTTCTCCAAAACCTTGTTGTTCTTCACATGTTCAGTCCATGATATCCTCAGCATCTTGCTGTAGAACCACATTTCTGTTCCTTCAAGTTTCATCTTCAAGAAGATTGTCCAGCCTTTGCTATCATACAGGACAGATGTCACGTAACAGTTCAGTACTCTTTGTTTCTAACAAAGTATTTTCTTAAAACGCATAAAAATATATATATATCTACTTGTCCTTTCTTTAAGAAAGTTTTTTTTGCACACAGATTTAAATGATATCTGCACATTTTCAAGGCATGACATTTATAAATAAGACTTAAGTGCAGCTAATTCTGTAAAAGTCAAGGACTGCATTGATATTATGAACAAGACAAACAAAACAAAAGTTTTATAAATGTTATAGCCTAAGCAAGGTCAGTGCTTCTCAAACTATCTGATGTCGCATACTGGTAGTTTTTTTTTTTTCAATGTGTAAAGGACTGGCATGCAAAGCTTTCCAATCCAGTTGGGTTGGTCCATTGTGTAACAAGCTTTGAATAGCACTGGTCTAAAGATTGCTAATGTACAAAAGTTATTGCCTCCAAAATATTTTCCCTATTCTTTACAAGTGGGCTAGTCGAATTAAATAGTGCCTAAATATTAAAGTTGGCAAATATTTTTTTTTTCATTTTAATAAATAAAAAATTAAAGAAAAAAATAAAATGTATACAGGTCAATAATCTCTTATCCGAAATCCTAGAAGCTGAAAACAGAAAATCTCTGAAAACCAAGTTCTTTTATAGGGATTATCTGCATCCTTAGAATTCACATTTTATGTCAAAAAAACTTGACCCAATGCAGTCACAATTTACTGGAGACACTTTCTTTTCTGTGAGTCACCTTAATAATGTTTTACTTCAAAATAAGTTCCCACTAATTTTAGGGTTATTTTTTTTATCCAATTTATTGAACACTTTATTATTATTATAATATTTGCCATGTCTTTTCAGGTTGTGAACAATCATGGCTCTCTACAACTTCCTATCCTTTGCAGCTATAAGCAATTTTCGTCCCCTTACTATCCTTCCCAATTTCAGTGTTTCCCTCTATCTGATTGCCCAAGAGTATCAAATTCTCCAAGCCCTCTCTCCACATTATATGACCCAGAAATTTCAACTTTCTTTGTGATTCTATGATTAAGTATGCTTTTTGTTTCTATTTTAGTTAAAGCCTTCTTGTTGCTAACATGTTCAGTTTGTGATATTCCCAGCGGTCATCTACTGAACTAATCTCTGATGCCTCACATCACCTCTTTGTCCGTGAGGACATTGTTCCCAGAGGATTGCGTTATCTTGTTGGGACAAACCATCATCACTGGAGAGCGTGGCAATCATAAAGAGGTGCAAATGGTCTGCAACAAGAACCCTGCACATCTCAAATACATCAAGAAAGCCTTTGGTTTTACTAGTGTCTTTGCAAACTCCAACATAACCCATATCATTTCAGAGCCACCATCAGCTTGCAGAAATCTTCTTTGTGTACAGTGTCTCCTCAGGACATAGGCTATCATGGCTCTCCACAACTTCCTGTCCCTTGTAGCTCTTAATAAACTGTCTTTCTGTTATTTCTCTTAAGCCCTGTTCCACCATCCATTTACTCAAGCTTATCAAGTATGTTATGCATTGTTTTTCTCCATCCATCTTGCTATCTGTCCCATGAGTATCAGATTTTCCAAGCTCTCTTTCCTCATTTTATGTCCCAGAAACCTCAACTGTCTATTCTTGATGCTAAGTATTAGTTTCCTTTTTAGCATGCAGATGCCATGTCAAAAAAGTGTATCCATAGTCTCATTAGCCTCATGCAGTTTCCCTTCACATATAAATTCAACCATATTTGTCTAACCTGGTAACATGGCACTCATCTTTCATGGTTCAATGACAAAGTTTTCTGGCCTAGGTAAAGTGCATTAACTTGTTATAGTCAGTTGGAGGGGGTGGGTACAAAATTTTATTAAGGTTTAAAAAAAAAAAAAAAAAAAAAAAAAAAAAAAAAGACATTTTAAAAAGTATATATTCATATAATATTGGGTTGACCAACAAGTTTCTTTGCAAATAACCTTTAACACACTGTAGGCAACTATTTTCACTAAGCAAAATGTTAGTCCTGCCAATGCAAATTGAACTGAATTTCTTGGTTGTGTAGTCATATTCTTCTATGGCAACACCTAAAACTATCTTGACTGAAATTGAGAACCAGGCTACTGCAATTTCAAATATATAGAACTAATATATAAAACACTATATTTTGAGGGGATTCCATATGCAGTAAAAGGGGAATATTTATAAATGATGTAGACTGCTAATGTTAACTTCGGTTTATATAGTAACATTCCAAAATGAAAAAAATTCTGAATTCTGAAATGTGTCTGCTTCCAAGAATATCAAATAAGAGATTTATTGCTATATAAAAAAAAAAACTTTACTCAAGCTTACTTCAAATTACTTCTCATTATTTTTCAGATATTAAAAATCAGATTTAATTTAAATAATGTAATTAATATTGTGATGTTGGTCAAAATTATATAGACGTACACTACAGAATAGGTAACAACAATAAGCTGCAGGATACAAAACATACATAGACACACACACGTGTGTGTGTGTGTGTGTGTATGTGGTGTGTGTATGTGAAAGCAATATAAATAAAAACATGCTCAGTGTTTTAGAAGCTACATATAAAGGTTTGGTTACGATAAAATGAAAATTTGGTTCTAACAAATTTAGGATGGACATAAATATTTGTAATCAAATTTAATATACCTTCCTTTGACACTTTGACAGCTAAATGGGTCTAAATGCATTTCACATTATTTGTGCATCTTTGTTTTCAAAAAGCACTTGAAAAATTTTTTTTAAAAATTACAAAATTGAAGTAGAGGAGGAACAATGTTCAAAAATTCTGAAACAATACTGAGCTGAAACAGAATTTAATTTTGTCTAGCGTGTAGCCTCAAAATGTATCATCCAGTGAAAAAAAAAAAGATTGACAAAGTTGAATGGACTGAGATATTTATTGTAAAAAGAAAATTATATTCTGAACATGAAAAATAATCACATGTAAGCAACATTCAAGTGGAAAATGGAATTATAATCAGAGACAAAATGCAAAATCAGAAGAAACAAAATGGTAAGAAAAGACAGTGTTGATTAATCTAAAAAGAATTTCAAAAAATTTATTTTTCTTTCACTTTGAAGTACGCCATCTGTTGATCAGTTTGGGTACTAAACAAAATGGTGGGACAAAATATAAACCTTTGTTCCTCGATATACGATGATAAACAAGTACTATTAAAAATTTACCCACCACACTGATACCAACACTTCAAAAGTGTGATGAAATTTAACCAATAATATTTTCAAGTATTATTGCTTTAATTCATAGCTTATTTCAAAGGAAATTTTTTAAAATAATTTTAAATGAATTTTAAAAACATATTTTCAATTATATCAAGGATGGATGGATGTTGGATTTAACGGCATGTCAACTCCTATTTGGGTCAATTTATGCCGAAGCCTTATTAATTTATGAATTTAAGTTGGTTATTTTGTATAAAAAGATGAAAGGTTGTTGGGTTTCATAATTTTCTGTATTTTTTGGGATTGCTTTTTGTGACCGTTTCTGATTGTGTATTTTACTGTTTACATTCATAGATGCATATATATGTCTATAAGCATATATATATACACTATTTATATTTTATTGAGGATTTTTATTTCCTTAGAAAACTGTATATTTTTTTCTGTGTCTGTATTTTTGAATATTTCTTTTAAATCTTTTCCATTGAGATATTTCTGTCTTATCCTAGTTATGATTTTGCATTCTGATAGAATATGTCTTATTGTGATTAGGCTTCCACTCAATTATATCAAGGTTTGATAACCATAGAATGGCAGATTTACTTCAATAAAGCTAATAACATTGATGTTTTTCACAAGAAATATATAAATCATTTCAAGGTGAGTTTTTGATGAGAAACACACATATATATATATATATATATATTAAAATGAAAGATGGTCTTCTTATAATATGCAGATTTAATAGGCCAGTTAATGAAATTCCAAGAATAAAAAGACAACAAAATGATAAAAATACTGCCAAGAAGACTGATGATAATTATTATATATTAGCAGGCCTTTTGACTAAACTGAAGCATGAAGAGAAACATTTTAAAGTTGGAATTTTCAGACACGCCTGTGTCCTTTTTCAACAAGACAAGAAATAAACAATGAAGTGGGACTTTTTTTTTCATGTGTTGTATAAACTGAAAGAATTGTGATTTTGACCCAGTGTTTGTCATGATTAGGGTTGTAGAGGTTTTGTAGAAGGCACTCTGTCGAAACTGTATTCTCTGAGAGAGTGTGTGTGTGTATGTGTGTGTGCGTTAAGATAATCACTGTTGTGAACATACATACACAATCCTTAACTCAAATTCTAGATCAGCGTTTCTCAAATGGTGTTCCCCAGAACCCTAGGCATCCACAAGAGGTCACTATAGGTTCTACAAGAAACAGAGATAAATAGCCTAATGCATTTTTGAATAATTTTTGCTTAATTTTATATTCATAATTTTACTATATACGTACAGCATATTGTTGGAAAATCCTTGGTTATTACAAGAAAGGCTTCACCCTCTCATTATTTAAAATTATAATAATCATAGGGAATGTATTTAGCCATGTCTACATGGCATCAGTGTGAAACCACCTTCACTGGTTAGTGGACAGGACCTGTACATGGCTGGCAGATTTGTGTATCATTGAGTAATTCACTCAAATACAGGATGCATGGTGTCCATATATTATATTTAACACATGAACTACAATAAAAAATATAAGAGAGATAGATAGATAGATATAAATAATGGTATTTACATTGTTCAGACAGTTATCCTCATCTTTATTGTCATATTCACAACGTTTCAGTTGTTGTATGCTCCAACCTTCTTCAGGTGATATACATTGGAATTTCGAACCAAACTTTTTATTTTGTCCACCAGAGTAAATTGTTCTAGTTCCACATGCCATGCCTTTTCTGGATATCTCAGTTATTTCCCTTTAGTAACTCAACTTTCCAAGTTTTTGTTCACCTCTGCTGTGGTCAGGTATTGAACTCACAACTCTTTGGGTGAAGTCACTGAATTACTTCAACCACACTTTTATCCACTGGTCCAAGTAGTGTAAACAGTTACAATACCTCATCTCAGAAATATAGACAGATATATATAATGGTATATAATAATTTTTTATGCAGGGGTTCCTCAAGACAAAAAAAACTATTTCAAGAGTGGTACAAGAGCAAAAAAGGTTGGGAAATATTCTAGATATTAAAAGTGTTGAAGAAAAAAAAATTTATTTTTGGAATCAGAAGTGGAATTTCCTTTGTAGTTGTTTATCTCGTATACCAAGAGCTAGCCTACCCTTACTGCTTGGGCATTTATATAGTCTATACCCTAGCTATGCTAATTAGGCAGTCATTTAAATATCACTATAGATAGTT
The DNA here is from genome assembly GCA_903632075.3 of Acanthosepion pharaonis. Taxonomy (NCBI): domain Eukaryota; kingdom Metazoa; phylum Mollusca; class Cephalopoda; order Sepiida; family Sepiidae; genus Acanthosepion; species Acanthosepion pharaonis. The sequence continues at coordinate 805,523 of CAHIKZ030000422.1, read as the reverse complement.
TAAATACCTAGAGAATGAAATGAAGTTAAAGTAATTAAAAACAAGACAACTTCAGGAAAGATAAAAGTAACAAAATTTAAAAGATATATTTAAATGTTGCCTCTCACAAGGAGAGGCTGGTTACTTACTTGTAAGGACGGCCTCTTGGACCATGGCTCCTAGGGCTACATGCCGCAGGGTCTTGGACACACGTACAATGTTCATTCCACTGTCTAGCAGAAGGTTCTGAATCTAAAAATAAATAATTATTCCATTTATGATGGATTTAATAGAAAGATACAAAACTTGAAAACAGATTTACACTTTAATAATTATTGAGTCACACAGCAAATACTAAATATATATATATATATATATATATATATATATATATATATATATATAACTGGACTCTCCTACAGTTTTTCGATGCATGAGGATACAGCCATATGATTTGATTATAGTGGTGAAGGCTTGTGCAGAACCAACCACACTATTTGGAAGAGCCCAATACAGAGCTGGTGCACACAGTGTGACACAAGAGTCCCAATATGACTCTGCTCAGTTTTTGAATTCAGCGTTGCCCTTATCATAGACTGGTTGCCACCCAAGGCTATAGGACTCAGTCTGTCTTGCTATTTATGCACAGCTTTTTTTTTGGGGGGGAGTGATTGATTTCATACCTTTCCCAAATTTTGGAAAATTATAAACAGGACTAGAACATGTAAAACTTGGGATGACCCATACCCTTTGTGCCTCCATGAGAAGCTGCATATTATTAAGTTTCTAAATAATAATAATCTATTAAACAATAGACATGAGTTAACGGTTTTCTGTCGTCATCATCAAATCCATGGTTTGAATGATTAGCTAAAAACAAGCATACAATATAATAACTTTTATAATCCATAGCCAAAATAAATAGTTTAAATACCCTAAAAAAAGAAAACCCTTTATGAAGTCGTCAAAAAACAAAAGTTACGGCAGTTTTTATATGCACAAATCCCTTTCATAAAGAAATAAAATAAAAATAATAAATAAATCTCCGTAGACATGTAAGCCAGACTAGGCTAAAACATCTTCCATTTCAAAATTAGACACCCCCACCTTACCCTGACTTGACATCTATGAAAGTAACTCTATACTGATACTTATTATTAACACCCAACACACGCTTACCCAATTTAAACAATTCACCTTAGCTGTTAACATGGAAATTTTGATTTCAATTATTAAAACAGGTAAATTTCTGAAATAAGTTATTCCAAAAAAAAATTTCGCTTGAAGATGGAACAGAGCTTTCTTTAACTCAATTTAATTCAAATAATTATATTGAAGTTTTCAGCTCGTTTGAAACATGAGACCTCTTATGTCACGAGTTGGAATCATATTTTTTAAATAAATAATTATATATATATATATATATATATATATATATATATATAGTAATGTAACGTGTGTGTATATATATATATATATACACACACACACACACACACACACACACACACACATATAGATACTATTTGACTCTCCTGTCATTTTTTTGACATATGTGGGTCAAGCAGCTCAGTTCTTAGAACCAACAGCCAGACTACCCACACATAGCATTTGATTATGGTGGTGAAGTCTTGTGCAGGACCAAACACATTTTTTTGGAAGAGTTGAATACAGCACACTCATGCATGGTATACCACAAAGTCCCAGGTTCACAGGTTTTGAATTCAGACTTGTCCTTCTCCTAGACCATCCGCTAACCAAAGATACAAGACCCAGCCTGTCCTGCTATTTACTCATAGATGAGTGTAAGAGAAGAGATGGATTCATACCTTTCTCAGGTATATTAGCACGTAAGTAAATGTAATCGATATGACTGGAATTCAAACATGGCTCTCTAATTCCTCAATATAAGCTGCTATCCATATATATATATATATATATATATGAGAGTTTGGATGAAATCTGGATCAGAATCAAACAAAATAATAAGATAAAGAACAAATAGGAGACATTAATTAATCTAACATATTTCATTTTTATTAATCTTTCATCAGGGAAGCTTTAATAAAAGTGAAACATGTTAAATTGGTAAACTTTTATTATTTATTCTTTACATATATATATATATATATATATATATATATATCCACTTACAATTAATTTGGTACAGAAATACTTTGGAAATTACATTAATATGCAGATGCATTGCTTTTTACTATTAAAAAGCATTATAAATTATTTCAATAGCTATTTATGTTACCTAAATACATAAAAACTGATTCACCCTACTCATTAAATATTGCCATAAATTCTGTTAAAAGAAAAATATTTTAGCACTGATTGTATCTGATTCCAATACAGATTGGAAAAGATCAAACTTTTCCAACTACCCATTGACTTTCCTGTTACTTTCCAACTAGCTTATTTCCTGTACTAAATTCGTAGAAAAAAATGATAAATAATAATTTATAATATAAGTGTATTTCCCATAAAAGAAAAGGATTGACAGTGGTCAGAAATTACTGATAGAATAGAGCTATTTATAGCTATAATATAAATGCATTACTAATGATTTTACTATAGGAATGCATTGCAAATGAGGAAGAAAGGGATTCTCAGTGGTCAGGAATTAATGCAAGCATTATTGATAGAATAGGGCTATTATATGTATAATGGAAATGCATTGCTAATGATTTTACTATAGGAATGCATTGCAAATGAGGAAGAAAGGGATTGTCAGGGGTTAGGAATGAATGCAAGCCTTACTGATAGAATAGGGCTATTATATGTATAATGGAAATACATTGCTAATGATTTTACTATAGGAATGCATTGCAAATGAGAAAGAAAGGGATTGTCAGTGGTCAGGAATGAATGCAAGCATTACTGATAGAATAGGGCAATTATATGTATAATGGAAATGAATTGCTAATGATTTTACTATAGGAATGCATTGCAAATGAGAAAGAAAGGGATTGTCAGTGGTCAGGAATGAATGCAAGCATTACTGATAGAATAGGGCTATTATATGTATAATGGAAATACATTGCTAATGATTTTACTATAGGAATGCATTGCAAATGAGAAAGAAAGGGATTGTCAGTGGTCAGGAATGAATGCAAGCATTACTGATAGAATAGGGCTATTATATGTATAATGGAAATACATTGCTAATGATTTTACTATAGGAATGCATTGCAAATGAGGAAGAAAGGGATTGTCAGTGGTCATGAATGAATGCAAGCATTACTGATAGAATAGGGCTATTATATGTATAATGGAAATACATTGCTAATGATTTTACTATAGGAATGCATTGCAAATGAGGAAGAAAGGAATTGTCAGTGGTCAGGAATGAATGCAAACATTACTGATAGAATAGGGCTATTATATGTATTATTACATCAATTTCTAATATTAATAGTACTAGAGATAATTGTTAAATGACAAGTTTACATAAATAAAATGCAAAATCTATTTTGAAAATTAATTTGTCTAAATTAGTACAGATACAATAGACATGGCTTGATTGTTTAAATTATACATTATGACAATCAGGACAATTGCAGTGAATTTTAAGTACTCACCTCCTTAGGATACATCAATGGGGAAACTGTAGTTGGAGCATCCTGCTGTGGCAAACGCCTTCGAATCTAAAACAAAATTTAATATGAAGAGTAAAACTCATGTGTCAACATCAATGATATCATAAAATGAAATTTCAGACATTTTTTTTCCTTTAAAAAAGAGGTTTTTATAATACTTTATTCTGGTAAGGGACATGATAATCTCGTATCAAGCCTTTATCGACATAATTAGAGAGTAGAATATCATTTCATATAAATTGACATTAATATGGAATTGTTAGGAAAATTAATGATAAAACAGAAAAAAAACATTTTTGTGTAACACATTTCATACTTTAAGACAGTGGTTCGCAAATGGTGCACTGCACCTCATAGGTGTGGCAGCAAAGGATAACAGGCGAGGAAGAAACAGTTTCAAAAGATTTACATGCCAAAAATAAACATGATTTCAAAATCTAAAATATCATTATGGATTACTTGTAGTTGCATGTATGAGTCCCAGTATGAATTATTGATCGATTTTATCACTGTGATAATTTTGCATTAAAGTGTTAAGAATATAGTAACTAGGGTCTGCAAATGGGAGGAGAGAGTTATCAATGAAGTTCTGACATAAAATTTGGTGAGGCACAAGCAAATTTTAATTCCAAAAATGAGATCCTGAGAAAAAAAGTTTGGGAACCACTGCTTTAAGAATTGATTTTGAAATCATTTATTTTTGGCATATGAAATTTTTGAGACTGTTTCTAAACCTGTTTTTCTTTCAGTCATTTTGTCTAATCTGCTATCCTTTTCTGGCACACCTATGAGACATGCCACACCCTTTGGAAACCACTGGCTTAATAGAATTCCTTTACTCTAATTGTTTTATGTATAATACAAGAAATTTTGTATGTAAATTAAAGGCAAAAAGGGCAGCGTATTATACACAAGTACACATTTTAAGAAATATTTTACTCAGTTTAAAAAAAATCTTAATTATAACAGCAAGATTTCAAATACACTCCACTAGCACAATCTTCTAAATAAATAAACAGCAAATTCTGTGTCTTTCCATCCATGTCTCTGAAACCCTTCTAACTTGAACCACACTTGCTCTACATAGACATATTAAAACTTTTTAGAATCAGGATGATCCCGGGATTGAAAATCTGTCCTTTATCTGGTGTTTGAACATCCAGCATTGAGATTAGTGTCTGGATGAGGAGGGAACAGTTAAAAATTCAAATTTTCTCTTATCTTCTATTCATCTAAATAAATAATGACAAATTCAGTCTGTGTGTGTCTGAAACCCTTCTAACTTGAACCACACTTGTTCTACATAGACATATTAAAAAATTTTAGAATCAAGATGATCCTGGGATTGAAATTCTGCCCTTCATCTGGTGTTTGAACTTCCAGCATTGGGATTTGTGTCTGGATGAGGAGGGAACAGTTAAAAATTCAAATCTCATATCTTCTATCCATCTAAATAAATAAGCAACAAATTCTGTCCATGTGCCTGAAACCCTTCTAACTCAGGCCACGCTTGCTCTACATAAACATATTAAAACTTCTTGGAATCAGGATGATCCCACGATTGAAAATCTGCCCTTCATGTGATGCTTGAACATCCAGCATTAGTAATTTTACAAGTATTTAATTTATGGTGAGTTTAAAGCAACATTCAGTTTAAAATATCTCCAAAACTTTGTGAATTGAGGAAATCAATTTTATTTCTTCAAAATGCCAAGGAATCAGATTAAAGTGAGAAGTTCCATGACAGGAGGTTTTGAAGTTTCACAGAGCCTGTGATTTGAAAAACACAATTTCCAGTTTGAATTGGAATTTCGGCCCAAATTGGTCTTTTGGCTAGAATTGGACTTATAGCCTGAATCAAATTTAAAGTGGGGTTTTGAAGTTCCATGGAGTGAATTGAGGAATCCAAAGTTATTTCTTCAAAATTATCATTGCTGTTTTCTAAACTAGACTAGAGGACCTTTTAGTTTTGGGTCAAGGGCCTAAATAGCTCTCCGCAGAAGCTAGCTTAAAAGTCCACACAGAATGTGGCTTTTAAGCTAATAGATAATAAAACACAAAGTAGGCAGGTGTTGATAAGGTGACAGAAAAGAAATGTATTAAATCTAGTGGCAAAAATAGGAGACTACTTTATACGTTAGTTGTAAAGGAAAAGTGATCCCTCACTTAATACCTTCAGCAAAAAATTAGCTTGAATTTTTTTTAGTAATGTGGCCCACCTTATGAGGACTTATATGTCATACAGCCCACTAGTTGGAAAAGGTTGCCCATGCCAGATTTATCATTTACACTGATGAAATAGGCATATTTCGATATATTATTTGCATCACATTTACATGAAGTTTGTATTTATAAAACAAATAATTACGGTTGAGGTCAGTATTAAAAACATACAGCTGTCATTAAATACAACTTTAACAAGGATTAGGCTGAAGGTTTATACAAATAAATGAGAGCATTTTGAACAAACTGTTCTGACCCTTTAGGATTCAACCTACCCCATAAATACTGGTGCTTAATGTTCAACCCAATGTGACCCTCCTATTATATGCTCTGTCATAATATATGATGATATCATTGCAAATAATGCAGGAAGTCACACAAACAGTGAGACTTTGAGAGCTAATATTTATGGAGCGGGTTTGAACATGTTGAATGCTAAAGGGATGACATTGGATATTTTTGAGTGATGACATATCAATAAAATATCTCGTTAACTGCTCCAGGATAGTCATTGCTTTCTACGACATCTACAAACTGTCTTGAATCACAATCCAAAAATAAGAAAACTCCAATCAAAGAAATGCCTTGCATCTTGTCAGCTGCTCCAAGACAATACTTGCTTTTACTGTCTTTATGAACATCTACCTGTTGTCTTGAATTACTATTTGACATATATCTACTGTAAGATTCCTAACATATTCTCAAGATAATCCATTAACCACTTAAGAATAATTAATTCATTTTCTACAGCTTCTTAACTCTTTGCAGGTTATTTAAAGCCAGAAAATATTTTTAGATTGTAAGAATTTTCTTTTTTTTTGGGCGGGGGAAAATTATTTAGGGATACAAGTCATAGCCTGGAGAGAAGAGGTGGATTCATACCTTTCTCAAGTGAATATAACAAACACAATAAGAATTGGAACTCAGCTCTTCAATTAATAATTTTGAGCCATTATCCATTACACTACCCACGCATCTAATCTTACAGCACCTGGTATTGAGTGACCCAGAAAAGTGACCCAAGTGGTCACCCATCTAGGTACTGAACAGGTTCAACATTCCACCTGAGAATGGTTCATTTTCTTACAAATATAGAAAAAAACATCCACTTACTTTTTTGGCACACATTCGCGTGTCATTATTACAAGTTTCCAAATCTCGTAATAAAATAGAAAATTCACTTTTTTCTTCCCCAGGCTGAAAAAGAGACAAAGCAAAAGAATTAAAAAAAAAAAAAAAAAAAAACTATAATAAAAAAAACAAACTTTTAATAATTAAGTTTATATGAATTCAAATATACTTTAAATTAAAAACAATTCTTTTTTTAATCATTTCCCCCCAAGCAAGACAATAAAGCCACTAAAATGCAAGGGGTTATTGAGTGTGAAAGAATAAGAAAAACAGTATTAAGGAGAAAGAACAATAAAAAGAAAAGGAATCAAGACTGAAGATAATGATTGACATTGCATTTAAATTTTTGAAGATCAAAGTTGGCTGGAAACTAAAAAGCCAAAAGAGAGTTCCACAAGCAAGAAGTGAGAGAAAAATTGTTAGCAAAGAACTTAGGGTTACATTTAGCCCATTCAATTGTAAAATGATGAAACCTAGCTTCCAATTTAATACTGTGCTTAAATTCATAAAGTCTAGGTACCAAAGAGGAAAGTTCATCAGAACAATTGCCATGAAAGTATTTATAATAAAAGGCACAAGGAAGCTACATTATGGCAGTGTGGAAAAGTAACTGAAGTCGAGATGCCAGGTCAGGACCAATAACATTCTGAATTAGAATTCAATTCTCTCCAAAATGGAAAACAAAAAGCAAGAAATGTTAAATTCATATCCTATTTGATTGTTTTTTTTACAGTTTATCAACTTTTGCAGGTTTCATCTTATTTGAAAATTATCTCATTTATCTGATGAGCAGAGATGCAAGATCAGACTTACCTTATAACAGAGTTACTAGAGTGGATTAACTTGAAAAGTTAACGTAAAAATTCTAAATTTCCAAGATAGGTAATTTACATTATACTAGCATACCAGAAGTACCCTGAAGTATGTTTCACTAATTGCAATGTTTTAGGATATTTGCAAAATAAGATGGTCTAACTTGATTGTAAGTCAATTCAAAATTCAATAGTACATTGAAGCCCAAAACACTATTTGTCACCCAATCTGACAACCCTGTTGGAGAGTTACAACATCACTCAGACTTAAAATAGGGTACCCAAAGCATTAAATCTACTAATTATTTCATATGCCCTCTGAATTTTTTTGTTTTAATTAATCACTTTTTGATGTTTTCGTGAATCTCTCAGAAACAATTAAGCTTTCATTTTATGGACAACCAGCAGATTCTTTTTTTTACCCCATACAAGGCCCAAGAGCCACTCGAGGTAGAGGATTACAGAGCAAGAGGTATAGTTTATGGGAACATGTAGGGAAGATAACAGTTAACCCTAGACTTGAACAGGTTAAGATTGTAGTGGTCAGGGAAGCATTCTCTTGGGAGTTTGTTCCACAGCAGTTCGTAGGAAAAAGCTGCTCAAGTGGAACTTACATCTCACTAATGGTATATGAAGGGAATGAGGGTAGTTAACTACAATGTGCAATGGCATGGCAAGTATTAACCATAAAGGTTAGAACTGATGGAATTAAGGAAAGAAAGAAAGATAGAATTTTTTAATGTCTCCTGCTAATACCTCATAAATAATGGGCTATTCTGTTTTGATTGCCTGAGAAGACAAAAGACATATCAAAGACACTACTTGGCTTCAGTGGGAGAATAAAAGAAAGGGAAGATTTTAACAGCTTGTTTCAGTGAAACAGAAAAGTTGTCAATTTCAAATCTTTTCATTTGTACCACCTTACTTCTTAGAATAATGACAAGCCTTCATATTTTATTGTTATTGCATTATTTTGTCAACGTTGTTAAGCTTAAATACTTAACAATGTGATAGCAGAATTTCTATGGATATTTATTGTCGTAGAATTCGCCATGAGCTTAATCATTTACTGAAGAATTAAGAATCATGAGAAAATTCAAATAGGAAAACCATGAAATTATCACAGGCTAAAACTAGTTTTAATTTAGTTTATGATAAGCAGAAAACGTAACACATAAATGTAGTTTCTTAATGGTTTTTAAGAAAAAAAGAAAATGTCACAAAAAATCTAATAAAAATGTTTATGCCTTGTTTATTAAAGTAAAATTGTTTTTCACATTTAGTGTTAAATAGTACAAATATCTAAATTAGTACAAATATTAAATAGTACAAACATTTAAATTTAAGTCAATCAACCATCATTTTTCATTCCAGTTTCATTTACTGGTTTAAAAAAATAAAAATAAAAAAAAAAAAAACACTTCATTTTGAAAACAAGATTTATTTGCTTTATTGTAAGAATTTTGTTTTTTTTGTTTTTTACTAAGTATTTACTCAATAAAAGTTCCAACAGCCACTTGAAGTAGAGAGTGACTGAATGACGTTGTACAAACAGTTACAGGAGGAGGTTATCTCCTACAAGAAACTCATCTGCCCTTTGACAGGTCTTACTTTTTATCCTGTGGGGGTGACATGCTACCCTTCTCACCAGCAGAAAAGCTAGTGGGAAAGCTGGTTTAGACACCAACCACCAATCTATGCGGCAGGTTATAATAAGTTACATGTTACCAGTAGCAGGTCTAAACCTGACTTGACTGTAAGGATATTTTTTTGACTTGTGTTTAGAGATTTTAGATAAAACAAAGAATCTGCAATGTTACTGGCATCTCAGCTCCAGTCATTTTCCTACTGCAGTAACGTAGCTTCCCCATGACTTTTCTATAAATATTTTTATGGTAACTGATCTGATGATTTTTCCTTTTTAGTACCTTGACTTTACAAATTTAAGTACAGTACTAGTACAGTTTAAATTGTTAGATGTAACTGTAAATTTGATTATAACAGTTTCATCTCTCATACTTCTTGCACTTTCAAGGCTTTTGCCTTCCAGTCAATTTTAATTCCCCAAAATTTAAATGCAATGTCAATTACTATCTTTTGCCTTCTTAATTCTTGTTCCTTTGCTGTTTTCTCTTCTTTTTTCCATTGTCTTACACCCAGTAGATCCTTGCGTCTTAGTGGCTTTATCACCTTGCTTGTGGTGAAATGATAAAAAAAGAAAGATCAATTTTGGCAACTCTACTTCAAATATAAAAAAATATACAAGGCAATTATTGGTAACAAAAATTATATGGAAACAAGATAGAAAAAAATCTTAATTACCTGCAAAAGCATTTTCAGACGGGAAATATCAACTTGAATGCAATCACACGCGGCCAAAGCAAGACGGACTTGATCGCCTATCAAGTATGTACAGTCCACCTTTTCATTGGACAAATGCACACTATACAATTGCTGAAAAAAAAAATGCATGATGAAATAAAATTCCATAGAAAGGTTTATGTAAAAACTTCTGTCAAAATTAACCTTTTGATACATAAAAAGTAAATAAATAAATGAAATGTGATCTTGAATAAAAATAATTTATGTATTGTTACTGTTAGATCTTCTTTTTCAGTTTTTGTATCAGGCGCCTTGTCACTTTGAATTAAGAAATTGCTGTTGCTATTCCGTTCATTTGGGTTTTATTAAGAAATAGAAAATGAGTACTGAAAAAGAGTACATAATATCAGTCCTAAATGGCAGTGAATGCTGGACAATCTCATCACATATGAAGAAGAGATGAAGCAACAGAAATGTGGTTCTACAGAAGCAGACTGAGAATACCATGGGCTGAACATGTGGGCAATAACAAAGTTTTATAATAAATGGAAACAAAAAAAGATATTTATACTTAACATTAAAAAGTAAAAGTTGAAATTTCTTGAGAGCATAATGAGGAAAGAGGACTTAGAAAATTTGATACACAAAGGACAGATTGAAGGCAGGAGAAAAAGGAAAACAAAACATAACCTACCTCATGAGCTTGAGTAAATGAATGGTGAAACAAGGTTTAGCAGAAATAGCAAAAAAAAACAATTTATTTAGAACTACAAAAGAAAGGAAATTGTGGACATCCATGATCTGAAGACTTTATTACTGTAGCTTTTCAGAAGTAACAGTTAAATTTTAGTAACAATTCCATTCCAACATTGAGAATGACAGAATAGAGATATTTGAAAATAATTTGCCATTTTCAATGTTTGAGTGGAATTTTAATGATCTTAGTGCAACATATATAGCAAGCTGCACACTGCCAGACACATGTGCATTCAGTTTTTGTCATTTTTTATTAAAAGCAACAATAATACAGAAAGTCATCACATGTCAATATGGAGATAGATTTGTTTAGTTTTTGTTTTTACAGCAAAAGGATTTTTGTTGTCCAGAAAATAATCAGTTGCTCTCCTTGGAGGATATTTCAAATTCTAGAACAAGACACTTGAAGGACAGTTTTTATCCTTGCATCCTGTGTAAAATGAATACTGCCATAGCTAGTTGATAATTTTAAACACATTTTTAAAATCCTTACTTTTCTTCATTTGATGCTATATATATATTTATACTTACCTGGCGTTATACTGGGGGTTTTGACAATTATCGGATCGTTTCTTGGCCTTTGGCTGAGATTCGATCAAGGCTTCGACTAGCTTGGACTGGCTCCGGGCCTGGACTTGCTAGGACAAGTCATGACCAGCTTTGACTAAGCTCTGACCAGCTTGGACATGCTTTGACCAATTTTGACCAGTGGCCTTTGAGTGGAAACACTCGGGTTTCCCACGTTAAACGACCTTGTGTCACATCTTGACCTTGTGGGAGTCAAGTAAATACCTATATATTTTGTGTATATTTAGGCAGAATATTTTCATTCAAACAGGTTTGGTTAAATAATTTAGATATATCATATCAATTAGTTTTTGTCGTGATCCTTTCAAGTTTGCAGATTTATTTTTTAGTAGATTTAGAAAATTGAGTAAGAAAAATACCAAAATTTTCTTTCAAATAGTTTTTATTTTCCCTGAATACTTTCAATCTCATCTGAGACCATCTTCAGAGGGCTAAATTGCCTGTGATTATGTATATGTGTTTTTGTGAATTTAAAGCATTTCAACTGTTCGTTTTTGTTTTTTTACTGCTTATGCAGTGTTCTACATTTTAAAGTTCACATGTTCTTTTGTTTTTTTCAGTATAAGGGGAGTAACTTTTTTGTTTACATATATAATAATTTTTTTTTTTTCATAAACATTTAAGGACTTTGTTGCTCTACTCATAGTTGACTTTGATAATTTTGGTCTTTAACTCTCTTATAAAGAACTTCAAGGATTTTTAATTTTTGCTTGTTATTGACTTTATGTAATATAAATGTATTTTCAACTAATAACCATGAGTATTCTTTTAAGTGCTGATGTATTGAGCTATGTTCAGCCAAATGAAATGTAAGTCTTTTTGTTAGCATTGTCATAGTAAAGCCAACATATGTATTGGCATTTTTATGAGATACAATCTCCTAAAGGACATTTAAATTGATATACAATGTTGGCCTTTTACAAGATGCTAGTTGGCAGAGGAGAGTTGTTTTGAACAACTAGGTTGGTTGATTTAAATTTAGTATAGTATAGTATTAATTTTATTTATTTTACTTGGATCAGTGGGAGATATATTAGTGTTTATGATTTTTTTTAGAATTTTTGACTCTTTATAATTGGAATGCATTTGATTATGATATCGTAATTTGATATGTTTAGTGTTATTTGATGATGTATTCATTTTTATTTATGTTAATATTCTTAATAGCTCATCTAATTTGCTCATCAATAATGTAATTAGAGAAGTCAATATAAATGAGGGTTTGTTTAATATTTTTTAATCCAGTGGAGAAAATCTTTTTTCTTAAAGAATTAGATTTGCCATTTTTCTTACTCAATTTTCTAAATCTACCAAAAAATTAATCCACAAACTTGAAAGGATCACAATGAAAACTAATCAACATGATATGTCTAAATTATTTAACCAAACCTGTTTGAATAAATATATATATATATATATATATATATATATAAAAGAAAAATATACGGAAAAAACAAACAAAAATCCTAATATACAATTATGCTGTTTTAATGTTAATATAATGTCAACGTCGGACGTTTCGGTCTAATAGACCATCTTCAGGACATATTCAGAAGATGGTCTATTAGACCTAAACGTCCGACGTTGACATTATATTAATATTAAAACAGTATAATTGCATATTAGGATTTTTGTTTGTTTTTTCCGTATATTTTTTTTCATACTGTCGGATCTATATCCATATATTTGCTTATATATATATATATATATATAAATAAACACTGGAAAATTCAAATGTAAAGTTTTTCTTTGAAATTTTTCTTAATTATATTGTTCTGTATGATTTGTTAGTATTCTTATACATTGAGTTCTCTACTAGCGGTTTTACCTGGATATTCATTTTTTAGGAACTCCTCAGGATTATCCACATAATCAAAGGATTACATACACACATGTATATATATATATATATATATATATATATATATATGTGTGTGTACAATGTTTTTCTTTTTATGTTGGTGCACCTGGAGACTACTGTCTAATTTCATTGTGCATTGCATAGTAACAAGAAATAAATAGATAAATAAAAATAAAGAGAGAAAGATAATAACAGACAAATTGAGACAGAAGCAGTGGGTGCAAACAGAAAGAAAGACAGAGGGAGAGAAAGAAGATAGACCAAAAGAGGGAGACAAACACAGAGAGAAAGAGAGAAAGGGGTCAATGAAAGGATGACAGAGAGAGTTGATGGATTTCTTTTTTGCAGCTTATTTAAAGTGGAAATATATTTTGGTTTGTAAGAATAATTCCAATAACTCCAATTTTTTTTTTTTAAATGATTTTTTCCAAGATACCAGTCCTACTATAATGCATAGCTGGGGAGGGGGGGATTCATACCTTTCCCACTGACATTTGCACATAAGCGGATTTCAAACTTGACTCCTCAATTTCTCATTCTTAGCCTCTGTTACAGAATGCAGAGGCTAGCCTAGGATAATAAACTACTGGTTAGAAGACCCTATACACATGGAATTCTGACAAAGATTGCCTTTGTTTAAGCTTTGGATATAAGATGAAAACGGCACAAAGTCAGATGACAACTGCAAGAATTTTGAAGAGTCTATAGACCTCCCACACTCAGATTCCTTAGAGAGGCTAGCCAGCACTTGGTGAAATGCTAAGCCAAAGACTCGGCATGCAATCCCCTTAAGATCTCCAACCCACTACCTCCTAGAATCAATGCTTTGGGGCCTGAAGAACTGAGGCCAGTGGTGACCCAGAACGCAGCACACCACCTACACATCAATATGGGGAAAAATAAAATAAAACTTAATCTAATCCAAAGACACACATTAAAATCATTTTTTTCTTTTTATAGTTTCATGAATTTAACAATCACTGAAGTTAAGCAATGTTGAACCTGGTCAGTAACTAGATGGGTGACAGATCTAGAATACCAGGTGCTGTAAGCTTGGGTGGGCAGGTTGTGTAATGGATAAAGGCTTGGAATGAGAAATTGAGGAACCGAATTCAAATTCCAGTCAGGTTTGTTACATTCAGTTATATGCAGATAACCTTGGGAAAATCTGCCTCTCCTCCCTCCAGCTATGGGTTAATTAGTAGGTCTTATGTCAGAAAATCATTATCTACAATTTTTTTTTACAATCCAAAAATGTGTTTCAGCTTTAAATGACCTTAAAAGATTGATAAGAAAAACATACCTGAGATTATGTATGTATTCAAATATCCCAGGTAGCAATGAACATTTCAAAGGTATGTAAAAAACTGTTTTTTAAGGAAAATACGAGATAAACAATGGTAAATAAACAACAATGTGGTGGAGGAAACTTACTTGGAAGTACGCCAAACTTTTCTCAAAATAATCAAGGGAAACTGTTTCATCCAACTGAAAAAAGAAAATAACTTAATATTCAGAGTTGCAATAAAGTTAGACTTTATCAAAATGATCAAGGAAAACCATTTCATCTAATTGAAAAGAAAGAAAAGGGAATCATTTATTATTCAAACAAGAATAAAAATAAAAAAAATAAAAATTTTATTTTCCTCTACCAAATCCCCATATTTAGTTTGACATATTTCCCCATGTACCACAACATTTTTAAGTAGCAGGGTTGCCATAGTAACATTTTTTCATAAAATTCAACTGTTTGATAATGTTGTTAGTGAAACATTAACAAAAAAATAAAAAATGTAAATATCTAATTGGTTTACATATATTCCATCACACCTAAAACTCAAATGTACCATGCCTCATAAAATGAATAAGCAAAGAAATAGAAATTCAATCAAAATATTTTTTACATTATGTTTTGTCGACTAAAAGAATTCATTAAAGAGAGAGAGAGAGAGATAAGAAGAGACATGGGAAAAGAGTGGATAGAAAGACATGGGAAAGAAGATGGGACGAGATAGAGAGGAGGAGGGACGAGATAGAGAGGAGGAGGGACGAGATAGAGAGGAGGAGGGACGAGATAGAGAGGAGGAGGGACGAGATAGAGAGGAGGAGGGACGAGATAGAGAGGAGGAGGGACGAGATAGAGAGGAGGAGGGACGAGATAGAGAGGAGGAGGGACAGGGACAAGACAGAGGGAGGGATGAGAGAGGAAATGAGGAGGGAGAGAAAGTGGGGATAGAAGGAAGAAAAATGAGGAAGAAAGTAGAGAAAAAAATAAAAAAACTTCTTGCATCTTATATTGAGGCTTCCAACAGACTAATTTTATCTCAGACAGTCACACTTCTCCCTAGCCTGACTCCATAATATCTACTTGGTCAGCATACCGTAAAAGTAATTATCATAACAAATTAATGGTGATGTTCATCAGTAGTACCAACTGATCCATCATACTTAAATAAGCCTCAACAGATTCCTATAATCAATCTGCTGGAAACTACAGAAAAACAAAACAAAATGGAGATGGAAGTGAAAGGAAATACCAGTAATAATAAAACTGTTTTGGTTTATGCTCAACTGTAATGGTCACTTGCTTTTTAGAAAATGTTTTCTCTTGCAATATTTTATGACTAATCATGTAGGGATATTTTAACTATTGGGATTTCTCAATTCATTTACTGCTAGCTTGCTTTTTATATACAGTAATGTTTTCTGCTATAGCTAAAGGGCTTTTCTAAGGTTTTATAATATACTCAAAGCTTGCTTTTAAACACTACATGCTTAAATACATTAAAACATTTTTTCTTAAATATGCTTTGCTGCTGAAGTTAGTGTTGGAGGTATAATATGCACATGCATCTTTTTACCATATATATATATATATATATATAATGCACAACATAAACTTAGAACAATTTATCCACAATTCCATGCACAATACAATGAATGACGCGTTATTCAAAAATGGAATAAAATACAATAAAAAAAAAATTAAACAGGTATTGTCAGTTCTTTTTAAGCAAACTTGCTTGAAAGAATACTTGCTGTCTAAATATACCTTTTTCATTACAGAAGGTGCACAGGTTACATCAGACCTGATGTATGGCATTTCGTGGTTACAGCACTGCTATATGAGGAAGACGGCGCTGTTTCTTCACCAGCTGTATACCCTATTGGATTGTGTTACATTCATTATCTCTCATTTGTGTCATGTTTGGGGAGAATTTTTTGCCCTTCATTATGGCTCTCAAGCATAAGGCAGACTCATGGATGCTTATGTAGGTAAGTTCAGACCTACATCGAAAATCAGGTTATGTTGCACCATAGGGAAAGGTTCCCAACATAAATCAAGGACCTCTCTCTCTCTCTCTCTATATATATATATATATATATATATATATATATATATATAAAAACACAACATAAACTTTGAACAATTTGTCCACAAGTAATAGGTTTGCCACCTAGCTGATTGATGTTACCTTCAGCATCCTGACTCTGGAATTTCATAAACCATGGGGATTGCACCATCCACTCCTCATGGGTATTCAGCAATTGACTGCTTATACTTCAATTTTCCTTTTTTTATATGTACTTTTCATTGGTGTCATTTTTTTCTCTTTTTTTGCATGTGTGTGCATTCACACATTATATATATATAAAAATTTGAATTTGTAGGTCTGACGAATTGGATCGTATTTACGATTCCAATGGAATAAATTATGACCATGGAATATTAGTGTTTAAGCCTTTTTATTATATCCTTACTCTGTCCTGGACATTGAGTTCTACCTGGATTCTATCCTCTTGGAATTTTTTTATTCAAAAAATATATATGTGTATGCATCTATGTATATATATTTATATATTTTGCATATGTATGTATATTTACCACTAATATTATCTATATATATATATATATATATATATATATATATATATATATATATATATATATAAGTAGTATAAAAAGTTACTTTGGTTTCAACCTTTCAATATTTTCAGGCAATTTCAGTCAATTGATTTCCTAACACTTTATTTTCAAAATAAACAACTGACAGGAAGTGTGATAGAAAGGGAGGAGGAGAATGTGGAAAAAAAAAAGCAAGGGTACAGGAAATGTATTAGTCAAGGAGGGTTAAATTAAATGTAAATACTTTCTTTTCATCCCAGTTCATATGAACTCAAAAGGAACATTTTAGTGTGTATGCAATGGATCATAATTTTCAGTCTCTCATTCAAAAGGTTTTTGGGTCTTGAAATGTTATTATAGCTAACTTTTCTTGTTGACAAAGGTTGGAGATATTACTGTGATTGCTGTAACATGCAGCAAAACTTCATTAACAGTGAATTATGCAACTAAACCTTACAATAATCATAGTAATATCTACACACTAAAATGTTCATGTACAGTACTTATTTTGCTCCAAAGCCCCTGAAGTTATAAAAAGGAAGACAGAAACTAATATATTTAGTCAATAGAATAATATCTACTTAGTTAATGAATTTAAAAAAAATGCTGGATAAAAAGACAGCAAAGAGAAAGGAAAAGAAAAGATACAAAAAGGAAAAGACAACACACACAAATACAAAAAGGAAAAGATACCATACATGCGTGCACACAAACACATGCACAAATACAAAAAGAAAAATACACCACACACACGAATACAAAAAAGCAGGAGCTACATACAAAAGAAAGAGAAAGTTGGCAGCAAAATAGAGAGAAAGACTAAAAAGATGTGATTACTGACCTGATCCTTTCGAAGCATGTCAATAAAGTAATCAAGTGCCTTTTCATGGATTGCCATCTCTGGTACAAGAGTGCTGATTTTCAAAAGTAATTCCACACTGCATGTTTTCAAAGCACTAAAAAAGAAATTTAACAGATGTTTGACAGAGGGAAATTCATATCTACAAGTGTAGAAAACAAAAAAATCTACCTATAGATTCACAAAGCCTTTATCCCTAAAATGTCTTGTGTTAAAAAAAAACTTCCTACATATACACTTCATCTGACTCATTCCTTTCAAGTAAATTTTCTTAATAAAAATTACCATCAACTCAAAAAATAAAAGATCTCAAATTTGATTAAAAAAAAAAAGAAAAAAAAAAAAGGCAAATCATAATTATCCCTTTTTCCATTTTAGGGAAACCACTCCTATAGTCAACATGTACTGCTAATGAAGCAGGTAGATATAGATTCACAGAAGTCCCTTCAAGAGAAGTGTAATCCTTATATAGGCAAGGCACAATTTTTCTTTAAGACATCTCATTCTAGACCCGTTATTAATTTCCCTGTTTAAGAAAAATAAGAAAAAAACAGCAGAGATAGCAACTCAACCATTCTTACCCACTAAAAACAATGTTTATAGCAATGAGAAATAATGCCAGATCAAATAATTCATCAAAAAGACATTTACATATATCTCATGAAATGGATTAAGTCTGACAATTATTTAATATATTTTCTATTTATACATTATTTTTATAGATACATTTATGCATTTAATTAAAAAAACAAAAACAAGAGAGCATTTATTTAAATAAATTGTATCTATAAAAATAATGTATAAACAGAAAAAAAACATACATGTATGTATGTTTTCAGTGGGCTGATTAAAAATGTGAATAAACAATAAAACATCCCATTTTTTTTTTTTTAAATTACCTACAGATATACTTACTTCAAATTTTCAATTCTAAATTTTCAAATTGCTTAAAAAAAATTCTAATAAATTAGTGACAGCAATGTTTAATTGAACGTACCTTTCAAACTGCCTGAGCACTCTGACAAAAATATGCAGCAACATAATCAGGTGATTCGCATAGCTAACCTGTGTGCCTCGGTGGGTCTTAAACACATCATCCCGAGTGATGGCATCTGTTACATCAAACTATAAAAACAAATCAAGACAAGAGTTTATTAATTTCAAAGAGAGACTATTATTATTGTTTACTTCTTTGGGTGGGACATTTTTCTCCCCACCAAGCTTTCCAACTGAGAAACCACTTCAAACAGACATCTCATGAGAACCAGAAACCATTTTCAGTGATCACTTTAACATTATTCTCTATCACATTCTGGTTTAACCGGGAGGATGTGAATTTGCCAAAACTAAGGGGAGATAACCAATGAAACTCAACATATTCCAACAGGTTAATCTTTCTCTTGACAAACTGCATTTTTAAAGATGAAGCTAAACATGAGTGAAAAACATTGAATTGGACTCGATACACAAAAAGTCTTGATAAATACCAACTCATCATCTTTCATGTGCTGTGTTTCCTCATAGTAACTAAGCAACATTTGATTATTAAATACAATAGAAATAAGGGCAGCTCGACATGGTGTAATGGTTAGGAAGCTAGTCTTGCTAGATCAATTACGAGGGAGTAGTGAGTTCGATCCTTACTAGGTGCCCCATACATTTGGCCTTGTGGCATATCTAAGCTGTGTTTAGAAAAATCACTATATACAATACAAATAGATTATTATCCTGCTGCCATCCATTTATATAAACCTTTTAAGTATGTATGAATCCACCTCTTACTAATTAACCCATAGCGGGGGAAGAAGATTCATATTACTAAATTATTATGTCAAAAAAAAAAAAAAAAAAAAAAAAAAACTTACAATCTAAAAATATTTCCAGGCTTTGAATAATCTGCAAAATAATGATACACCATAGTAAACGAATCTCTCAAATTTAAGGCAGTGGGTGAAGAAAAAAAAAGGCGATGATATTGTATACAGCGTGTTCTAACATGGCAGGATTATAGTTGTTAAAGGCAGTGTTATCTGGTGATGCCACTCTACTGGTGGTCTTGGAGATATCAGATTGATAAATGGCACAAGAGACAATAAAATTTTTAACCAGATCCAGATATGCTCATATGCTCACATATAATTATGATCTCTACACACACACACACACTGGATTAAAAAAAGTAAAATCCATTAATTCTTTAGAAATTGCTTTGTTTATGTTTTGGATACAAAACTGAGCCAATGTATGTTTCAAAAAAAATCTAAACAAGTGTGCTCTAAAGGCAAAATAGAACCTGTGACTCCTCGTTTTCCCCACTGCCTTCCCAGTCTTCAATATGTCCTATGAGTGTTAAATTCTCCAGGCCCTCTTTCCTCATTATGCATCATAGAAATTTTAACTGTCTCCTAATTTTAAATATAAGTGCTCTTTTAGTTCCCATTTTTAACATGTGGTTGTATCCCTTCAGGATGTGGATGATCATGGCCCTCCACAACTTCTTGTTCTTTGTAGCTCTAAGCAATGTTTAACTTTTTCTTTTTCCTCTATGTCCCTGCTCTTCCCTCTATTCAAACTCATTAGCTAAATTGTTTAATGTTTCTTTCAACTCCTTCTTCTATCAATACATCTTGTGGGTATTAAGTTTTCCAAGCCATCTTTTCTCAGTATATATCCCAGAAATTTCAACTGCTTCTTTATGATTTTAAACTGTCTTTCTCCTGTTCATAATATTCTCAGCATCCACTTGTTAAACCACATTCGTTATTTCAAGTATTCTTCATCTCTAAGAAAATTGTTTTCTGCTAAATAAGGAGATAGATATGACACAGCAGTTCAATGCTCTTCTTTCTGTCTAACAAAATATTGCTATATCTTATTTACACTACTCACATTGTTTGGACTATTATCACCATATTTATTGCCATATTCACGATATTTCGGCCATTGTCCACTCTAGTCTTCTTCAGTTTCAATTAACTGAAACTGAGATATCCAAAAAAAAAAGGCATGGCACATGAAATTAGAACAATCTACCCCCATGGACCCATAAAGGTTCAGTTTGAAATTCCAACATATATCACCTGAAGAAGGCTGGAGCATACAATAGTTGAAACATCATGAATATGGCAAGAGGAGGACAAGAGTCCAAACTATGTAAATAGTTACAATATCTCATCTCAGAAATATAGACAGATGCTATGTCTTAGCATTTTGCTTAATTTCTGGAAGACCTTCTTTGCTATTCCAATGTGCCTTCAGATCTCCGTGACACACTTGTCACCTGAATACACTACCCAGATAGTTAAATGAGGAAGAGAAACAAATGAATACAAACCTTATCTTTTACGTGGGAGATAAGCAAATCAGCTTTGCTTATGGTACGAGGAACAAGCAATACAGCAAGGATGGCATCACTGTCACCTGAAAAATAGAAAAAGAAAATATGAGAAAAAAAAAAAGAGAAGAGAAAAAAAAAATAAAATTATATTTCCCTTGAAGTAGAATTTTATAACAAAAGACAAAGCTACAATATAACCAAAAAGTAATCTCTTTACACCTGTCTCAATAGTAGGTACACCTCCACAGAAATGTGATACCTAAGGTTTAAAATGAATTTTTAAAAATGAAAAATCCTTCTTGAAACATTTATTTTAGTTTTAAACTAATAGATTAAATTTAATATTTCCAATAACAAAATACTTTGCTATATTTTAAAATCAATTTAAATTGGCTGGAAGTTTTCATTTTTAAATCAATAACATTGCTGACTTTAGAACTATTTTTATGCTTCTGTCATTACAATGAATTAAAAAAATCTTTCCAAAATAAAATTTTCTGAAACTTTCTCTGAGGAATATTAGCTGATTTAGAGTTTAATTAATCTGATATGAAACAAATATTACTTACTTTTGGTTTAATATATTGCAGAAATGCATTTTTTTTAACACAGTGGTAGGTGTTTTAATTAGATATCCACAAATTGACAGACTAAAATTTATCTAATTTTTTCTAATTTTTACATCATGTGTAAAAATTAGTTGAGGAATATAATGTGAGCATCTTTTTTATATAATTGTTAACTACCTAGTAATCTTAAAAAATTTAGGAAATTTGTTTTTTATTGGATTTTAGGTAGTTTGGCTTTAAAATGTCTATAGTCATTGCTCTTATTTTCTGATAATGTTGTAAATGGACATTTGTATTTATAAACAAATTAACAAGTAATACCTATGTATTTTCAAAATGTCAGTTAAATCAGTACTAAAATATTTGAAATAAATTTGAATATTTTTACCAAACAAAAACAATTGTTGATAGTTGACAATTCTCTAGCATTTTAAGTATTTAACCTTTAACATTCTGCTTTATTCACTCCCTTCTTTTCCACTGCATTATTTTTCAAGGCTCCTCTACTGTAATACTTAATTTCAGTTATGGTCATTTTCTGTTGCCATAGCAGGATATGACAACACAACTACAAAATTCAAACATGCTATTATTCATTCGTCTGAGTTACTTGCAGTAGCATCATAAAATGTTTGCTTTGCAAACAAAATCACCTTCAGAATGTTAAAGGTTAAGAAAAAAAATTATTTTCTTGCCTATAGATTTTAAAGGCATGTAAAATGCATTAATAACTCCTAAATTTGTAATGTAAAACTGACAGGTTATAAATTTCCAGACCCTGGTTTAATTCACGCCATCTCACTATTATTGGCAGCTTAACTACAGACAACATCGCTTTCCACCATTTGTAACACAGCTTCACTGCCTTTTCACTTTCATGCCTTTTTTCTATAACATTTATGAATTTAAATTGTACTATTAGATTGGTGGCAAAAATCTCATTATTTTACTATTGAAATGACTAGATGTAACTAAGTTCTATTTGATAACAGTTTCTTCTATCACATTTCTTGCTTCCCAGTTAATTTTGATCTTCAAAAATTTAAATGCAATATCAATCATTGTCTTCCTCCTTAATAGTGTTTTTCTCTTTTTCTCATTCTATAATACTCAGTAACCACTTGCGTCTTAGTGGCTTTATTGCCTTGCTTGAGTGAAATGATAAAATATACAGTATATAAGGCTGATATTTTTTTATGCATCGCGCCAAGGGCAGACAACCAAACCTGATGTTTGACCAAGGGCCATAATTCATCATCATCTTTCATGTGCTGTGTTTCTTCATAGTCTCTGAATTCTTACAATCTAAAAATATTTCCTGGCTTTAAATAACCTGCGAAGTGTTTATATGCCATAGTAAACAAATCAATCAATAAATTTAATTTCTTTTTTTATTTCTAATCGAAAGCAATGGGTGAAGAAAAGGCGATGATACTGTATACAGTGTGTTCTAACATGGCAGGATTATAGTTGTTAGAGACACTATTAAGGAGGAAGACAATGATTGATATTGCATTTAAATTTTTGAAGATCAAAATTAACTGGGAAGCAAGAAATGTGATAGAAGAAACTGTTATCATAGAACTTAGTTACATCTAGTCATTTCAACAGTAAAATAATGAGACTTTGCCACCAATCTAATAGTACACTTAAATTCATAAAGTCTAGGTACCATAGTAGAAACTTAATCAGAACAATTATCTGGTGATGCCACTCTACTGGAGGTCTTGATAAATAGCACAACAGACAATAGAAGGTATAAGTGCATACACACATAATTAGGATTCACTCTCTCACACACACATATATATATATATATATATATATATTATCTCAGATGAAAGAATAAAATCCATTAATTCTTTAGAAATTTTTTTTTTTTATGTTTTGGATATGAAACTGAACAGATACGGCTTTCAAGAAAAATCTGAACAAGGGTGCTTTAAAGGCAAAATAGAACCTGTTAAGTAGGTTACTCCTTGTCTCCCTGCCCTGTACACTTAGTTCTCTTTTAGTCCCCATTTTCTTTAAAGCTTCCCTATTGCTTATATGTTCAGATCATGGTATTCCCAAGTACCTACCTGTAGAGTCACATTTCTGTCACTTTGAGTCACTTCTGCATTTTTTTTTTTTTTAGTTGTGTTCATCCTATACAAGGTCCTGGGGACACTCGAGGTAGAGGGTACAGCTTATACAGATATGTACAGAAAATAACAATTAACCCTTGACTTGAACAGGTTAAGATTGTAGCGATTGGGAAAGCAGCCTCTTAGGAGTCAGTTCCACAGGGCAGCAGTTTGTGGGAAGAAGGTGCTAGAGTGAAACTTACTTCTCACCTGGGGGAAGTAAAGGTAATGAGGGTGGTTCGCTACAATGTGTGTGGTATGGCAGGTCTTAGCCATGAAGATTAGAACTGTTGGAACTAAGGAGTGTAGTTCATTTGAACATTCAGCATGGAAATAGCAGTGAGAGGCTGGTGTAGTCTCGTCTTGGAGAAAGGAGTTGCAGAGTGGAAAATAATTTATCACGTACAAGGACACAGAGATTCTTTTGGATTCTATCAAGAATGGAAAGTGAAGACTGAGCAGCTCCCACTGATATATGGCAGTAGTAATCCATTTTAGGCCTGACCTGGCTCTTGTAAAGGTAGGGAATAGCAGGAAGGGGGAGATAATTGTTGGAATGGTACAGGAATTTTGTAATTATCCAGCTTTCATATTAATATTACAAAATTTAAAGAAATTTACCTGTCTTCATAAATGTATCTGGCATAAATATCTGTAACAACGAAACATGGGAATTGGCCTGTAGAACATCAAGTTTACGCAATTCCATGTCGATGGTCTGAAACACAGAAAAAAAATAGGTTTTAGAAAATAATAGATTTCTTTTTTTGTAAGAATTAGAAATTTAAAAAAAAAAAAAAAAAATCAAGCAATTATGCTTCTTTGTGCCCTATCCCTTCAGGATGTGGGTAATATTGTCTCTCCACAACATTTGTAGCTCTTAGTAATAATAAAGTTTCATCATACTCGCCAGCAGATTAAAGTAAGTGAACCACTGCTAGTGGTGGACTATTTAGACAACATATTACCCCCACTTACAATAGTGTCCAATGTATTTATGAGGATTGACATGCCATAGGTACAGCATATAACACAATATATATATATATATATATATATATATATATATATATATGCACACCAAATTTCACAGTTTATAAAATGCTCCAATGCATTATATGCCCACCAAATATTAATATTGAAGTCATAATTTCGAAAAAAAAGTACTTGATAAACACCCCCACTCCACTATTCCCAATTTTATCAACTGAATAGCATATTTCAGTATAAAAATCTGACAATGACAAGTTGATGACGGATCATGAAAAAGTATGAATTTTATAGCAACTATTTAGAATGTAATAATTAGAAGAAGATTTAACTCTCATCACTGACCTTCGACCTTTTAGGATGCAGAGTGGTTTTTGGAGATATCTTATAGGTAAAGAAATGTGTCTTATAAGCTGAAAAATACCATATATTTATATGAATTCTTACCATAGTATAATGAATCTAAAAAGGTTCATTTTTATGGGAGGATTGGATAAAAGAAATATTATATACATATTGTTGTAAGCTAGAAAAAGGTTACTGAGTGAAGAATAATCAAAACTGAGGTTGGAAATGAAATGGTAATCTTTATAACGTCAACAAAATAGAATACTTGCCAGCGGCAGGAAGTATGTAAACCACTGCTAGTGGTGGACTACTTAGAGAGCATATTACCCCCACTTATAATAGTGTCCAATGTATTTATGAGGATTGGGACATGCTCATTAGTGTTCAGAGGTACGGCATATAACAAACCCCTTGCATCTTAGTGGCATTATTGCCCTGCTTGGGGGGGTCAAATGATTAAAAAAGAAAAAAGTTCATATGTTTTTCTCATTTGTGTGCATTTTAGAACATGTAAAAATGTTTCAGAGTCTTTTCTACAGGTCCAGTCAATTAATAATAAATACCATCCAGGTGGACTGTCCGAATCAGACTAACACCTCTTACTGTATTATGAAGCCATGTTAGTAATGTGACATCTAAAGGAGAGGAGGTTCTCATATCAGGTTGAGTCAACAATGAAAATGCATTGGACCATGATTTTTACTATGAAAATGCATTGGACCATGATTTTTACTATGAAAATGCATTGGACCATGATTTTTACTATGAAAATGCATTGGACCATGATTTTTACTATGAAAATGCATTGGACCATGATTTTTACTATGAAAATGCATTGGACCATGATTTTTACTATGAAAATGCAACTTAGTATTCCACCAAACACAGGAAGTATGCTCCACCATGGTGCAATGATTAGCAAATTAACCTCACAGCCCTTTAGTATCATAGTGATTTTGATCCTCACTTTGTGTCAAGCATATGTGGCCTTGTACCAGACTAAGATCAGCTGAGTAATAAAAAAAAAAAAAAAAAAAAAGAGGGAGAAAATCCAAACCTTGGCATAGGCTTTGTTTTCAGCAAATTTGGTTTTAAAATCAAACACTTCCAATGTTGGAGTATCATGTTTCTGTTCAGCTTCTGCTTGCTTGCTGCGAAGTTCTTTGTTGTCATCCTGAAAATAAAATTTTTAAAAAATTACAATGTCATTTCAAAGAAGCAGCTCCCAATCAACTGTCAAAAAAAAAAAAAAAATCTCATCTTCAGTTTTAAAAGGTAAGTATCAAGAAAATAAAAATATTAATAGTAACAGAATTACAAAATTTGTTGTTTATTTTTTTTACAATGATCTTTGCCAAGACCCGAGAGCCACTCAAGTTAGAGGGTCACAGCTTAAGAGGCCCAGTTTATGGAGATATGTCAGGAAGATAACAGTTGACTCAAAACTTAAAAAGGTTAATTATTCTTGTGATTGAGGAAGCATCCTCTTGGAAGTCAGTTCCACAAAGCAGCAGTTTGCAGGAAGAAGCTGCTAGAGTAGAACTTATATCTAACAGGATTCCATCAATTTAACAACATTCCAATGACAGGATTCTGTCATTTCTAGAACAACCAGTCACCAAAGTTCTAGCAATTTTACAACTGTCTCTTAACAGGCCTCCAGCAATATTACCACTGCCATCAAGGTTTCCAGCAATTTTTTCCAGCCTGTTAACATACTTCTGCTAGAACAATATAAATTTGTACTGAAGTTCAAATTCCAGTCTAGTCTGTTATATTCACTTTCACACCAATGCTGTTAAGAAAAGCATGGACCCATCTCTTCTCCCTCCACAACTGTGTTAAATATCAGGTTAAACCGAGCTCTTTAGCCTTGGATTGCAGCCAGTCCAGGAGAAGAAACCACTCTGAATTTAAAACCATGTGCATCTTCTCAGTCATGAAGTGGAATTTTGAACCATTGCTAGATTTGCTTTGAGGTAAGTTGGCTCTCTATGTCGTGTTAGACTATTTTTCTTGCCAAAATCTATCTTGTACATTTATAAGTTCACCATTCATCAATGTATTAAATATTACTGCCACATCTGGTCTAGTGATTCTGCTATGTATCTAGAGATTCTTGTCAAAATCCAAAGAATCTGCAATGTCATCAGTTCTGACATGGCATCTTGGCTTCAGTCTTTTCCCATCATCATAATGTACCTTCTCTGTGCCTTTTCTATAAATATTTTCATGATAACTGTTCATAACTTTCTGCCTTGACAACTCAATTTCATGAATTTAAGCATAGTACTAGATTGGCAGTTAGGTCTCATCATTTTACTGTTGAAACTAAGATGCAACTAAATTTTATTCTTCTATTACACTTTTTGCTTGTGGAACTCTTTCCATTTTCTTGCTTCCCACTCAATATTGATCCACAAAAGTTTAAATGCAATATCAATCATCATTTTTTGTCTGTTCTTTTATTGTCCTCTTTCCTCAATAACATTTTCTTTCACTCTCAGCAACCCACATGTCTTAGTGGCTTTATCGCCTTGCCTGAAGGGAAATTAAAAAAAAAAAAAAAAAACATTGGAAAAACAAATATTGGCATCCTAGTTATAAAACAGTGAAAACTGTTACATAACCTCAGTTAAGTGGTTGATGCTGTTCAGTCTTGCAAATTTTAAAATCAACAGACTTATACAGACTAGAGGAGAAACAAAAAGAGAGAAAAGAAAGAGAAGAGAAAAAAAGAGAGAAAAGAAAGAGAAGAGAAAAAAAGAAAGAGAAAAGAAAGAAAAGAAAGAGAAAAAAGAAAAAAGAAAAAAAAAGAAAAGAAAGAGAAAAAAGAAAAAGAAAGAGAAAAAAGAAAAAGAAAGAGAAAAGAGAAAGAAAAAGAAAAGAGAAAAAAGAAAGAGAAAAAAGAAAGAGAAAGAAAAAGAAAAAGAGAAAAGAAAGAAAGAAAGAGAAAAGAAAGAAAAGAAAGAGAAAAGAGAAAGAAAGAAAGAGAAAAGAAAGAGAAAAGAAAGAAAAAAGAAAGAGAAAAGAAAAAAAAAGAAAAGAAAGAAGAAAAGAAAGAAGAGAAAAGAGAAAACAAAAAAGAAAAAAGAAAAAGAAAGAGAAAAAGAGAAAAGAAAGAAAAAGAAAGAAAGAAAAGAAAGAAAGAGAAAAGAAAGAGAAAAGAAAGAGAAAAGAGAAAGAAAGAGAAAAGAAAGAAAAGAAAGGAGAAAGAGAAAAAGAAAGAAAGAAAGAAAGAGAAAAGAGAAAAGAAAGAGAAAAGAGAAAGAAAAGAAAAAGAAAGAAAAGAAAAGAGAAAAGAGAAAAGAAAGAGAAAAGAGAAAAGAAAGAGAAAAAGAAAGAGAAAAGAGAAAAGAAAGAGAAAAGAGAAAAGAAAGAGAAAAGAGAAAAGAAAGAGAAAAGAAAGAGAAAAGAGAAAAGAAAGAGAAAAGAGAAAAGAAAGAGAAAAGAGAAAAGAAAAGAAAGAGAAAAGAGAAAAGAAAGAGAAAGAGAAAAGAAAGAGAAAAGAAAGAGAAAAAGAGAAAAGAAAGAGAAAAGAGAAAAGAAAGAGAAAAGAAAGAGAAAAGAGAAAAGAAAGAGAAAAGAGAGAGAAAAGAGAGAGAAAAGAAAGAGAAAAGAAAGAGAAAAGAAAGAGAAAAGAAAGAGAAAAGAAAGAGAAAGGAGAAAAGAAAGAGAAAGGAGAAAAGAAAGAGAAAGGAGAAAAGAAAGAGAAGAAAAGAAAGAGAAGAAAAGAAAGAGAAGAAAGAGAAAAGAAAGAGAAAAGAAAGAGAAAAGAGAACCTCCTGTTCAAGTCTAGAGTCAACCATCATCTTTCCCTCCTTTCCATATAAACCACCCCTTAACACGACTATGCTTTGAGTGCCCCCCAGTCCTTGTACAGAGTGAACCTTACTGTTAAAAAAAAAAAAAAAAAAAAAAATCAGAATGAAAGAAATTAGCAAGAACCATATGGAATTGCTAAATATCCATTTCTCTTTGAATTGTG
The DNA here is from genome assembly GCA_903632075.3 of Acanthosepion pharaonis. NCBI lineage: Eukaryota > Metazoa > Mollusca > Cephalopoda > Sepiida > Sepiidae > Acanthosepion > Acanthosepion pharaonis. The sequence continues at coordinate 776,122 of CAHIKZ030000422.1, read as the reverse complement.
TGCAATTTCAATGTGCATATAGCATAGTTGTTGGCATAAAAAAACAGATTTGGCATGTTGAGTTCAAATTCTAGGTAAGGCCATAGAGTTTGCTTTTGCACAAATACCCTTAGAAAAGTATTTATTTATCTTTTCCTTGGTTGGTAACCAATCTAGAAGAAGGAAGATTCTTATTCTGGAATGTGAGAGGGTGAGTTTTCTTTTGTTTTGGAAGATTATGTAATTCTAGCAGAACACTGAGTTGCTTGATAGTCCATGGTGGAATAATGGCTGTAGTATTTCTTGTATATTTGAGAGTGGTGCCTAACTCTTCAGCAATGGATTTCATTCCGAGTCCGGAGGATTGTGTAGAATTATCTTTTTGTTGGAATAGATTGCAGTAATTTGGTTCAAAGGTACTGCTGTAATGATCCATGATTTTATTTTTACATAATACTGTAGCGTCAGTATAGTGCACCATAAATGTGGAGGTGTTTCATTAGCTTCTGTGTATAAGCTCTCCACTAGGGTTGTTCTAAAAGCCCTGAGTACTAATCTGAGGCCTTGATGATAGGTTGCATTTCGGTTTTTTCTGGCCACCCCATATATGAAGCTAGCATAATCCATTCAGTATGGGCCACTAGTAGTTTGAGAACTTTGCTACATTTTGTTTTCAGATATTTTAGATGGCGAATGAATGTTCATTTTTTTATCAAAAGATAATGCCTAGAAACTTGCGTTGTTCCACTAATCGGATTTCTGCTCAGTCTAATTTTAAACATGGATCATTGTGCAATTTTCTTAATTTTCAGAAATGTAGGCATTTGGTTTTAATTTTGGAAAACAAACCCATTTTCAGTGTCACTTTTGTATATTTTATTGAGACATTGTTGGAGTTTCTTTCAATGGTATTCATATGTTGAGATCTGTACATAATTAGAAAATCATCTACATTTCGAGAGCAACTCACTCTTGGCCTTAGGGTTTTAACTATGGAGTTAATTTTTACGCAAAAAATTGTTACCAAAAAAATGCTTCTTTGTGGAAGCCTTCTTCTGGATCTGGATCTATATGGACTTGAAACCTCTGGTCTTTCAGGAAATTCCCTATGAATTGAATCAGCCTTCCTTTTTGTTCCTGCAGATCTTTCAAGATACCAAATTTTGTTGTTGTATTATACACCTTTTCTAAGTTAGAATAGACTGCCGTGAGATGTTCTTTCTTAATGAAGGCTTCCCTTACAAAGGTTTTGAGGCATACTAAGTGATCCATGGTACTTCCTTTTTTCCTAAAAGCATACTGATAGTCGCTGTTAGTTTCTAGGTACCAAGTCAACATGTTCATCATTCTTCCCACAGATTTACATAGGTAGCTCATTAGCATTATTGGCCTGTAGCTTTCAGGGTCTGTGTCATCCTTTCCAGGTTTTGGAATAGGGATGATGAATGACTGTCTTCACATATCTGGGAACTTGCCACTTGTCCACATGTTATACAAATTTAGTAATGATTTGTTGGGCAACTGTTTTATGAATTGATAGTGGATATCATCTAGTTCCACAGCTGTATTGTGGGCTTTCTTTAAAGATTCATTTAGTTCCTTCATATTGAATGGTAGGTTATAGGTCTCAAAATTATTTGATTTAAAGTTTAATTTTTGTTTTTCCACTGTTTTTTCAGAAATTGTTGGCTATCATTCTCGGCAGATGATTCTTATGTTATATATATATATATATATATATTTTTTTTTTTCTTAATATATATATATAATGAAAAAATATAGTCTTAAAGTGCTATATTTATGGGATAAAATGCTCAATATCGAGATAGACCGTGTGTAAATATAAAAAGTGAACATAGAAGTCAACATTAAATGGCGACAGTTTGTTTCATGCTGGATGAAACGTCATTAGCCGTCGATTGCATCAACATATGTTCAATTTTATATTTTATATATATATATATATATATATATATATATATATGTGTATATGTATATAAAATCACTACATTTACAATTATTTCTTTTAAATTAAATTAAATGAATCATGCTCATTTATTCTCATTTTCATGTATATATATATATATATATATATATACATAACAATGGTTAGCCACTTGTATTCAAGGATACCCGTCATTAGGGTGGCTAGCTAATCCTTATTGCAGACACTCACTTAGGCACATCCATGTCTGTTCAACACCCACAGAGCCAACCTGTGGTTTATACTGCAACTATGCTGAGCAGACCTTAATTACAGTTTTAGGGAGACAGCCTGTTATCGAGCATGATCAACAATTGGAACAAGGCCAGCATACTCAAACCCTCGGCTACAATGAGTTGTGACTGTGTTAGCACAGCCATCAACGATACCCAAGGGTTCCGTCTACCCAATTTCACTCACAAGGCTTGGGTCAACCCATGGTTTGATTTTAAAGCACTTTCCAAAGGTACCCACATGCTGGGATTGACTCCTCCAGTCAGAATACAAGAGAGAAAGGAAGAAAAATTGTGGTAAAAAGAAAAAACTGAAATTGACTTACTTGAAGTTGGCTAACCAAATCTCTGAATTTAGATATGGTTTTATCATAGTCAGCCATACTTTCCCATGCAGCTTCCAGTTTACGTTTTGTCTGAAGAAAAGAAAAAAAGAAAAGTCAGTTTTATCTTTTTGACTGAGGAGAAAAGAAAAACCATTTTAAAATTACTGTTTGATTTCCTGGAGTGAATATACATCATCATCTGAATGCCACATAGATAAACTATAATTATACACTTAAATACATAAAACAATATTTACATCTTTTCAGTTAAGTTAGGAATCCATTAATTTCTTGGAACTTTGATTGGACATGTGATCTCTCCTTGAATTCATAACACCACAAATTATAGTAAAGTTTGTTTAACAAGTCAAATACATGTGAAACATGATTAACCAATGAAAATCAAACACAAAAGTAAAACACCAGAATTTTTTTTCTTCTTTTTCTCCAGATCTCATTCTCTAATGAATCTTTAATAAAAGTGAAACATGTTAGATTGATAAATGTTTCCTATTTGTTCTTTATCTTTTCATATGTAAAACAAATAATTAAAACAAATAAGCTTTGCATAAAAATTCATTTGAAAATGAAAAGTGTTCCTAATGAAAATCCACATCATTTTCTCGTCTAATACTTGGTATGTTTTTGTTTGATTTTAGAAGCAATGAAAATAAGTGATTTACCTCAAGCAATCGTCCATTTGCCAGATCTAATTCTTCACGCAGTTCCAATTCTGTTTCCCTTGCATTCTCTTGCAATTCTTCATTCATCTCATGAAGAGCTTCCTGAAATTGTCCAAAGAGAAAAATAAAAGCAATGGAATAAAGCAAATTACCAATAAAGCATACCAAACGTTTTTTAAGAAAATATGGCAAACATGGAAATAGTTATTTACCATTTTATAAAGTTTGATCAATTGGCAATTAACTGATACTTTGCCAACCATTCTAATAAACAATCTAATAAATATTGTTTATTATTTTTGTTGAAAATTCTCAAAAACAAAGAAAATTATAAATTCACTTTCAAATGTTTAGGCTTCATTACAATTCTAATCAACACTTTTTACAACAAACATTGCCAAGGAGTAAAAGGTAATTAAAATAATAGTGGTAACAATAAAAAAAAACATTCTTTTGACACTCCATGTGTTTTGCAGGCACAAAGGTCCAAGTTTGCTAAAAATATATAATAGAATTCTGGATTTTTATTTTTATAATGAATACATTGGGCATTAATGATTTAAAGAAACTAAAAGAGAAAAGAGTTTGATTTGAGATACAGATAATCGCTGACTTTCTGAAAGTTCCCTTTTACAAAAGACTCATTACAGGCTGAGTATCCTTTATTCAAATTTTAAAAAAAAAAAAAAAGTTTTTTAGGTGCTGACATGATTTGCTACAAATGGGAAATTTCAGAAAGCACTGAGAAGTTTCCTAGGTGATGTGCAGCTATTGTAAATGACCTCATCTGCCCTGGGTGGGGATTCCCCAGTTCAGCTATATCACCTACATTTGCATAATTTTTTTTGTTAGCAGTTGTCACAGCAACACCTACATTCAGGAATTACTTACCAAGTGTTTCATGCTCAGTAAAGATATTATTCAAAATGTCAAAAAGTCCTGCACTTATATATTTTTTGTAAGTAGTGATCATGTTATTTTTGGACACATACAGAAAGTACAAGACATTATTTTTACATGGAATCTTAATTTCACCACTTAAAAATCCCTATGAGCATTACATGACAAGCGTCATGACCTGTATCTGTATATACAAAAACATTTATTAAATTTTATATAAAACTAATTTCAGGGTATATGTTCTTTATATATAACTTCAGGGTATATGTATAAGCTGTGTTATGAAATGTAAAGGGATATTGCGTTTATGCTTGAGTTTCCATTCCCAAGCTGCTATATACAAATTAAATAGGCTGTACTCCAAAATCCCTAAAACAAACCTGAAAACCAAAGTAATTCTGGTAGCAAGAATTTTGGATAAAAGATTTTCAAAAGATTTCATAGGAACTCTCCATTTATGGAGAGACAGGGGAAACCCATATTACATTTTGTTAGTAAGTTTTAGATTACTTAATAAGAAGACAAGCCAATATATATCTACAGGTTAACACAAAGACAAGTATCTGGAAAATTCTCAGATAATAGAATTTGACTGAATTAAATGCATTTAATTTATTTACTAATTGAACTGTTACATAATATCAATCCTCCTAAATGGCAGTGAATGCTGGGCAATCTCCTCACATAAGGAAAAGACTTGAAGCAACAGAAATATGTTTCTCCAGAAGAATACTAAGAATACCATGGACTGAACATGTGACTAATGAGGAAGTTTTAAGGGAAATGGAAACAAAAAAGACACTCAGAATCGGAGACATTTGAAATTTTTAGAACATATAATGAGGAATGAGGGCCTAGAGAATTTAACACTCACAGGACATATTGAAGGCAAGAGGAAAAGAGAAAGTAACCTATTTAACAAGGATAGCAGAAGAGGGATTGGGAGGGATAGCAAAAAGAGAAACAAAAGATGTGGAGAGCCATACTGCACATAGAAGCCATCCCCAGAACTGTTTGGTACCAAGGTCATTTAATATGGTCAATTAGGATGAGTACTGCAAATATATTTTAGCCATGTGCATAAGTTTTCATGTACATTATAGGCCTAAAAAGTCATTTCATATAATTTCAAAATAAAATAAATGAAATTTGTAATTTAGAAATATAACATCTGCATCAAGGTTCATTTTCAGTGACAATGGTTATGCACAGTAACTTCATAAAATAGCAATTAGTACAATAAAGAAAAAACAAATTAAATTCCTATTGTTCCTGGTTTTCAATGAAGAAATACTAAGTAGAAAATATATTTAAAGAGGGACACTGTTCAGTGAAATTGCTTTTTCAAAGCACAAATATTTTTTCTTGTCCTGATAATAACAGAAATTATAGTCTTACAATAAATGGTAACAAACAGTAATTGTTACCACAAAATGTTTCCACATAAAAAAGTGATAGAGTGACCATTTCCCCATTATGCATATCAAATTTGAGGGCTTACATTAAAAGGTTTGGCCACTGCATATCATGGACATACAAACTTTTCCTCTTTATATATAACAGAGTGCTGTAAAGTTATCAGTCTTATGAAGAGATTTAAAAAAGAAAGAAACAATTCTTGTGTTTGTGTAAGCGTTCTGAAAGCAAAGGAAATGTTTGTCGTAGATTAATTCCACAACGCAGAGAACAAATGACTGTAAGTTCAGACTCCAATATCAGGGGCAGAAAGAAATGCTGAAAACTCGATTCGCAGATACTATCTCACAAATCCCAATGCACATAACCAGTCAGAAAAGTAACTCACTCGCCGACGAACGCGGTAGCTAAAATACATAAGTTTTTTTCCTCTCGGTTCGAGAACAACTGCTTTTATCAGCCAAGCAGTTTTTTCATTCATTGACAACTGGGAGAGGACGCCAAGTATTTTGCATAACAAAATACTTTTATAGAGACTCCTGCGATGGACTTGTTTTTAATCTAAATATTCTGTCTTCAGCATGTCATGCGGAATACATGCCCTTTTTTTTTTGGTAAGTAATTTTCTTTTCCGTCGTAGGATACACGCAACGCACTGTTGCTTGGTTTGACGAGGTAAGTTGCTATAGTTTGGTCCTGATTCAATACCTTTCAACATAGTGCATACTCAAGTTTCAACTCAGTGAGGTGGGAATACAATGGGGGCAAAGGGGCAACAGGCTACCAAGATGACCTTGAATGAAATCAGCAGTAACAAAATTCATCAAGTGCACCAGAAATTAATGGTAACAGCTGACATCATCTTAAAACTCAAAACAACAATGAAACTAAATTACAAATTAACATATTCATATTTATCTCTACATACCAAATCCTTGGTTCTGATTCCATTGTGACAAAATACTTACCAAATCTGATTTTTCCTCTTCCATCTGCTCAATTCTTTCTTCTAACTTCAGGTTTTTTTCTGTCAACATGGTTACCATTTCTTCAGCTCCCAGAGCAGCATCCACCTAAAGTAACAAGAAACAATATTCCTTACAATGAACTCACTTGCCATTAGCAGCAGCAAAAAGATAACCAACAAAAACAGCTCTAATTTGCATCCGACCACACTGCTACAAGAGCAAAAATGTTCATAATGCATTTTAGATATTATGAGATTTAGAAGTATTTCACTCCTTGATATATTAAAACCAGCTTCTTTTCAGTAGATGACAGTTGCTTAAAAATCCCAGAGAAATCTAGCCAGCATTACTTCTTTATTTATACGAAAGCAGTTGGTGAAAAGAGAACAAATCCCATACTCCTTACAAATAATAGGAATGAGAAAACGATATATAAATTTTTATATATCAAAAACAATTTTAGAGAAATCTATTACAAAGTGGAAAATCTTTTCATGTGAAAGAGAAAGCCATTTACTAAAAGAAAAATGTATAGAAAGTGCTTTAATTGCTAGATCATGCACAATAAATTTACATTCAGCTTCTTAAATTTCACCTTACTTAGCAGAGCTCATATCGCGATGTGGAATATATAATAAAAAATATGATTGAAACAAACAAAAAGGAAAAAAAATCAACTAGACCAGCATTTTTCAAAATTTTTTACTGCAACCCACAGCAAAAATTACATTTTGCATTGCAACCCATTATACCTACATGTAATAAACCAAAGACAAACTGTTTATTAGGTTCATTTATTTAACAAATTGAAAAAAAAACTGAAAAAATTGAAAATATCGTTTAAAACCAGAACCCCCTGAAGACTGGAAATTTTACCAAGAAACTTCAAAGTCAGAATAAAATTGATATTTAAAATTTAAGTAATATTTTCATATATATATATATATATATATATATAAAAAAAACAGGTTTGTTTAATAGTTTTTAAAGAACAAAAATTTCTAAAGCTACCAAAAAAATTAATCAGTGAACTCAAAAGGATCACAACAAAAACTAATTGACATGATATATCTAAATTCTTCAACCAAACCTGTTTGAATGAAAATATGCTATATATATATATATTTAGAAAAATAAAATATAATACAAGCTTAACTCTGTGAAAAACTAGACTTGCATATTTTTTTTTCTTTCTTTTTTTCTTGCAACCCATTTTATTTATCTTGTGCCCTACTAAAGTGTCAAGACCTTGAATTTGAAAAATCCTGGGCTAGACTATCTACCAAAAACTTATTAAAAACAAAATAAAAAAAATGTTTTTAATTCAAAGTTTTCAGTATCCCCTCTCATTAGTCTGACGAGGTCCTAAAGGATGAAACTCATCACACAAAAACCTTTCCACTTTTTTCAGTTTTCCCTAAAATAGGAATAAATTTTATTAATTAAAAAAAAAAAAAAAAAAAACATTTTTAAAAAAGACTATTTTCTCTAATGCTATACATTGTCAAAGAGTGATTTAGGGCTATAAGATACTGGCAATTAAAATTCTAGAAGAACTTTGTTAATTCCTTCAGTCTAATATTGTTCAGTCTTTACCAACTTTAACTTATTTGAAAATATATGCAGTAAAGAATTTCCATACATACATGGCCCAAAAATAAAAAATTTTTAAAGTTAAAAAAATTTTTAAACACATAAATCTTTACAGCACAAATGCCAAATATTCTTCTAATTAAACTGTCTACAATTTTAAGAGTCATTATTTTCCTACAAGGTTTTCAGATGACTGAACTTTAATTTTTTTTTGCTTTTGTTGTTGTCATAACATTGCTAAAAAATCTGGAGGAAGTGGGGTCTGCATGACTGGGATAAGGTCCAAGTAATAAATAGAGAATCCTGCTGAAGAATAAGATGACACAAGAAAGCAGCATACCTGGCAAACAGATGCACAAGTCTTTCAAATACTGAACAGGGAGAGGGCTGGAGACTATCCCCATGTACAAACATGGAATCGTGTTACATTATCATCACCAGTCCTATGACTAGGTGTGGTCATTGTGCAGCTGAGCACCTGATACCTGGGTTGAAAACTGGAGAGGTATTCATTCATTGACTTTAGTCTAGGAAGCCCTCCACCCAGCAGGGTCATCACTGTACTGGTTACATCTATAGCTATGGAAGCCAGTCTACTCCCTTGCATTAGATGGCCATTGACCCTACTAGAAGGTTCATCTGCCATTTGATGTTTTGTTTTTAATCCTGATGGGTGTCTAGCCACTCTCCTCACCAGAAAATCCTTACTGGCAGAGGAAGCATTTTAGTCGCAAATGACCTATGCAACAGGTAGTACTGGGTGATATGGTAGAGTGATCTGACATAAAACAGTGTTACATAGATGACTTAGAATGGTATCATGTGTGTGACTCACATTTCTGAAAATGAACCAAGCCAGTTACCACTTATTTCTATAGGGAAGGGCAGGTGGCCTAACTGCTAACAATATGCAAAGCAAAATTTGCAAGCAGAGACAGTCTGAGCAGTTCATACTGATGCCCTTAGGAAAGAAAATCTTTCTTATCCCTAACTCTGAGATAAATGCCAGGGCAAAACAAGTTCTCTAACTTTGGTTGGCAACCACACTAGAAGGGCATGCCCGAATTCAAACCAGGAGCAAAACCCTTTGAGACAATTACACATCAACAGTGACTTCTTTTCGGCAAATCTATTCAAAGCTGATGCCAACTATGGAAAAAGATATTTTTTTTAATTGGGTGTTTCTTTTGTGCTATAATGGCTTTTAGAATTCTGAGCCTTTCTTTGTATTTGGTTATTTGTGAGATATATATATATATGTGTGTGTGTGTGTGTGTGTGTGTGTGTGTGTGTGTGTGTGTATAAGTTAGAGCTAATTTGGAATGCAGGCTTAGTTAAGGCACTTCAGGTCCTTTCCGCAAAAATGGCTTAGCATAAAAAAAGAACAAAAAAGAGAAGCAATTGCAGTAAGCAAATAACATAAATTGAGAGCAAAGAAATTGATGCAGAGTAAAAATAAGAATAAAACTTTAAAAAAATAGCAAGCAGAATTTACTTCATTTTGGAACAGCAGCAAAATAATTTTTTTTAATGGATAACCAAATTTATTTAAATTTGGGAAACCAAAATATGAACTGAAAGCAAAGTAGCAAAAAAATGAAAAGATTAGAAAAAGTTAGAAAAAAAAAAAAAAAAAAAAAAATAAAAAGGTTATAAAAAAGAATAAAACATTACAAATAATAATTTTTTAAATTAAAAAAAAAAAATTAAAATTAAAAAAAACAAAAAAAAACAAACACATTGTTATTGACTAATCGCTTCATCTTTAGTATTTTTTTTTATCTTATCAGTCAACACAATTTTTATTTATTATGACTGAATTCCAGAAGAAAGAAAAAATGATCACCAGTTCAACTAATTGCTAAAAGCAGAGATTAGCCTCGGAGAACCAGGAGAAAATAACAATTTAAATTGATTGAATGATTTTTTTTTTTTTTTTACAGATTAGCAACACTTTGCAGGTTATTTAAATTGTAATTTAGATTGTTAATTTTTTTTTTGGCAGCAGGGGGGATGCTTCTACCAGCTCTTCTAAATAAATTTCTCCCCTAAGCAATTAGACCAGCTGAAAATCAACTACGAGAGCTACCAATATGGTTTCAAATCCAATCTTTTGGATGCTCAAGTCATTTTGTAGGATTGCATGAAAACAATGGCAAACTGGCCAGGGTGTAAGCTTCGCCATTACTATTGATTTTTAACTATATAAAACATTAGGTAAACAAAAACACTAGAAAGTAAAATAAATTATATAATAGTACATTATTTTTTTTTTTTTGAGCTTCTAAAACACATAACGGATATAATGTGTATACAGTGTGTGGTAAAAGAGGAACATGTGTATCACGAGGAACTTGAATGCAATGATGTCTGGAGCTCTGTCTCCTGGTAGGGAGATTCAGGGAAAGAACCAGACAAAGCGTGATCCAATGCCTGGCAGATAGCCGATCAAGGTGACATTCTACATATGAGAACAAGTCGGCAGCCCAATGCAAGCTATCATCACAAATCTGCCTGTCAAGCCCTGATTTGCTGCAGTGGATGGTATCAGCTGAATTATGTGCACCATGGAGCACCGACCCATGGACGAGTTGAAACAATTTGCAGCTAAGGCTTTCATGCTCAAAGAATACCCTACCATGAAGTGACTGCAGACATCTCTTCAGATCCAATATACGACTCATTTCACACAGAAGGAAATGTTGATGAGCACCCCCAATGCTGGGCAATGGGTACTGCCAATAGCTATTGATCTTTTCAAAAAGAAAAAATTATTTTTATTTATTTTGAATTTTAAGAAATCTTAATCTGTGTAAAAATTGTTTTCTTCCTGAAAAAGCGATGAAAACAGAAATGTATCATATACAAAATAACATCTACCACACTATCAGTCTAAAAAAAATATATAAATAAATAAATAAAAATAAAAGCAAAGGTTAAAATTGAAAAGTTGGGGGTGGCAGAAGAGCAAATCTGAGTACATGAAAGTGTGAATTAAAGAAATAAAACAAAAATAAAACGCGTTTGATTCTTTGCAACTCTAATTAAACAAATTAGTAAAAAAAAAAAAAATGATCACAAAAAAGTTAATTTACTGAAAACTAAACTCGGTTATTTTCTGGGATCAAGATTCTTTTATTGAATTATGTGAGTGGAAAAAAAAAAACAAAGAGGTAGCTGAAATTTCTTGAACACATGAGGAAAGAAGGCTTGGAGAATTTGACACTAATAAAATGTCCCCCAAAAAATTGACATCATTTTGTAGTCTAATAACATAACTAATTCTCACTCAAGTGATCTCAAATTTTAACAAAATGTGTAAAAACTAAGTTGACTGTGTGGACTTATCCCAATGAGAATCTACTAGGAAGAAGGAACTGGTGTGACAGTGATTATCACAATGTACTGTTGAAATGGCCACCACATCACCTGACTTGACACCTTGTGATTTTTTTCTATGGGTCTATGTGAAAGGACAGGTCTATATCCCTCTCTTTCTACAAGCCTAGAGGAATTTAAGCAGAGAGTCACTGAGGCACTAGAGAATGTTACGCAAGACATGTTACAGCACGTTTGGCAGGTGCTACCAACGTTGGTTGTGTCACGGGTGATGCACATATTGAACATTTGTGAAGCTGTGTGAAATCGTCTAAAATTTACGTCCCTTTGAACATCTTTTTCAAATTTTGATGAATAAATTTTTTATTGTTCAACATGAAGCCTATTTAATTTTATTTACCTGGAAATTCAGTTACTCAGATGTTAACATTTTAAATTATGTCAATTTTGGGGGCATACCCTGTATTAAAGGTAAAAAGGAACAGGGGAGGGCAGTGGGTTACCTACAAGCTTGTGTGAATAGATGGCAGGGGTGTCAACAAGACAAACCTTACTGAGAGCTACAAGAGATAGGAAGAAAAAGACACATCACATAAAAGAAGAATTATGAGAGTAGATAATTTGGATGCTTGGACCTTAAGTAAAGAATTTTATCAACTGAAACTATATGTTAATAGCTGAAGTACCCATCTACATAGGGTAAAAGTGAGTTCAGCTATAATGAAAATAAAACAATTCCTTAGACTCAAATAGTGAATTAGTTTACTCACTTTCACTCATGTAGACTCCTGGAGGAGGATGAGGCTACGATAGACATTGTTGTTGTGGTTTCCATATCAATGCATTTTTTTTTCTGTCCAACTATTTAACCCATAGCTGGAGAGAGAAGAGATGGACTCATACCTTTCCCAAGGCTATTTGTGCGTAAGTGAATGCAATGAACTCAAATTTGAACTATTTCCAATGTCTCATTCCAAGCTGCTATCCACTACACCACCTGCATATCTGTTAGCCGGTTTGCAAAGTAAAGAGAACAGGTGCACATAGTGTATCAGTAGGTTTCCAAATGAATGTTTTGAAGTTCTTCATCTTGATTGGTTGCTAACCAAGAATAAGGAGCTCATTCTACCTTAACCCATAGATAGGGAGAGACCAAGAGATGGATTCATACCTCCCTCATAAGTGAATGCAGCAAACTTGACTAGAATTCAAACCTTGCTCTCAATTTTCTCATTGCAATCCACTATCCACTAAACCACTCGCAAATCTGCAAGCTGGTTTGCAAGCTACAAATTAATAAAGTATAATTTACATAACTTCTTGAAACAAATGAAATATAGAACTAATAAATGTCTATTTTAAAATCTTAAAATATTCATCACCATTATCATTATATACAGTTGTTACGGTTCATTTTTAGAAGCCACTGATAAATACCTATCTTCAAGAAAAACAGAATAGCTTTAATTTGTTCCTGGGAATGCAAAGAAAAGCAGGAAACACATTTTTGGTAAAATAAAATTGTTCAGTGAAATTGCTTTTTCAAAACTTATTTTCTTATGTAGAATACGAGAAATTTTGAACAAAAACTGAAGGTAAAAAACACGGGTTGTATTATACCCAAGTACATGTTTTCAGAAATTTTACTCTGCTTAAAAAACCTCTTATTTGAAACAGCAAGATTGTAAACACACTCAGCACAATAGATAATAAAACACAAAGCTTCAGAAATACAGGGTCATATTAAACACAAGAAAATATGGTAAAGAAAATAGTCTTACACTGAACAGTAACATATGGTAATTGTTACTTTAAAGATAAATTCAGGTAACATAACAGAGAAAATCCCCTTTTCCCATGAGGGAAACATTTTTTAACATTAAATCCTCTTATACCCAATCAGTATGCATACCAAATCTGACAAATATACATAAAATGGCATGTATAGTAAACTTATTTTTTTCTTCTTTTTTTTTTTTTTTTTTTTTTTTAACTATTTTCCATCCTAATGGACGGTCACATGAAAGACAACTGGCTGACTAAAAATGAGTTGATAGCAAACCAATGAATACATCATTCTACCAGTCCTAACCTTCACAGCTAAAACCCACTGTGGCACACATTGTAGCAAACCACCCTGATTCTCTTCATATTCCATCAGTGAGATGTAAGCTCCACTCAAACAGCTTCTTCCCATGAACTGCTGTTTTGTGGAACCTACTCCCAAGAGAATGCTTCCCTGATCACTACAATCTTAACTTGTTCATGTCTATAGGTTAAGCATTATATTTCCCACACATCCTCACAAACTGTATCTCTTACTCCATAACCATCTACCCCCCCACAACCCCTTTCCCACAAATGAAACATTGCAAACCTCTCACTGCTCTATTGCTATTTCCATGGAAAGTGTTCAAACAAACTACATTCCTTAGTTCCACCAGTTCTAACCTTCATGACTAAGACTCACCATGACATAAACATTGTAGTGAACCACATTCATTCCATTAGTGAGATATAAGTTCTACTCAAGCAGCTTCTTCCTGCTTTGTGGAACTGAATCCCAAGAGGATGCTTCCCTAATTATTACAATCTTAACCTGTTCATGTCTAGGGTTAACCATTGCCTTCCATATCTCCATAAACTGTGCCACTTACTCTGTAACCCTCTACCTCAAGTGGCTCTTGAGCCTTTTACAGAGTGAACTTCATGGTAAAAAAATGTAATAACTGAAAAGTTGACTAGCCAAAAATAACAAAGATGAGGATACTAGTTCCATTAAACCAAGTCATGGTTCTCTTAGAGAACTTTATACAATTATTTCTAAAGTACTATTGGATTTTTTTCTCCAACACTATTTTTTTTTTTATTACTATAAACATTATATATTTATTGAATACTCATGCAAGAGTAGAATTTTTTTTTTTAAACTGTATAATATATATCTATCTGCCTGGGCAATTCAAAGTCTTATTAAAGAAAATGCACATCTTAACAGGGATCCTTAACAAAGGAAAACCACCTTAAAGCCACGTGAACTTTTAACTGCTCAGCTCAGACAAACACCCTTCTTAAGTTCCACATCTCTCATTGGGACCTTTTAAAGCTTATATCTGATGATCACTGCTGAGATACATTTTATTTAATAGGACTTTCGATTGCCAGTAGACATCAATTTTAAAAGAAACAAGGATGGCTACTCAAACATGTGGATTCACTATATATAACATTTAAAGTAATAAGAAATAATGTCAGATTAAAAAATCTGTAAATTCCTTGGATTGATTTCATATTTTTTACTGCTTATCAACCTTTTGTAGTTTATTTAAAGCCAAAAAATATTTTTAGATTATAAGAATTGGGAGAAGAGGTGAATTCATAACTTTCCCAAGGGTATTTGTGCATAAGTGAATATAACAAACCCAACTGGAATTGGAACTGCTTTCCAATTTCCAATTCAGAGCTGTTAACCATTACACCACCCACACATCCAAGCTTACAGCACCTAGTATTCCCAAGCTGTCACCCATCTCAGTACTGACCAGGCTTGACATGGTTAAACTTCAGTGATCAAACTAGAACCAGTGTTTCAACGTGATATGGCCATAAGCCTCATTAATTCCCTTGGGTATGAAAAGAAAGTATATATAAATTTGAAAGGTTTCAATGAGAGCTGTGCATTTCTTAAAAAGGGTAATTGAGTTTTGCTCTTCTGTAGAGTCTCTTGTCTCTGAACAGTCAAATGCACAACTAGCTTAAATACAGTTTTCCTATGGTAAGGAGAATGCAGGTTCAATCCCTGTTGAGAGGTACATTTTCTTTAATAAGACTTTCAATTACCCAGACCAGTAAACATCAATGACACTGTTTGCACCCCTGGCAAACAAATGTCTTCAGTAAATATAACATTTACAAAAACATTTCTTATTACAAGAGTTAATTCTGTCAGACACTGACAAAATAAAAACCTAGCAAAGAATAAAGATTTTTAAGACCAGAAGTCATAACACCACCATCAACCTCGTAAACTGCCCCTGCAGAAAAATAAAAACCACAGAAAAAGATTCCAAAATATAAATTAAAATAAATATTAAAAAATGAAGCAAAAGAAAAAAAAATGAAATAAAATAAAACCCTAATAAAGAATTATAAAAAAAGTTGTTTCATTATGGATCAATCATAGCACAACTGATACCAATGTTACCCATTCAGTTAGTTACATTGTTCACCATTGCTCACCCATTGAAATATTTCATTCAAAAAAAATTTATAAATGTCAAGCTTATTAATAGTTCAACTAAACAGGTTTTATTTTTTTTTGTATTTACACTATTTATATCATTCAAACTTGTCCTCATCATATTGCCATATTCACAATGTTTTGGCCATTCTACACTCTTGCCTTCTTCAGGTGATATATTTTGGAATTTCAAACTAAACCTTTTATTCCATCTACGAGGATAGATTGTTCTAATTCCATGTGCCATGCCTTTTCTGGATATCTCCCTGGGGACACATGGCCAAATGGATAAAAGCATTGGTTAAAGTAATCCAAAAAGTGATGAGTTCAATACCTAGCCACAGTAGAGGGAACAAAAACTTGGAGAGTCGAGTTACTAAAGGGAATTAACTGAAACTGTATGGCAACTGAAATTAGAACAATCTACCCCCGTGAACTAGATTAGAGGTTCAGTTCTAAATTCCAATGCATATCATGGCCAAAACGTGAATATGGAAATAAAGACAGGGACATAGACAGGTTTTTTTTTTGTCGACATTTCAAAATCTGTAACTCAAAAAATGGAAGGATGACCGATTCACATATAACTAATATATTGGAAAATAAATATCAAGTGTCAAAAGTTATTAGAACATCGCATAAGTAAAATTGCATTTCCTGTACAGGTAATGGTAATAGTTAAATTAGTCATCGGCATACAGGAAAGATTTGGCATTCATTGACCAAACAGCTTTACTGTCAGTTCTTATTAAATCTTAAAACTGGGGGGGAGCATTAGACCGCTATTATTTCTAGTACTAATTAGAGCTTCCGTCCTAACCTTTTGTTTAGGGTTATATAGAAAGCCAATATCTTGCTTAGATTCGTATTTTCCTTTCAAGGAGGTGGTGGTGGTGTTGTTGGAAGTCTTCAAGTGATGTGGTTTTTTTTATTTGGTATAGATCTTTTATGATTTTGTAGCACAAGTCTATAAAAGCCTGATGATGGATAACTGTCTTTGATTCATTGATTGATGGGAACTTTTACATCTCTTTAAAAATTGTTTATGAGTATATAAGGACTACATTAACTGGATTCAAATTGAGGGATTAATCAATCTATTTAAAACATATTCTAGCAACTAAATTGTTGAGCAGCTCTAACTATTAGGAAAAAAGAAAAGTATATGTAATATATGTATCCACCTGGTTGACCCATCATGGTCGACACACAGTTCAACAAAATCTAATCAAGCTAAACATTCATCAGGCCTGTTTTTGTTGTTGCTGAAAGTGATCAAGTGACGTGGTTTTTGTTATAGCTCTTTGTAACTTTGTTGCAGTTTATGGGACTGATGAAGGATCATTTCCTTGAATTTCGTTTTTTTTCCTACATCTTATCAACACTTTGTAGGTTATTTAAAGCCAGAAAATATTTTTTAGATTGTAAGAATATTTTCAGATAATGATTTAGTGATACAAGTCTTACTAATTAACCCATAGCAGAGGGAAGAAGAGGTAGATTCAAACCTTTCCCAAGGGTATTTGCGTGTAAGTGAATATAACAAACTAAACAGGAATTGGAACTTGGTTCTCCAATTAATAATTCCAAAAAATTTGGCATTCATTGACCAAACAGCATTGCTGTCAGTTCTTATTAAATATTTCTTAAAACAGTTTTTTTTTTTAGGGGGGGGTGATTAGACTTCTCAAATGAATTATTATTGTTTTTGTCTCATACTGATGACAGCTTCCTCCCTAACCTTTTGTTTAGGATAGTATAGAAAGTTGATATCTTGATTAGATTCGTATTTTCCTTTCCAGTTACATGTGCTATCTGTGTTCGTTGTTGTTGCTGGAAGTCTTCAAATGATGTGGCTTTTTGTTATTTGGTATAGATCTTTGTGACTTTATAGTACCAGTCTATAGGGTCTGATGTGTTTCAACGTGATGGAGCCATAATCCTGGGAAAATTAGACCTCTCAAGTTCACTATTATTGTTTTTGTCTCATAATATGAGATAAGATGAGAGCTTCCTTCCTAACTTCCTAGCTTCCTTTAGGGTCGTATAGAAAGTCAACATTCTTTTCTAGTTACATGTGCTACCTGTTGTTGTTGCTGGAAGTCTTCAAGTGATGTGGATTTCGTTTATTTGGTATAGATTTTTGTGATTTTGTAACAAGTCTAAATGGGCCTGATGAAGCTTTGGTTTGCTTAAATTTTGTTTAACTGTGTGTCAAGGTTATATCCCATTACCATGGGAGGACAAGTAAATACTAAGTGTAGTATCTGTTCTCATCTCTAATGGTAATAGTAAGTTTCCTTATAAGGAAACATTCAGCATTTATTGACCGAGCAACCAGTGCTGCTTTTGGTTGAAATTTATCGAATCTTTCTATAAAAACAATAGTAAAAAAAAAAAATTTCCAGCAATAGATTTTAATAAAAAAAAGTTTTACCAAAACTTCCCCAAAAATTAAATTTCAGCATTAAATGACCCATATGCCATTAAACAAACAAACCAAACTAATTCTGCCTGATTTTTTTTGTGACGAATTCAGTGTAGATGCCATCACTATCTTCATTCATCCCGAGTTAAAAGGAAGGAAACAATAAATAAAAATGATTTTAATATTTTCACTTTGCCTTCACAAAAAAAAAAAAAAAAACTTAAATTCCTCACTTTTGCAAAAGGGGCATAAAAATTAATGTTGGCTCGTCATTTATCTTGGGAACAAGACTTTGTAAAGGAAAAAATTGAATTTTCTTTTTCTACTGGAAAAAAACAAAAAAATTCTATACATGCAATTATTATTATTATTAGCTTATTTTCCACTTTAGGCCAGAATCTATAACAACAAATCAAATGCAAACATCTTGAACAAGAAAGGCTAGGGAAAGATTTTTTTTGCTTTCTTAAAGGAGATCCAAATTGAAAATAACAGCAAGTGATGGCTTACTTTGTTGGACACTTTCAGAGAAAAAAAAAAACACCATGCCATGAGGAAAGTTAATTGGTTTCTAAATGGGTAAACATTCTCAAGTTCTTATTTCTTTTATTAAAAAGAAAAAAAAAACACATTTATAGAAAGGGATTGACAAATTCAAATTATTTCAATCTGATACACCCATTTAGGTTGGCCAATATTAACAAAATGTAATTGTGAATATAATTTTAATCTATTAAAACTGCCTTTTTATATATTTTTAAATTAATTTCAAAGGGAAAAAAGGATGTATTTCTTCAAATTAAATTACTATTCAATAAACTCTTCCCGCCAACAGATAATGCAGATAAAAATAGATATTTGGGAATTTTAATCAACACTGCCAGTGTTATAATTATCATCATCAGTTCCTTGACTGCTTCAATCATCAAGGGGACCTAAAGACAGAAGAAACAATCTCTTCCAGGATGATCTGTTGGCAGTTGCTCTCAGAAGTTCTGGCATTGTCATTACAATAAGAGACAATACCAAATCTAGGTATAAGATGAAAAGACTACATCTCAAATTTACTTGTGGTTTGAAAAATTTCTTGATACAAGACAATTTCACATAATTTTCTTTTAACAAGGAGCTTATATAGATTAAGGTCTCACCAAGCCTAAACATGACACTGACTAAAGACCACTTAGTGTGCAACAAAGTTAATATCATTTGGTTAGGATATCAAATTATAATATTACAATAAGTAACAGAAGAGAAAAAGCACATGAAAATCTAATTCAATAGAATTAGTGGTGTGTGTGTGTGGGGGGGGGCATTTAATCGTCAGGGCCTAATGATTGCGTTTAGCATGAAACAGCCTGTCACCTCTGAATGTCGACTTCAATGTTCACTTTTATATTTTTATATATATATATATATATATATATATTTGTTGATAGATGTGAGTTTAGGACCCTGGGTTTCATGCTTTAGCGATAAATCAGACAAACTGATTAATGTTTTAAAAATTTGGGTTTATGTAGATTGCGTGTATTGGTGTTATTATTGTGGAAGTGGTGGGGGAATTTTGCGTTTTGTCATTCATCGTACTAACGCAAAACATCGTTGTATGCAGACACATATACATACTTTGGTCGTCCGTCGGGTTCCGCCACACTTCCAATGTTTAAATTTCAACATTTCAACATACAAATGCGTATGTATAGACATAACACCACCCGTATACATACATGTGTCATAGCCAAAACTGTCTACATATGTTTATATATGTATGAGTCCCGACGGACGACCAAGTATGTATATGTGTCTGCATACAACGATGTTTGCGTTAGTACGATGAATGACAAAATGACGAAATTTCCCCCACCACTTCCACAATAATAACACCAATACACGCAATCTACATAAACCCAAATTTTTTAAAACATTAATCAGTTTGTCTGACGATCGCTAAAGCGTGAAACCCAGGGTCACAAACTCACATCTATCCAACCAAATATGTTAGCTCTATCTCTGATATTGAGCGCTTTCTAATAAGTACCGCATATAAATATATAAATAATTATACATATATATATTTTTATTTATATACACTTTTCACACACACACACATATATATACATATATATATATATATATATATATATATATGTGTGTGTGTGTGTGTGAAGAAAAATATATGGAAAAAACTTAATATAATTGCATATTAGGATTTTTGTGTTTTTTCCATATATTTTTCTTCATACTGTCGGATCTATATCCATATATTTGCTTATATATATATATATATATATATATATATATATATATATATATATATATATATATCTCCTTTCATAGGACTTCTTGACCTTGACCAGTTGATATTAATTTCAACTGTTTAAGAAAATAAAAAATCAGGATGTCAACTCAAGCATGTGTATCCAATAAAAACATCTACTGTAATAAAAAATACATGTGCATATGCATAAATAAAAATAAGTCAATTTGTTTTAAATTTTTAAATAATCTTAAAAATTAATGAATTTACCACTCTTAGTTTTTAAATTTTACAATAGTCAGTTTTCAATCAGTGCCTGGTGATTGTTGTCGTCATAGTGATTTTTAAAAACACTTATGAATGTGCTGTTATAATTATATTAGAATTTTTAAATTTATCCATCTTAGTTATGGAATTATTTACAAAATAAGCATCTCAATATAAGGGAGCTAGCCAAGAATTGGTAGAAATGTAAAATGGCGTTAGTATATAAATGTTATATGCACTTATATATGGTTTTGCTATATTTGTAATAATTTTTGTTGAGTGTTGTTTGGTTGATTTTGGTATAGAGGGCCTCAAGAATTTGAAGTTTGTATTTATTTTCAAGGTGTAGTATATTGGTGTTATCAACAAGTATTTTCCTGTATTGTGAAGGTGAACAGGAGTGACAACAGAATGCCGATTTTATTGCAGTTACAATAGCATATTTGTCTTTGTAATTCACTCTTGAAGATAATCTTGGTAAAGGTCAAAAGTACTTAGGTTAAAAATACCACAGCACCTTTGATGAATTTCATCTCAAAATCAAGGAACTGATTAGACAACTGGAAAGGATCAGCATAAAAATAAGTAGACACAATATGTCTATATAATTCAATGAAACACGTTTGAATGAAGATATGCTGCCTATATATATATATATATATATATATATATATATATATATATTTCATTAAACACAACTGACAAAGGTATTGATTAAGCTTTTATATAATTTTTCTTGTAATCAAGTGTTTTTCTTTTCTGGACACAAAGTGTGTAAAAAACTGTCCATTTAAACACACACAAAAACCTACCAAACTCAATCCAAAGAATACTAGTAGAAAATATAAGTATAATAGCCTGATCCACATGTAAAAAAAAAAGATTAAAACTAATCGAAGCACTTTTAATAAAAAAGAAAAAGCCAACACTCAGTAACAGTAACATTAACTACAAACACAGCCACAATGTGCTGACTGTTTAGAAAATAAGACATTCTTATAATTTCAAATACATACATAAAAACTCACTCATTCAGTTAAAAATAATAAAAATCATCCTTGATAATGGCTAAAGTAGCCCAAAAGTGCTCAGATATGCAGAACTTTTGGACAATTGTTCAGAAAAGAAAACACTTGTATAAACACCAGAAAAATTAAATAAAAAGCTTAAATGCAGTACCTTGCCAGTTGTCTTTAATGAAACATGTATAAAAGAGGGATTGCTGCCCATATATATATATATATATATATATATATATATTAGTCAACTCTCCCATCGAGATTCGATGTATGAGGGTCAAGCAGATCAGTTTCCAGGAAACCGACAGCCCAACACCGGCACATGAGATTTGATTATAGTGGTGAAGGCTTCGTGCAGGACCATCCACCCTTTTTGAAGGGACGAATACAGAGACCTGGTGCACCGAGTGCCACAAGGTTCCCAAACAACCCTCCACAGGTTTTGAATTCAGAGTTGACCTTCTCCTAGACCAGTTGCCATCTAAGGCTATAGAACCCAGTCTGTCCTGTTATTTTACCCATAGCTGGAGGGAGAGGAAGAGGATTCATACCTTTACCTATTAGCACGTAAGTGAATGTAATGGATTCGACTGGAATTCGAACTCGGCTCTGCGATTCCTCAATCCAAGCCGCTATCCATTACTTCACCGTGCCTCCTATATATATATATATATATATTTATTAAAGACATTTTTATGTTTAACGTTCTTTTTTATAGATACAAGTATTTAAGTAAATGCTCTGTTTATAATAAACAGTATTAAATAACATTTTACCGGTCTGAATGTCGAAAATATTTTTTATAAAAATATTCGTCCTAAATGTTATTGGATTCTTTATAAAAATTTCTTAAATACATAAAAAAGAACGTTAAACATAAAAATTTAATAAATAAATTGTCGGACTTTGTCCATTTCTTTATATATATATATATATATA
This sequence comes from Acanthosepion pharaonis, assembly GCA_903632075.3. Lineage (NCBI taxonomy): Eukaryota > Metazoa > Mollusca > Cephalopoda > Sepiida > Sepiidae > Acanthosepion > Acanthosepion pharaonis. Next base: position 753,548 of record CAHIKZ030000422.1, on the reverse strand, counting down.
TATATATATATATGAATTATTTTTTAATCTGACATTATTTCTTATTACTATAAATGTTATTTTAAATGGGTTCATGTATTTGAATTGCTATCCCAGTTTTCATTTCTTTTAATTTTCTTAAACAGTGACAGTTGCCATACTTATTTTTTTTTTATCTACTTGAACAGTGATAGTTGTACAATTTTTTTTTATTGGGTCATCTACAAATCTATATCTACTAGCTTCAGTTTCATATCCATAATGTCATCAGTAATTTTTAATGTATTTTTTTTTTATCCAAAATTATTTCTTATTACTATAAACATTATTTTTAGTAGGTACGCATGTTTGACTTGATATGACAGGTTTGCTGTTTTTTTTGGGTTTTTTTCTTAAAATTAATAACAACCAGACTAGATCAAGAAATCCTATGAAAAGAAAAATTGTGACTCTTGACAAGAATCAAACCTGTATCTCTTTTTCTATCAGTCCCCGAGTGCTTTTTGGCATTTGTTAATGTTACTGTACTATCATAGTTTGATTTCTAGAGACATTGAGCACTTTAGGTTTTTGTTCAGGTAAGCAGCTTTTTTTTAATGTTTTCTTCCTTATGTATTGATGGAGTTTGATATTTTCCCTTTACTGATTATTTGGTTTATTCCATATATAAAATAAAATAGGTGTACCCAATTTCAAACAAAGAAGTCATAGATTTAAAATACTACATCATTTATACCCATTTTCCAATACTCTTACATTTTTAAAGATCAGATAAATCTTATACAAACACTAAGCAACATAATGGCATTATTTGAGAAATGATAAATAATTTTGCATCCTGCCTCATTTGTCTCTTGTTCTGCATACTTCAGAATTTAGCTAATTGGCTTAAAGCAAACAGCCAGAAGGCAACTAGCCCCCAAGAGCAGTAAACCAGAGTGGGTTTTTGTTTCTTTTGTTTGGGCATATAGCTGTTGATTGGGGTTGGTCAACCAAGAGAAAAGAGCAGAAGCAGCAGTAGCAATAATAAAAATAGCTTTTGTACAAAGACCCCATTTGAGAGTAGTTTAAAAAAAAAAAAAAAAAAAAAAAAAATGGAAGGAGAAAATTTGCCCATTAATAACCAATTTGGGGAAACAAAGTGGCCATCACTTTGTTTGTTACCTTTGCTAGAAGTTCCGATAACTGAAAAAAGAAGCAAGGATTTTAAGACAGGACATTCATTTAATCGAAGACACTTGAGGTCTATAATAACATCATCAACAATCATGTCAACAGAGGATCAGAGCAAAGAAACAAGGAGAAAAATTAATCTTCAGGGAGAAGTGGGCTGCATGCTGAGAAGACTTTATTTCAAGGTCATAAAACAGACAAGAAAGGTTTACAAAGAATATTTAGAAGATTTAAGAATGTATCTTTCAGAAGAAATACAAACGCAAAAACACAGACACACAGATTCACCAACGCAACAATTAGTGAACAAAATAATGAAATATAAAAATACTAAAATAAACATTAATGAATGCTAAAAAAAAAAAAAACATGTCAACAAAATGCTAAACCTGTGTCAATAATTACTAAACAAAAAAAAAAAAAAATTAATGAACAATTTTTTTTTAAATATAAAAAAATAAAAATAAAAAGATAATATAACAATCAGTGAATTCTACAAAATAATCTAAGAAAAATAAATGAGATGCCTGTAAAATTAAAAAAAAAAAAGTTACATTTTTGTTTGACCAACTGTCCTGCCTGCAGACAAATGATCCAGTTTGACAAAAATTTAATATCACATATTTTTTTTTTTACAAGATGAAGAGTGTCAGTGCAGAAGTGATTTGCCAGTTTTAGAAGTATTTTAATTAGCAACATGAACAGATATTCTGGCAAAGGATTTTTTCTGCTGAAATACAAACAAATTTATAAACAGCATTTGTCCAAAAGTAAATATATCAATTTCAACCTTTTGTCTTTTATGAGTGTGTTTACCTACCAAAATAAGAACTGAAATAATTCAAATGGAAAGGCATAAAGGTTTGTTCAATATTTAGAAATTAAATATAATTTTATTCATAAAATAATCTGGATATCACAAGCAGGATCTTTTAAATGAATACAACAAATCTTTCATTATTGTTAATATATTACAATATGCATATTGTAATATATTAACAATCATATGGCATGATCAAAGAATAACAAGTCAGTTTTACACCAGAGCAGCACAGAATATGGTGAGAAAAGGGGTGGGGGGGTCAAACTAATCCCTTGACTGAAAAAGGGATTTAATCCCTGGTTCGATTTTTCATTCCATTTCCAACGACAAAGCTTCTTGTTCTATTTTCATCCTTTATGTCTAAGACAAAAAGATCATCAGTCTACAAAAATGAACAATTTATTGCATCATGCTGTCAGACTGATTATATTACAATGCCAGAGTTCACAGTCTAATTGAATCAAATTCCCTGATATTCCGGACATCATCAAACAGACACTCCAGCACAGCTAAAAAGATAAATAAACACAGAAACACACCTTGTAGAATGTAAACTTTCTCATCATATTCATTCTAACAGCTTTACAACAAATATAAGTGCATTTGTTGTCTTAAATGTGTCTGATATGGAGTTAGTTTTTGATGGGCATACATTAACAAAAAATGCTGTCATGAGCCAAGAGAACTCCCATATTTACAATGTTTTCCATGTGACTAACAAGTTCTCCTCTTTCCATATTACACAATCAAATTGTCTTTTAGCAAAAGCAATATATAGTTTTACTAGGATCATCTTTATGTAATTTAGAGCTGTTCTTTTCCAAAAATATCTGCTAACCAAGGCTAGAGAGCTCAGTCTACTCTTATTTAATCCTTAACTGATGGGGGGGGTCAGATTTTTGCCTTTCTGGAGAGCATTAGTTCAAAGTAAACACTAATTGTTTCAACTGAATTCAACTCACCGATTCCATATTTGAAACATTATCCCATCTACACTTTTATATTATTATTATTATATTATTACAATATTATGATTTATTATTAACAAGTATTATCATATTGGACTATCTTTCCTTCAGACAACATCAATGGTGTAGAGAGGAGAAATGTGCTGCATGGGCAACCACTGATCTCTCATAAAACCCTGCCCAGGCCTGCATCCTAGAAAGGACTCTCCAGTGTTGCCTTACCATGATGGCAAAACACAGGAAGCAAAAGTTTACTGATGGGAGGATTCTGAAGGTCCTTCTTTTATTGAGTAAAAACTATATTTACTAATCATAAATTGAAAAGCTTAGTACAATCATCATGCACCAATACTTTTAAAAAATTTGAATTATTTTTTATATGTATAACTATGCCGATTTTCTATTATTCGGTTGTGACCAAAAAATAGAATAAAACATTATGGAGAATATTTTTTTTAAAGTTTTAATATTAGTGAGTACTTAAAAATTACATGTAAAAAGTGCTCACATTAATTCAATTACTTTTTTAATGCCTAAAGCCCCCATATAACAACATTAGATAAATATCAATTTGTCATTAAACTGTCAAAAGTACAAATCCCTTAAATAAACAACTACTGTTGGGTTAAAAAATTCATTTTTGCAATATTTTAAACTTAAAATAAATACACGGTGTGATGGGTAAATTGTCGCCATATATTTTTAATTTCACGTATGCACATTGTTTTTTGTTTTTTTTATTTTGTCAACTGCAAAGTATAATAGGGTCAGTTGGGAACTATCTATGAGAAAAAGAGCACTATAACACAATACACTCCACCAGAAATTTAGAAGCGGCATGCTGTACTGCTTGGCACTTGCACCAGAAGCTCCAACACAAACATTTCAGAGTATTCGAGTGTCAGTCTGAGGATTATAGATTACTAAGGTGTTTGGAGTAAAAACTAGTGATGTTGACGTTATGCCTCCATTCATCCCACACGGCATCAGACCAACAGGGGTCTAGATCAAGTGTCTTGAGGAGGCAGTGCAGCACTTTTTCAAGATGGTGGCTACTGGAAGGCTTTATGTCTGGCAACAGGACTCTGCACCATGCCACAAAAGCAGAAAAACCCAGTCATGACTGTCAGGCAATTTCTGCGACCACATCACCCCTTACATCTGGCTACCTAACTCCACAGACTGCAACCTCCTTGATTATTATGTGTGGAGCACAGTTAAGCGAGAGACCAAAGATGAAACTGAAGGCAAGAATTATGGCAGCATTTACCAACTTAAACAAGGAGACTGTCCAGAAGAGTTGCAGGAGATTCCAAAGTTGAAGCCAATGGTGATTATATTGAATAAATTTACTTTAGCATTACAAGATATTTTTGTGTAATTTTGGTAAATACATCTTAAAAATGAAAATAACATTGACATCATATTTTGAGTAATTTAGACGACAATTTATCCATCTCACCCTGTAATATTTGTTTCAAATAAGATTAATTGTACTTTAAATCAGCTAAAGTTTCAGAAAAGTATAGTTTATTTTATACATTTTTTAATAAAGAGAATTTCATTGTGATGAAAGTCAACTGAAAAAAAAAAAAGGCTATAATCAGTTATTTTAGCAAAAGGAACAAAAAATATTCTTCCTGTCAATTTAAATTAGTTTTCAAAATACAGTAAAGTATTTTGCTTATTGAAAATACTAAATTTAATCTATTAGCTTGAAATTAAAACTAAAATAAAAACTTCTAGAAAGATACATAATTTAACATCATCTTTAATTTTCACTAATTTAATATCAATTTGATATCATTTAAACTTGTATTTTTGATTTGTGTAAGAAAAGATGAAGAGAAAAACAAAGCCTCTCTTATTTTGGTAGATTTCTAGTCACAATAACTAAACCTATGAACCAGCAAACTTCTACCATTTTTCAACCACAGTCTTTTCTTCCTCTTTTTATTTGAGAGAGAAGTATAGAGAAAGAAGTATAGAAAGAGAGAGAGAAAAGGCGATATAGATTTTAATCTATCAGCTTGAAATTAAAGCTAAAATAAAAGCTTGAAGAAAGATTTTTTTCATTTTTAAAAATACATTTTTAAACTTTTTTGGAGGTACCTACATTAGATCATCAATAATAATAATAATAAAAAGAGGATGAATGTTACTTACTTGCTCCTTCAGTTCAATTGTTTGGTTTTGTAAATCTGAAATTTCATTCTGTTGCTTTTCTTTATCTTTCTTCAGGCCTGTCAATTCATTTTGTTGTTTCTCTATTTGCTTTGTTAGTTTCTGGCTGTCATGTTTTTCCTGATTTGATAAATCTCGCATTCTACACACAAAGAAATAGTATTCCTTTTAAAACAGGTTTTGAGAAAGAATTATTATTAAAGCATTACTGTCATCAACACAAAACTTTTTGTATATTTTGGTTGGTTGGTTGGGTTTTATGGCATATCAACCACTGTAGGTCATTTAATGTCAAATTAAGTTTATATATATCAAATATACAGTACAATTAAACGTATAGCTGGCAACATTATTTTTTTCCAAAAAAACGTATAGCTGACAACATTATTGTTTCCAAAAAAAAAAAAATAAATAAAAAATAAAAAACGTACAGCTGGCAACATTATTTTTCTGAAAACACCATCTGAGGCCTTACTTGCTGTTGGACGTAGTTTATCGTCATACCCAGGACGCGGACGTAGTTTATCGTCATACCCAGGACGCGGACGTAGTTTATCGTCATACCCAGGACGCGGACGTAGTTTATCGTCATACCCAGGACGCTTGTATATTTTGTCATTACAAAGATACCAAGGTGTTAACAATTAACCTATAGTAAGTGAGTCTATCTTTATGGACTGTGAAACAAACATGTCTCATTGTACACTAATATATTTAATATATACATATTTTGGAAAAGTTTAACCTTCAGGCTGGAAAAAAAGAAAAAAAAACTATTTCAAAAGGTCAGTTTTTCTGTTGACACCATTATTACTGTATACTACTGAGACCCCTCAGTAATATTTAGAAGATTATAAAAATATCTGAACAAAGTACAATGTGATATTTATTATTTATGATTTTATAAAGAAATAGCTACTTTTTTTTTTTTTTCATAATTTCATACTAATTTTTTCATAATTTTATAAAAATATCTATGAATTATAGAACAAGAAAATTTAATTTTAATTTTCCAATTTTTGTTTTATAATTGTGATCTAAAATCAAAGATGACTAATTGATAAAAGTCCAAAGCCTGAAACTTCAGCAATTCGGAAATTTGTTTTTTTTTTTAAATTGTTGCTAATTTTTCTAAAAATGCCTATAAAAACTGCCAATAGATTATTTATTGTCAGCCAAGTGCTGACTGATGATTTGATTGTTGGGTTTAAAGGCATATCAACATTCATTAAGTCATTTCATGCCTAATCAGGTTTGGTTGGACATCATGGTTTATGTATTTAATTTATGAATAATATTTTTTCATTTAGTTGAAAGAAATAGCCTTTATAAAGGAGCTCATTTAAAGTTAATGATTTTGGTATGAAGTTCAGTTGGAGATTATTTCATTTTGTTCACTGACTGATGAAGAAATCTTAAAGAGTGGACACTAAGTAACTTGACTAATAATGATGTTTGCTGTTTCCCTACAAGGAAACATTTGGCATTCACTGACCAAGCAGCCAGTACTGTTTTCAAATGAAATTTATAAAATCTTTCTCTTAAAACATTTTTTTAGGAAAATGGGTTTCTCAAGTCCAGAAGCTTTTATCACACTTTCCATTACCAATTGGGAGTTTCCTTCCTAATTTCTATTTGAAGTGGTGTGGAATGTTAACATCTTGATTATATTATCTTCTCTTCAAGTTACATGTGCTATCCATTTTAGTTTTTGCTGCTGTGGTGTTCCTCAAGTTGTGCATTTTCTTATTATTGGTAGTGTTCTTTGACTATGATTCTGTAGCACCAATCCACAATGTTCAAAGAAGGATTATCTTTGCAAAAACTCTCAGGCTTTATTTGCTCAAAGCCTTCACCCCCCTCCCATGATCTTAGGAAGCAATTGTATACAGCTGACAGTTTAGATATTTCTGAATGGGTTTGGCACAATGTATTACCAATTGATTCAAACTTCATAAAATGGTAAATAAAAAAGATTATAGTTGGTTCACATATTTTAATGATATTAGTAATTTTTTACAAATTTAAGAATAAAACAATTATTTTCATATTTATTTCTTTCTAAACTAGTAAATGATAAACATTGTATTAATTGGTTCACATTTTTAAAATATTGTAAATATAAAATTATCCTTGCAAATAAACAATCTAATAAATAGCGTTTAATATTTTTGTTGCAAATTTTCAAGAAAAAATAAAATTTATTAATTGACTTTCATATGTTTGCAATTTATTAAAATTCTAATCATCATTTTTTCAAACAAACATAGTATAAAATAATAGTGGTGTCAAGGGAAAAAACGTCCTTTTGACACACATTTTTGTCGGCATGAGGGTTAAACTTTGCTCATCTGAAATCAAGACATGAATTTTAAATAAAATGGTTATAATAGCAGGAAAGAATACATCTGCTTAAACTGAAACCAAGAGGATATGCGTTCAATTCCTCAAGTATAAAGTAAATGAAGATTATGATGAAAAATAATTAGGCTTACTTGACCAGGGCTTCTTTGAGTCTTTCATTCTGAAGTTCCAGTTGCCTAATCTCGTAGTCAGTGGCAACCCCCTCAGTACCTGTAAGACACAGAATAAAAATAGTAACAATAACAAGCAAAATAATAGTTAACTAGCAGGACCAATGTAAATTACACAGATTTACTAATAAATTTTTTCATGCTGCACACTATACTTTTCAGCCGATGACCATATTTTATGTGTTACATACCTTCAGGAGATTGGTGATCATGGCCCTCCAGCATTTTCTGTGTCCTGGGTATGACAAACTACATCCAACAGCAAGGCCTCAGATAATGTTTTTGTTTTTGAAACAATAATGTTGCTAGCTATCCGTTTTTGGGACCATAATGTTGCCAGCTATCCGTTTTTGAAACAATGTTGCCAACTATGAGTTTTTGAAACAATAATGTTGCCAGCTATACGTTTTTTGTAAAAAGTAATGTTGCCAGCTATACGTTTTTTGTAAAAAGTAATGTTGCCAGCTATACGTTTTTTGTAAAAAGTAATGTTGCCAACTATACGTTTTTTGTAAAAAGTAATGTTGCCAGCTATACGTTTTTGAAACAATAATGTTGCCAGCTATACGTTTTTTTTTTTTTTTTTTTTTTTTTTGAACAATAATGTTGCCAGCTATGCATTTTGGAAACAATAATGTTGCCAGCTATGCGTTTTTGTTTTTTTTTTTTAAACCATAATGTTGCCAGCTATACATTTTTGAAACCATAAAGTTGCCAGCTATCCGTTTTTGAAACAATGTTGCCAGCTATAAGTTTTTTGTAAAAAATAATGTTGCTTGCTATACTTTTTTGAAACAATAATGTTGCCAGCTATACGTTTTTTTTTTAAACCATAATGTTGCCAGCTATACGTTTTTTTTTAAACCATAATGTTGCCAGCTATGCGTTTTTGAAACCATAAAGTTGCCAGCTATAAGTTTTTTTGTAAAAAAAAAATGTTGCCTGCTATACGTTTTTGAAACAATAATGTTTCCAGATATCCATTTTTGAAACAATAATGTTGCCAGCTATACATTTTTGACTTTTAAAGTCACTCAAAATCATTTTCGGCATAAAGTGACCCCTAAGGTTGAGATGCCGTTAAACAAAACAATCAACAAATCCAGCATTTTCTGTCTTTTATGTTACAAAATGCAAAAGCCTAGCCAGGATGGTCACAATACCTCATGAGCATGGTATTCTGTCAGTGATGGATTGCCTTTGTGTTTGGAAAGAAGTTGTTCAAATAGAACTTCCTTCTTACTAATGATGTACAAAGGGAATGAGGATGGTTCAACTCAATGTAAATGGTATGCTGAGTCTTAGCTGTTAGGGTTAAAATTGGTAGAACTAAGGAATATGGAAATAGCCATAGAGTAGTGAAAGGCTTGCATCATTTTGTCTGTGGGAAAGGGGTTGTAGGGTGGAAAATAATTCATCACCCACAAGGCTGTGTAAATGCTTTTGAACTATCAAGAAAGTGAAGACTGAACAGCTCCAGCTTATATACGGCAGCAGTACTTGCTATGATCTGGCTCTTGAAAGGTAGAGCATATCAGGAGGAGTCAAGTACTTACTGGAGTAGTACAGGGAACTGACCATTTTTCCAGCATCTTTAGAGATGGATTGTGTGTGTGCATTATATATATATATATATATATATATATATATATATATATATGCATGTGTGTTCCACCTGAGGTCTGGGGTAAGCATTAGGTATTCAAGGCAAAGGGCATCCTTGAGAGAAGACCCTTTCAAAGCTCATTGTGAAGAGTTTGTCATATTTGATAAAGATGATATAAATTTAATATTAATCCATATTTTCTATTTGTTTTTGCACACTTATTTCTAGTAGTATTTTTGTAAATATCTTAATAAAAAAAATGATTTTTGAAGCACTTCCTGGTAAATTTTGAAATTTTGCAGAGCTGATGAAAGTAAACTTATAACCAAAATTCTAAATTCTGTACTTTCTGAAAGTTTTCATGAAAATTAATTTTAAATCTGTGAAAGTGAAAGTACATACCTTTCGCCTTGATCTCATTTTCTAAAATATCATGGTCCAAAGTTAGCTCTTCCAGTTTTTCTTTTAGGGATTCCAATTCTTGCTGGAGACCTTCACACTGAATAGAAAGACAATGAAATAAAAATCAGCATCAAATAAGAAAGGGGTGAAAAAATACAAATGTATTGTTAGTTTTAACCATTAAATTTGAACCTACAGAATTCAGATTTTGCAAATAAATATATTCAGTTGCACAAATGCTATAATGCTGAAGGACAAATAGATAAAGAAAAAAAACAAGAATCCACCCACAAAAAAAGAAGACAGACCCCTGTCTGCCCCACAAAAAAAAAAATTTTTTTGTTTTTACTTTCCCAGCTAGAAATATGGTAAGGAGTGATAGATCTTAACCTTTCAAGCAATACTGTCATTCAAGTTTTCAGTTACTTTAACAAGCAATACAACTTAAAATTTTTAATTTAATAACATAAAAAAAAAGTATTATTCATTTTTAAACTTGCTTTTTCTTCTGCCATTTCCTTATCTAATGTGGCAATTTCAACAGTTTCAGCCAAGTCAGCCATTTCGTCTTTGTAACGGTCATATTCATCTCGGATATCTCGGACCTCCTGCAAAACAAAAAATATTTACATCAGCATTTATTCATGTCATCATGAAAAGGAGAAAGCTTGTCACTATCTTTAATGACTTTCAGCTTTCCACGTGCCATATGAGATTCACACCAGGAAATGTCAAAGGTCAATTCTAATATCCATCAGAAATATTGATCTAAGAGTTGAATTATGCTGATCCTGCTATGTACAAGGCTCACACCTCATAAGATATACACAGATTCTTAGTGAATAAATATGCAGATGATACAACAATCTGTTGCCAAATATTTTTATATTACCCCGACTCATTAAATAAAAAAAGCAGCATTTGTGAGATACTTTTTAGTTCTAATGAAAGAATTAGAATATGGCTATCCTCTGCCGCCATTATCTAATTTTTTTTTTTTTATCCTGATACAGCATGCGTTCCATTCTAAACCAAAAGAATGTTTCCACTCTTTGATTTTTCTTTATTGGAAAATTCTGTTTTATAGACATTTTCTAAACACAGTATGACACAAGGTCACAAAAATCGGACACAAAGTGAAAAATGAATTTGCTTGTGAATGATACAGCTGTTTATAGATGCATCTGCAAAAATGTGAAAGAACAGAACCTAGCAACTCATTTCTCCTCTGACCCAGACCAGGTGGCTCAACTGGGGTGGGGAACTACTGGCTTGTAAAATTCATTACATCCAAAACTAAACTAGTAACATATCCCACCACAACCAAGCAGACCCTGAACTTTTACCTATCATGATGGGTGGGTATTCTCTCAAGGAGTCACATTGCCTTGAACATTTATTGAGACATGCTCATTCTACTGTTTTTTGTGTTTAATAATGATTTGTCTTACAACATTGTCCAATCATTAGTGACCATCTAAGTGAATGATACAAGGTTCGAATCCTACCAGAGATGGCATATTTTTTTTTATAAGATTTCTCAAATGCTCAGGCCGATAGTTTAACAAATAAACACATCTCAAAAATGGTTATCCATTAAAAAATAACATTTAAGCAATAAATTAAAATATATATACCATATAACAATCATGTGCATTTATCTATCAGATAGGCTCATACCAATTTTCAGGCCATGTGTTGAGTAATAGGCTTTATATATATATATTTATATATTATAATATAATATATATATATATATTATAATATAATATATATATTATAATATAATATATATATTATAATATATAATAGGGTGTGTGTGTTAATGATCTGCATAAGAGCATACCCTGTAATTAGTCACCATCTATGTGGAATACCAAACATCCAAAAATCTGGATAAACCAATAATGTATCCTCCACTGGCTCAATAGGGAAAGAACTAAAATCAAATACAGACCCCAAAATTTTACCTATCATGATGGGTGGGTGTTCTTTCATGGAGGCTCCTTGTCTAGAATCACTATTAAGACTCAAGCTCTCCCCAGACCTCAAGTGGAATTCATATCTGAGCTATTGCTAAAGCTACTGGAAAAATGGTTAATTCATTGTACCACTCCAATAAGTATCTGATACATCCTACTATACTATCTCTTTACAAAAGTCAGGAATATTGCTATCATATCTGTGCTGGTGATGCCCAGCCCTCACTTTCCAGCCTTGATAGAGTCCTCCTGCCACACTTCATCTTTACAAGAGTTAGATTAGACCAAAAATGGAATATTGCTGTCATATATGGTCTGCTGTATGTATCGAGGTCCTCAGCAAAATCCAGAGACAAGTATGCAAGATGGTAGGTCCTGATCTGGCATCTAGTCTACAATCACTATCCCACAGGCATGCTGTGGCCTTCCTCTGTCTCTTCTACAAATATTTTCATGGCAACTATTCTGACGAGCTACTTTCGCTGGTTCCCGGACTGCATGAATTTAAGCGACCTACTAGGTTGGCATCTTGGTCCCAACCTTTCACTGTCAAAATGGTTAAATGTAACTGTCTCTTCTACTCAAACAGCTTCTTTGCCTTCACTTCCCGTCTGTGAAAATCCCTTCCTCTTACTTGCTTGCTTCCCCGATGGCTATAATCCTCAAATATTCAAGTGTCATGTCAATCGACATCTGACACCCTGAGCTTGTTTCCCATCCTTCTCTGTATCCTTCCCCCAAATATGCCTCTTTACTCATGTTCTCAATCCTCTGTAACCCCTTGTGTGCTAGTGGCACTCCTGCCTTGCTTGGGGTGAATTTATTTAAAAAAAAAAAAAAAAATCTGTTCTGAAGCTGCCCAATCTCCATTTGCCTGCCTTGATAGACTCCAAAATAATTAATTACCCACAAAGTAACATAGATGATATGCTACCTGGTGGGTGATTAATTATTTTCCCCTTTGCAACTTTTTCCCCCACACGCAAAACACTATAAGCTTCTCACTATCTCTCCATGGCATGTGTTCTGACAAGATACATTTCTTGGTTTCTTTGCAACTGAAACCCATCAAGCCACGTATAGAAGGATGAATCATCCTTATTCCATTAATGAGAAAGTAGGCTCCAAATTGTCAGCATCACTTTTCTTGTACTTTAAAACCATTGTAAATTATTTTTATATTATTACTTACTTTATTGCTAAGGCTGACCATGGCTTTCTGAAACATCAGAAAGCAAAATATAACACCTTTGGCAATAAATGACATTAATATTTCCACTTCTTCACCTGTTAAGTGGGAGAGAGTGACATACAAGTATTGAAGATGCTTAGGAAAAAGATAAATGTTCACACAAGTCTCATAAAAAAATAAACACTGTCAATTACTTTTATTTAAAAACAAAAAAAAAATTAACAAAAAAGCTTATAAAAAGAGATGTTTTAAATTAACACTGACAACCATACTGTTTGTACATTAAAAACATTGTTCAATTAAGTAATATCTGGAAGAAGAAGGGTTGATATTACCTTGTCTTGGATGAAGTCTAAATAAAAGCTAGGTCACATCACTGGAAAGTGAAAAAAAAACACTAAAAGGTTGTGGTATATATTAACCTCAAAGATAAATGTGTAAGTTATGTGATGTGGAATCATCAATATGTTTGAACACCAATCCTTAATAGGAATAGAATTGGAGAACATCTCTACATGGAAAAATATGGAATCACTTGAGTCATAAGGGTTACTAAGAATAGAATTATACATATAGTACATACAGCTGGGATTGAGTCAGCCAGCAGTCAACTAGTCTAGTTTGAGTCAGAATGACGACTTTCTACGTCATACATCTGAAGAGTTAGTCAACCAGACTACTGGAGCCAGTCAGTAGACCCGTCACTCGCCCCTACTGGAGTCAGTTAGCCAGCCAGTCGGTGTTAGCTTAATGAAGTTATTTTTTTTCTCATACATCTGAAGAATTGGTCAGCCAATTGGAAATGGTATATGAGAAAGATTCTTCTTATACATCTGTAGAATGGCTCAACCACATGATTGTTGCAGCTACAAAAGCAACAAGTTCAATAAACCAAACAAATACAGGAATATTCTGTCAGGTCAATAATATCTAAAGATGTTAGGGGCTATTATTTATCCAACACTAACAGGTCCAATCTTGACTGATAAGGGCAGTAGCTGAGATACCCACAAATTTTTAACATTAGCTTCACCCATTGTTTGCAGTACATTTTTTTTGCCTTACCTTTTCAGCTGTCTGAAGTTTCCGATTTAATTCATTATTGATTTCCTTCATTTTGACTTTATTCTCTGTCATCTGGAGTGAGAAAAAAAAAAAAGAGAGAAACCATAAATGCTTCCATCAACTGACATATTGAAATCATATACAAGGATTTTGACATTAACACTTTCAGATTTCAAATATTCCCAGCACCATCTTTTTATACAATGATAGGGAAATCTTAAAAGTGTCACTGAAGTTTACTCAACTCTTTACTGTTTTTGTATATGCATTCTGGAAAGGGATAAAGAGTACATTTCTAAATTTTCCCAGTTTTAAGCTAACTCAAATTTAAATTCAATTTGTGAGCTACCTACACAAATAAATCCCTCTCACCACATAAGGCAAATTATTATTCTTTGGGATCTCATTTATGATGTTTGAATTCCTTGCTGCAATTTATGTCCTAATCAAGACAAAAGGAGTTTTATTTTTAACATCCTGATACTAAAATGGAAAAATAACGAGGCTCCCAAAACTACCAATCATAATCAAGGCAAATTTCATGGTCCATCCAAATTATTTTATTACAGCAGAGCCTCTGATGAGATTTGAACTTGCATCTTATATTCTTTTGGATGCTGGTAAGTTTCCATCACTTAATCAGTAAGGTACAGTTTATGTAAGATAGATTCTAAAGGATATGAAATGAGAGTTTAAATCTTGTTCAACACGAGTTTTTATTTTCAATCCACTCTGTTTAGTTAAGGGTCATAGAATATAACTACAACCTGAGCATTTGGGTGGGGAGAGAAAAAATGAAAGAAATATGAGGAAAAAAATAATACTTTATAATGCATTTAAGAAATACAGACTTCAGACTATTGCTTCTTTTCTTTTTATGTGCCATGTCCCTTCAGAATGTAGGCGAACATGGCTCTCCACTTACCCTTATCCCTTGTAGCTCTCAATAAGTTTTGTCCCTCTGCCACCTCCCTCAGACTATGTTCTGTCATCCACTTAAGTCTGCCAGGTATATCATGTGTTGCTTTCCCTTGTCTGTCTTTCCCTCTATTCAACTTGAGAGTATCAAATTCTCCAGGCCCTCCTTTTTCATTACATGTCCCAGTAATTTCAGCTGCCTCTTCCTGAAGTATAAGCTTCATCTTTGTTTGCTTCCTCTCCATAACATCATCATTGCTCTCATGCTCAGTCCATGATATCCTTAGCATCCTTCTGTAGAACCATACCTCCTTTGCCTCAAGCTGCTTCTTCATCTTTGACGAGACCATCCAACATTCGCTGCTATAAAGGAGGACAGATGTCACATAACAGCTCAGTACTCTATTCTTTGTTAGCAAAGAAATTCTCCTGTCTTGTAATACTTTGCCCAGCTTTTGGAATACGTCCTTGGCCAACTCAATACATCTTTGGATCTCAGCCTTGCACTTACCGTCCTCCATCAAAACACTTTCCAGATATTTAAACTTCCACATCTGCTTGATTTTAGTGTCCCGGACCTGCAAATCATATTTCAGGCTCATCCCTTTACTGATGACCATGCATTGTTTTCTTGTAGTTTATGTTTAGTCCCTTCTTCTTGCTCTCCTTCACTACCTTCTGTAGGAGGTTTTGTAATTTCTTTTCCGTGTCTGCTATCAGTACAGTGTCATTGGCGTATCTTATGTTGTTAAGATTGTGGCCGCCGATGCTGTATCTTGGTAGGATTTCCAATTCTCTCAGACTATTACTACTTGTTGGAAAAGCAAGAGAAATAAGATGAAAGAAATACTAGTCAAAAATGAATAATAAGTGATAATGCTTCCTTTAATAAGTTAAAACAACTAAACATGTCTATATCTTGATTTTCTTAATGCAGAAGGTATTTTTAGCATTTTTGAAAGTATAAAAATTCAATAACATCTAAGTGACTCCAAATTATATTTCATTCATGTCCAAGAAATTTAAAGAAAAACCATGAAAAAAAAAAAGAAACTTGATACTCACAACTTGCATTTCAATTTTCAATTTCTCAAACTCCTTTAGTTTGGTTTTATCTTCAGCACGTTTCATCTTAAGAGTTTCCAGTTTTTCATTAAGGTCCCTAATTTCAGCTTTAAGGCCAGCATTTTCCTGTTCAGCCTGCATGACCGCCACTTTGTCTTCCATTGGAGCTCTCATAGCACTCACATCAGCTGCTGCTGCCTGGTGGAGAGAACAAAAAAAAAAATAATTACATGCACAATAGCAAGAAATTTCATTAGCAAGTCATATTTTAGGTAATTACATCAATGGACAAATTAAAAAGTTAACCTTCAAAGCAGATGAATGGTTCTTAGTTATAAAAATCATTTTGAAGAGCACAATGTAATAAAGTATACAGACATTCATGAAAAGAAATTAATATATATATATATATATATATATATATATATATATATAAAGGTTTGCTATGTTTATGACTAATAGTGACCAATATCCAAGAGAGAGCATGTGTAAATATAAGAGTGTACACTGAGGTCAACACCAAGTGGTGACAGTGTTTTATTCTTGAATGTAATCTTCAGGCTATATATATATATATATATATATATATATATATATATATATATATATAATTTAAATTTGGATGCAAATCCAACAGAATGATAAATATATAAGAATTTTGAAAAGTTTTATTTTAAACATGCTTGAAAATCAAACAACATCAAAAAATGGATTTAATTTTGATCTCAGTAAATATCATTGCAAAATCCAGACTCAAGAACATCCAAATAAAGGAAAAGAACAGACAGATTAAAAATCTACCATTCTTTAGCATTTACTTTTTTTAAACAAATGCTCAATACAACGTAGAGCAAAATATATTTTAATCATATTTTTAATTGAAAAATATTTACATCGCTACACAAAAGCTATCATGTTTCGAAACTGAAATTTGTTCCAATTCATCAGGCAATGTTTGGGTTTATGATCCTGGTAGTAGGATTTGTTTCAAAGTCAGGTTCGTGGTCCTTGATGGTTATGTAACATTCTTTTGTGCTATCACTAATTTTTAGATTATCAGTGATATTTTTACTAGATGCATTAATACTATCTACCAAATTAACTACATTATTATTTACTTTTTTATAGTTTTTTTCATTAATTTTTTTCTAATAAGAGTATTATAATCCTTGTCTGTTGTTTTGTAGAAATTTGCAGTTTTGCAGTGCTGTTCGATAAAAGTGACTCACCTGATTTTTTTTTTTTTTTTTAAAAATTTTTTCACCTATTGTTTTTGGGGTCAAACTAATTTTTAATCTTACTAATATAAAGACCCCTTCTCGACCACCTAGTAAAAAAGTTTACTCACCCTAAGGTTTGGATATAAATGAGATTTAGGGAAAAACTATGCAAAAAAAGTGACTCACTTATTTCCTGCAACTAGTAATCAATAGAAACATAATTGAACAGCTTTAAATAAAGAATAATAGAGGTATAATTTTTTTTATAATAGGTAATATCGTTCGAAATATTTAATAATCTATGGGTCCTCCTTTATTTTGAATAACCTTTTCAACCCTTTTTGGCATTGACTTGATTAGGTTCTGGCAAATCTCATCTCCAAGCATTGAATTCCATTCGGATATGAAATTCTTAATTAAATCCTCTTTGTTGCTCAACTGCTTTCTCGAGAGCCTGTACTTTATAATGCTCCATAAGTTTTCTATGGGGTTGAGGTCAGGAGATTAGGCGCCATGTCATAACACTCATCTGCTTCTCATCAAAGTATTCCTTCATCAATTTTGATTTGTGACAGGGAGCATTATCCTGCATAAAAATGAGCTTGGTGGGGTCAATTTGCACCCTTTCAGCAGAAGGGAGCAGACAAGACTCTAAAATTATCTTGTACTGCTCGCTCCTGAGGGTCTTTTTAATAGGTTTTAAGAAACCAGTTCCATGAAAAGAAAAGCATCTCCAGAACATTATACTGAACGGATTCTTGACAGTACTTACTGCTAAAATTCAAAGAGCTTTCAAAGGTTCTTCTTCGGATCTTAGATCGCTTATCCTTTGAATTTAGCTCAACTTTCGTTTCATCAGAGAAGAGAACATTTAGTAAAAAAAATCAGGTGAGTCACTTTTATCAAACAGCACTGTATAAGATTTTACAAAGACTATTTCAGATTTATTTATATCAGTTACAACATGGTCAAGGTATCTTGAGAATTGATCTTTTCTTTTATGAAAGGAGATATTTGTTAACTATATCAAGTAAATCATTCTCAAACCTAAACAACCTTATTGAAAAGTTGTTTCAATAAGGTTGTTTAAGACAGTTCTCAAGCATAGAAAAAAATTATTAATAAAAAAAAAAAATATTAAAATTCTTTATGATTCAGTATATCTTAATTGGATACATAACTGGATGTTAGCAAATAGTGACACATTCTAAATAAATGTCAGTTCACCCAGACAGGATTGAATAACTCAGCTACCTATAACCTACTGTCTATATTTCACACTTTTCTGCTTCAGAAATGACCTGTTTTTTGATTGGTTAATCTAGACATATCCATAAAACTTTGAAATCTTATCCCCACCTCCTTTTTTAAACCATAAATAAACTAATGTATTGTTTTCTGTTTTCAAAAGTAAATCTTTTTCATCATAAGTTACCAAACATCACCTGATGAATTGGAACACTAGAGAGAGAGAGGTTGAGAATCTTTTATCTGAAATTCTTAAAGCAGGAAGTGCTTTGGTTTTCAGATTTTGGAATACAGGCTATTTAATTTGTATGTAGCAGCTTGGGAATAGAACTTGAGCATAAACAGGATATCCCTCTACATTTCATAACACACCTTATACATATACCCTGAAGGTAGTTTTATATAAATAACATATACCCTGAAATTAGTTTTATATAAAATTTAATAAATGATTTTGTATATAAAGATACAGGTAATGACACTGTTCATGAAATGCTCACAGGGATTTTTAAGTGGTAAAATTAAGATTCCACGTAAAAATAATATCTTGTACTTTCTGTATGTGTCCAAAATAACATGATCGCTACTTAGAAAAAATATATAAATGTAGAAATTTTTGACATTTTGAATAATATCGTTACTGTACATGAAACACCTGGTAAGTAATCTATGAACAAAGGCGTTGCTGTGATGAACACTAACAAAAACTGACGATAATGTAGACTACATAGCTGGGCTGGGGAACTCCCACTCAGAGCAGATGAGGTCACTTACAACAGCTAGGGACCTTCCCAAAGATTTCTAAAATTTTCCATTTGTGGTAAGTCATGTCAGCACCTGAAAAACTTTTGGATCATGGAATTTCGGATAAAGGACACATTTTTTATATATATATATATATATATATATATATATATATATATATATTGATAATATTAGTGGTCAATATACAGTAGCGTCCAAAACTAAGGGACAAAATTTTAAAACCTAATATTTGTTAGAAATAACAACTGTGAAAAGCTGAAATTTTGACAACTGGTAGTCGTTATCATCCATAATATCATACTAAAATTTGAATCATTTGCAAAGGATAGAAAAAGAATTATAACAATTATTTATTTATTTTCAAATTTGAAACGTCCAAAAGTAAGGGACAAAATTGAGAAAAACAATCTAAACGGCAAAAAAACAATAAAAATACATGTACAATCAATATTTAGTAAATGAGCCCTTGCTCTCAATGACAGCTGCACATCTTCGACTACAAGAATGAATTAGTTCTTGACAATCCTCGATACTAATTTTAGACCATTCTTCTTGAAGCTTCACCCACAAATCCTCCGTGTTAGTGGGATTTCTTTCCATAACTTTCACTCCTAAGGTCTTCCAAAGATTTTCTATTGGATTTAAGTCAGGACTTTGCGGTGACCAATCCATAATTTCCAAATCTTGCTCGCTAAGGTAACTCATTACCACCTTTGCCTTGTGACATGGGGCATTATCTTGCATAAAGGTAACCCTATCGAAACCTGAATTCTGTATGATTGGCACAACATGATCTTGAACAATGTTTTTATAGATCTGCAATTTTTACGAGTTTGTAACCGGACAAGAGGCATTGTACCTTGGCTAGAAAACATTCCAAATACCATGACGCTTCCGCCCCAAACTTGACAGTTTTCTTAGTACACTTTGCACTTGATCTTTCACCAATACGTCTCTTTACATTGTTTTTCCATCATTTCCAAATAAATTAAACTTGCTTTCATCACTGAAAATACTTTTGCCCAATTTTCATATGTCCAAATTACATACCTGTTTGCAAACTCTAATCTCTTCTTCTTATTCTTCGAACTAACAAGTGGTTTTCTTCCCTGGGGTTCGATTAAACAGCCCTATTTCTTGCAGTCGTCTACAAACAGTCTGTCTTGACACATTAACACATGAGGTACTATTCATAACCCTTTTAATTTCTGTGCAAGACTTAAAACGGTCCTTTAATGACATACGCTGCATTATTCGATCTTCTCTTGCCAAAGTTTTATGGGGTCTGCCGGTTTTAAAAGCACTAACTATTTTGCCAGTATCATTGTAGGATTTAACAACCCTGCCTACAACACTCTTGGAACGTTTCACTTTCTCTGAAATCTCTCTAATGGTGTGCTTTTCCTTGTGTAGCTTCACAATAGCTTGTCTCACAGAGTAATCAAGTTTTTTAGCGTTTAAGCCATGGTGCCGGGCTGATGCAACGTTTACAAATGACTAAGTAAGACTTATTCTTTAGAGGAAATCAAAAAATTTGAATATAGCATGCTGTTTATAATATAGCATATTAGTGGTCAATATATATATATATATATATATATATATATATATTGATAATATTAGTGGTATATATATATATATATATATTGATAATATTAGTGGTCAATATATATATATATATATATATATATATATATATTGATAATATTAGTCAATATATATATATATATATATATATATATATATATATATATATATATATATATATATTGATAATATTAGTGGTCAATATATATATATATATATATATATATATATATATATATTGATAATATTAGTGGTCAATATATATATATATATATATATATATATATATATATATATATATATATATATATATATATATATATATATATATATTGAT
>CAHIKZ030000422.1:640000-730000 GCA_903632075.3 Acanthosepion pharaonis | reverse complement strand
GGACAGAACAGAAAAGCTGAAAGAATGGAACGACAAATATGTATTGTTCACAAAAGGATTTTCTGATACCACTATGTCATACAAGAAAGTATACCCAAAGATATAAATACATGTCATTAATATCACATTATTTTAAATAACGTGTGACTTTGTTTTATCATTTGAATTTTTTCCTTCTTATTTATCTCTTTCAATTTCTGGATCAACACTTATTACCTGATTTGTTTACCTTCCTGTGTCGACTTCAGCAATAAACTAAAATTCCATTTTCAAACCTGCTTTCTAACAGTATAATGAACACATTTTTTTTTTACCTGAGAAACTGGAGCTGAACTTTCTGTAGACAAGGACATGGCCTTATCTTCACTAGGGGTAGTCTCTCTGCTGCGAGAGGTCCTGGTGGGAATGCCACTGCTCTCACGACTAGAGGACATACTGCCCTGGCTAGATGTCATGCTGATTTCCATCATGCTGGTTGAGGGACTTGCTTCTTTAGAACTTGACCGCGACTCAGAATCAGCAATGTTCTCTGTGCCTATTGAGGATGACAACAAAAAGAATCAAGAAATTCTTATGAGAAAAACAACTTATTTTTCAAAAATTAGACAAAAAGAAAACATAACAGGCAAAACATACTATGAGAAAAAAAACATGAGGTAACAACATTAGCGACACACATGACACAGAAAATTGGTGGTGATTTCATCTTTAAGCTGGGTTTTTTCAGAAGAGCTTGGTGTTGATTGGCAGAGAGAGTCATGATGTCATTAACCTTCAGGCCACCATGATGAGTCATGTAGTTATGCCACCAAAATTTGTGGGGTCAATGCAACTGCTTGCTGCTAGGCAAAGAAAATCATGATGTCAGCAAAATTCCTTAGAAGTTTTGAAGGAGGTTTTCTGAATCTAGTAATATAGTTTTGAAATTGAAAGTTTGGGAATTTCTATACATTAAGTTTTACCAGCCCTCTCTCTATAAGCAGGAGTTGTCGATAGGCCTAAAGGTAATTAGACATTGAATGTTATATTGCTCTGATGAGAGAGGAAAAATATACCAAATCAGCTGTCTTTTTAACTGTTCCTATTTTTTTATATTACCATTTTGCGGTAAGGCGTTTTTTTTTTTGTTGCCCTTACTTTTTTTGTTATGAATTGTCTTTTAATATGTCCATTTTTATTACCCTAATAGCATATAAATAACTATTTTGGCAGTGTTATATAGGAATAAAGTGTCACTACCGACACTCAAGTTTGAACATAGATCGCTAGTGAATGAACACAGGATATCCTATTGTTGAATTAAGTAGACCATGTGACCATAGAGGAAACACATATATGTAGAAAAGAGCAGACGACTAACAATCATTATTCCTAGTCAATCTTGTATTACTATTTGTCATGATGTTATTAACCTTCAGGCCACCATGATGAGTCATGTAGTTATGCCACCAAAATTTGTCGGGGGTCAATGCAACTGCTTGCTGCTAGGCAAAGAAAATCATGACGTCAGCAAAATTCCTTCAATAGAAGTTTTGAAGGATGTTTTTTGAATCTGGTAACATAGTTTTGAAATCAATAACTTTTTATAATACATCACTTCAAACAGTTCATCATTAATGCCTTTTCAACATGAGATGCCAATGAAAAATTTATAATTTGAAAAGCATGTGTAAACTGAAATGTAGTATGGACTTTTGCTGCTATCCTTTTTGAGCCAATGAAAGGGAGAAAGATTAGTTTGTAGACAGGGAAAACTAAGTCTAAGTAATTTTTTTTGATGGTCACATCATCCAAATTTTTTGTTAACATTTCTTCAATCTCAGTCTGATAATATATGAAAATTCTCAGCCCAACAACCACCCCAAAAAACTAGTATTCTGAAGAAATAATGACTTTAGAAAGGTAGGGAAATTGTCATCACCACACCCTTGTATAACAGATGTCTATAACATTTGAGATTTGCCCAGAAACTATCTGACCATTTTGAATATGCTTGCATGGCACTGATGTAATTTACCAACCAATCAGAAGGGACTTTACCATGCATGTATGAACAGACACACTCTTGCAAGATTACTTATTTGGCCACATGGCAGTGAGACAAAATTGTGTGTGTTCAAGTACCCACTGCATTTTACATGACAATGCATCCGCTCATTTTTTTTAGCAACGCCTTGCATCACCAACACATTTTTATTTAGATTAATAGGTTTGCAATACATTTTCATAGTTTAACAAATATAATGATCATAAAGTGGTCTGACATTGTCTTGTAAGAAGAAAAGGATAATTTCCCAATATAAAAAAGAAAACTATATATATATATATATATATATATATATATATATATATATATATATAAAATTTAAAAATATGTATATATATATATATATATATATATATATATATATTTTAAAATTTTTACATCATGATGTTTTAGTAGGACCCTGCAAATATGTGATATTGTAGATGTTGGATCAAATGGAGAAGGATGGGTTCTTGTAGTGATTGAGGAAATTGTCAGAATGAATGGGTCATGAGTCACATTATCTAGGTGTAGGATAGTCAGTGTTGACCAGCCTTTCCCCACTTCCCCTTCAGCCTTGTGCCACATTAATATGTTGTTATTTAATTCATCAATATATAAACAACAGATGTAGACGCAGTGGTATAATCGTTACCTGCAGAGAAAAATAGAATCAGTGGACAAAGTTCAAATTCCAACTGAGGCAGTTGTCATTCATTTCAATATTCTGCCTCTAGCTATGGGTAAAATTGCAAGGTAGGCTGGGTCCTTTAGCCTTGGTAGGGAGACATTCTAAAAGGATAACTGAAAATGAGCTTTAAAGAGGAACAGGATTTGTCAAGCTATCTAGCCCTGGACACAACTCTTATTGCTATTGTAGTACATGTGTTCAACCAATGACCCTGCAGTGGGCTACAGAATGGGTCCAATCATACATAGAAAATCTTTTCTTGGGGTCATGGTCTAGATCAGATTCAGGATTTCTTACATTAGTGTACTGGAAACCAGCTTTTATGAGTGTGTGCACAGTGGGATTACTTTTGTTCTGAGCAGCAGGAGGTCAACTTGATTGAAGCCTTGGTTCATCAAATCTTGGTAGTTTGTTTTGTAATTGAATTGAATGCTGAAGTTGAATTCAAAGGGTTCTGAGTGAAAGTGGGTGCCTTTTGGGTGTTGTGAGGTCCAGCATTTAAGAGAGAATATGATGGTTTCATGGGCCAGGGCCAACTGGTCTTCAAAAGTGTCCCATCTGTGTGTGCTATGGATTGGAAAGGTGGGGAAGGATTTGCTGGGTAGATTTCTGTTGGTGTAAGGAACTGTTGTTTTTTTCTGTCAATCCATACATCTTTTATTTTTGCCATACCTGTGTTGGGGGTGGTCTGTGTTCTGCCTGCCTATCATGTTAGTTCAGTAATTTTACCAATGCTGATTGTATAGGCAGATCGAGTCAAAGGTTGGAAGCATCGATCAACCAACATGTACCAACCAATATTTACAAGAGAAAGGTGAACAATTTTACCTAGAGCTGAAAATTTGATTAAAAGCCAGTAGTATGCCTAGTCTTATAGCCCAGATATGTTCTAAATGCTAAGCAGGGTTAATTCCAAGTATCACTTGAAAGTTTGGGAATTTGTATACATTAAGTTTTACCAGCCCTCTCTCTATAAGCAGGAGTTGTCAGTAGGCCTAAAGGTAATTAGACATTGAATGTTATATTGCTCTGATGAGAGAGGACAAATACACCAACTCAGCTGTCTTTTTAACTGTTCCTATTTTTTTTATATTACCATTTTGCGGTAAGGCAGGTTTTTTTTTTTGTTACCTCTACTTTTTTTTGTTATGAATTGTCTTTTAATATGTCCGTTTTTATTACCCTAATAACATATAACTAACTACTTTTGGTAGTGTTATATAGGAATAAAGTGTCACTGCCAACACACGAGTTTGAACATAAATCGCTAGTGAGTGAACACAGGATATCCTATTATTGAATTAAGTAGACCATGTGACCATAGAGGAAACACATATATGTAGAAAAGAGCTGACGACTAACAATCATTATTCCTAGTCAATCCTGTATTACCATTTGTATCCTATCCGCTATCACTATACAGACCGCTATTCTCTACTCTTCACGATACTATTTCTCTATTCAGATCACTATATGAATTACCGTTTGAGCAAGTATTATCAAGTAAGTACTATTAGTGCGAGTGTTATTCGAAGGTATCTGACACCGGTATTATTCAACAGCGTATTATTTATCTGCAATTACAAAGTCTCTACTAAAACAAACATTTCAAAAGTGACGAGTATTCATTGACATCACAAAAGTGTCAAAAGAGTGTTTGCTGACATTGCAAAAGGTAGATACACTAATTTACTTTCAACTGAACTGCAGGTACATATTCCCTGCCAGTTGCTAAAAATAATAACTAAACCAGTTACTAGTCATTGGAATATATGCTGTCAGTTATATACATGATACACTCTTGGGTGAACATGTCTCTTCTGATCCATGACTGACTAGGCAGTTTTCCACTAATAAGCTGCTGTTTCTTTCTGCAGTAGACTGGTTGCCAACCAAGGTTACAGGAGCCAGTTTATCTTGTTATTCAAAACAGCTTACAGCCAGATCACATTGAAACACTGATTCTCATACAATCACCAAAGTTAAGCAATATTGTTCAGTACCTACATGGATGAGCACCTGGGAATACCATGTGCTGTAAGTTTGGGTGTGTGGGTGGTGTAACGGATAATAACTTTAAAATTGGAGTTCCAATTCCAGTTGGGTCTGTTATATTCATTTATGTGTGAATACCTTTGGGAAAGGTATGAATCCACCTATTCTCCCCCATCTATGGGTTAATTAGTAGCACTTGTATCAGTAAATCATGATCTCCAAAAAAAAATTTCTTAAAAATCTAAAAATATTTTCTGGCTTTAAATAACCTCCAAAAGGGTGATAAATTGTAAAATACAACTAAAAAAACAACTATTCAAACTATAACTGGGAAAAAAAAAAGATGGACTGAAGCCTTTCCCCAAGGGTATTTGCCTGTAACAAAGCCAGCTGGAATTTGAACACTGCTTCTCAGAGTTCAAATACTATTGAAATTAACTATGATAAAATGATGTAAGTTAATTTGTTACATATAAAACCTGAAGATTTCTTACTTTTGCCAATAAAACTTGGTGGTCTGATACCGGATCTTCGGTTTATTTTTTTGACTTCTGATGGAGTGGTTACTTCTTTAGAGGTGGTGGAGATAGGTGTTGTTGGGGCACTATCTGGACTATCCACAGCCTGGATCTACAAGAGGAAAACAAAAAAAAAAACAAGACAAATGAGTCGATTTAAACAGAACAGCAACAAAAAAAAAATACCTGCTTTTGCAAAAAAAAGGTAGAGGTGTTTTAATAAGAGAACTAACCAACTTGAAGCCCCTATATATTGATTTTCATTTATACATAAATATCCATCTCACTGCCCAGGAATCAATCTTGTTAGATCGAGTAATTAATGGCAAAGATCGGAAGGACTAACATTGAAGACAAAACTACTTAACCATAATCAGTTACACAGAAAATGAAGAGATTAAAACCTAAATTATTGAAGCTTACAGCCACATCATGCTAAAACACCAGTTCCCATACAATCATCCAAGTCAAGCTTAGTCAGTACCTAGATGGGTGACTGCTTGGGAATAGGTGCTGTAAGTTTGAATGCACGGGTGATGTTGCGGATAATGGCTCGGAATTTTGAATCAGAGAGCCGAGTTCTAATTTGCGTTCAGTTCATCGTATTTACTTACGTACAAACACCCTTGAGAAAGGTATAATCCACCACTTCTCCCCTAGCTATGAGTTAATTAGTAAAAAAAAAATATCTTACAATCTAAAAATATTTTCTGGCTTTAAATAACCTGCAAAGGGTTGATAAGCCATAGAAAATGAATGAAAAGAAAACTAAATTATTGCAACTTTGATAATAAAATATTATAATGCATTTTTTCTATAAAATTTTTAGAACATGAATGCCATTTTCATTTTTCTACTAACAATGCAACAAACATTACATAATTGCAAAAAACAAAAAAATTCATTTTTAATGTAGTTTTCACATTTGTTTTCTCAACATTTTCAATCTTGTGAGAAAAATGTTATTTTAGAAATATTATAGAAATTTTAGAAATATATGATTATTTTATTAATTATGTTATGTTTTTATTATTATATTATTTCATTATTGTTTTATTATTATTGTAATAGAAAAATGTTATTTTATTATGATCAGTTACACAACAAAAAAAATATCAAGCTTAATTATTGCAACTTTGTTAATAAATATTATAATGCATTTTATTATAAATGTTTTAGAAAATATGAAGTTTTAATGACATAATTTTTCTACTACAATTAAAGCACAATACTAAATTGGGAGCAAAATCTCATCATTTTACAGCTGGAATGGCTAAATGTAACCATAAGTTCTATGCTAACAGTTTGCTTGTGGAACTCTCTTCCAAATCCTTGATTCCAAGTCAAATTTGATCTTCAAAAGTTTAAATGAAATACCAATCGTTATCTTCTGTCTTTTTAATTCCTGTTCTTTTTTTTTTTTCCTCTCTCCTTAAGTTAACTTGCTTGAGATGAAATGATTAGAAAAAAAGTGACAAACATTACATAACTGCAAAAGAAATAAATTTTTAATGTACATTTAACATGTTTCAATACTGTGCAAAAACTAAAAAAACAATCTAAAAATACCACAAAGCAAATTTTTAAAATTTGAGGAAAAGTATAAAAACTGGTAATGCTTTTATTATTTTTAACAAATTGGAGGCCTTATATAACATAATGAGAAGCCACGTATACTTTCTTAATATGTATATATAGAAAAAGTTTCAAATTAAAAATTATAATGTTTTAATTTTATGAAAGTATTTATTTATTTATATATATATATTTGATATTTCAAATTGTCCTCAATTTTCATCAGAAATAACTGTTTGTTACAAATAAATTAAAATTACTGTTTGTTAGCAAGTAGCGTTCTTCGTGATATGGAACGTCCAAACAAACAGTTATTTCTGATGAAAAATTGAGGACAATTTGAAATATCAAATATATATATATATATATAAATAAATACTTTCATAAAATAAAACATTATAATTTTTAATTTGAAACTTTTTCTATATATATATATATATATATATATATATATATATATATATATATATATGATTGGTAGTATAATATTACAATGAAGCAATCATACAAAAAATAATTAGTAACAATGTAATAAATGGCAAATTAACTTCACTAACAAATTTAAAAAGTATTAACCCACTAACCAGTCATTGAATGATGCCATCCTTGTTTTTAGATATTCTGTATGCTAGTACTTTCGATAGGTCAACCTATCATCATCAGGCATGGATATTATTTTTCTTTTTAGGTAAAAAAAATCATTCAATGAGTGGTTAGTGGGTTAATATTTTTTAAATTTGTTAACAAAGTAAATTTGCGATTTATTACATTAACCTTACTAATTTATTAGTATCTTTGTATGCTTCATTGTTTTATAAATATGTATGAAAACAAAAAAATAACAGGAGGAATGATTTAGTTATTTTTTATTTTTTAGACATTTATAGTGGGAGCTCGAAATTAAATTTTCTTTTTTAATTTTATAATTGGTTTGAATATATATATATATATATATATATATATATATATATAGTCATCCACAGACAGACTGCTTCACTGTATCACAGCTCTTCAGTGTGGCTAGACATCTGGTTGCCTCTATTTAGGATTGATGCTCGGCTGAATTGGCGTCAGTCGAAGATTCTACCACTAAGCCATCGCCGCACGGCATATATAACATTTATAATGAAAGATCAGAAAAACTTATGAGACAAGAAGCTTTGGAATAGCAAATTTGCTGTAACAAGAATAAAATTTGCCTTGAGATGATTTTTAAGGGACTATATATACATCTGGAAACTATTATTTTCCCTTTTCATCTATATTTAACATTTCCTCGCAAGTATGTTGCATTCAGTTGTATTTAGTAGTCAAGTTTTTCTTTTATATCTTAACCAGAACACAAGTTTTCGGCTGTTGAAGACATGCAAAACAAACAACAGGCATAATTGGTGTCAAAGACAAAATTTCAAAGTATTGAAGAATTCAACAGTTATACTAAAAGAAAACATTAAAATGAAGACAATAGGTTTAAGTTAACTAATTTTTTAAAATTAAACACTTACATCGTCTTTCATACTGCTTTTTATCAAAGCACTCAAGTCATTTAATATTTTAATGAGTCAGAAATGAGTAATGAAAATACTTCATCTAATAAATTCAAGCAACTACTATATCTATTACTGCTAGGTAGTACACAACAAATATTACAGAAAAATCCAACTGAGAAAGTATAGTTATATGCCTAGATATAATTGGTTTGTCACAGCCAAACTAGTAAAGCCTCATCAGTGTCAGACAGGCTCTAAAGATTATGGTATATATGTTCAAATCTTGCAAGAGGCTACTTTATTTCTGATCCATTCTGCTTAAAGTCTATAGAAAGTAAAACCAATCTGTGTTTATAAGTAACATTATTTTTTTAATGCCTTCTCCCTTCTGGATGGAAGCAACCATGACTCTTCTCAGATTCCTTCTCTATTATCTGTGAATTGCCATGACTGCTTGAGAAAGAGAGTAGACTGGTTTCCCATTCCTTTCTCCTAAAATAGTTACTGTTTTCTTAGATGCCATGTCCTTTCAGGACAGAAGCAATCATGGCTCTCCACAGTTTTGAATTCTAATTAGTAACATTAAGATACAAAATAAACTAGTTAAAAACTAATGACAAGGATAAGAGACTGAAAAATATAGAAGATAATTAACTTTAATAAATCTTTGAAATTTGGTGTTGTTTCAATCTCACAGAAAAACTACGAAAAATTCTCTCCCCTCAAATTTATGGAGAGGGGTCTTACAGATGCATTCTGGGATTTATTCCTAGCCAATAAAAATGGACAATTCTCAGACCTATACACACATTTTGTTTTCTTTGCTTTGAAGTTTGAAGAATATAACCATTAGATTGCATCACTTAAACCCTATCATCAAGCCTGGAAATTGTGTTTAAAGTATGAAACAAACTGTTGCCGCTGAGTGTTGACCTTAATGCCCACTTATATGCAGGTGGGTGGGTGATTGTGTGGGTGGGTGATTGTGTGTGTGTGTGTGTGTGTAAGAGGGAGTCACTATGAAATGTGTTGTATTTTTGTGAGGGTAGGAGAGAAGGGAAGCAAACTTAAGCGTTTCCCCAGGGCAGCACATACTCTAGCCCCAACAGTGATTCCATGCTTTCCAACAACACAACTAAAGAAAATTTCCTATCCAAACAAAGTTGTATAACCAAATGACCTAATGAAAATAAGATTGCAGAAAGTGTCACGTTATAATTACGGTTATCAAAAGAAACCAGAACAGAGAAAGAAATAAAAACAAAAAAAAAAAAAAATCAATAGAATTGATTTACCTAAAACGGTCGGCTGAAATTATTTCACAAGAAAAGATATGCCCGAAAAAGATTGCGTCCGAAAACTCAAGAAGAATTTTCTTATTTTCACATGTCCCATTCGTCCACACCTATAGCCGAAGTCACACATGTTACACAATATACAGTAAAGTATTTTAAAAAAAGCCCAGGTGATATTATTAAAGATAATTTAGTAATTAAAGCAAACAGGTGTTGAAACTGATCTTATAACAAGTCACACGGAACCATATCGCAATGAATGAAAGGCCAAACCAACAAAGAGTTGAACGTAGCAATACTGTCAATATGACAGAATTGTTGTTAAGTTCACAAAATGTTACCAAGCCAGCTTAACACAAATTGAGATACTCTGCACTTTACAATGCGATGATAGCGATAAACATTCAGGAATCAAACTTAAGTTGCGTGGAGCAAACAATCCATGCAGATTTGGAGATGCTACCCCATGTTTCTGCCAATATAGAGATAAGCTTGCAGAATTATCTCACCCTCTACTCCAAAATCACTAGCAATCACAAATTACGATCTATTTTAACTTCATCATATATTTTTTTTTTGGTGGGGAGGGGTCTGTTTCTTTTTGATTCATTCATTTTCTATGGCTTATCAACATTTTGCAAATTATTTAAAGCCAGAAAATATTTTTAGATTGTAAGAAATTATTTTTTTTTTTTGTAGATAATAAAGGTTTAGCAATACATGTCTTACTAATTAATCCATAGATGCAGGGAGAAAAGATGTACGCATACCTTTCCCAAAGGTATTTCCATGTAAGTGAATAGAACAAATCCAACTGGAATTGAAACTTGGCTCTCCAATTAACAATTCCAAGCCATTATCCACTACACCACCCACCCATCAAAGTACTTGTTATTCTCAAGTGGTCACCTATTGAGGTACTAACCATGCTCAACTTTGGTGATTGTACAGGAACCAAGGTTTCAACATGATATGGCCATAAATGCTTATCACATTTTCAAAATTCATTACTACAAGAGGGTGGCAAAAAGTTTTCAATCCAACATTTCCTAAAAATTTGATTAAACAACCAAACATCAGATTTTTTTTTTGGGGGTGGGGTGGAGAGCTTCTTGATTGAACAGGAATTATATATATATATATATATATATATATATATATATATATATATATGAATAAATTTCATTAAAAACAGCAGACAGGGTAGTATGGTTAAGCTTTTTTATTTAATTTTTCTTGTGTTGGAAAAAGTGTTTTCTTTTTTTGGACACAAAGTGTGTAGAATCTGTCCAAATTTTCTGAAGAAATAAAATCATCCTTGATAATGGCTAAAAGTATAGCCAAAAGCACTCAGAACTATAAAACATCTGGACAATTTCTACACACCCTGTGTCCAAAAAAAGAAAACACTTGTTTGAACACAAGAAAAATTAAATAAAAAGCTTAACCATAGTACCTTGTCTGTTGTTTTTAATGAAACACATATATATATATATATATATATATATATATATAATATATAATATATATAAACAACACTGTTTGTGTGTGTGTGTGTGTGTGTGTGTGTATATATATATATATATATATATATATATACACACACACACACAAAAAAATGAAATGGATTAAGTCTGACAGTTATTTTAGTATATTTTCTGTTATTGTTTATAGATATAATTTAAGTAAATGCTCTGGGTTTTTTTTGTTTTTTTTTAATTAAACAGTATTAATTACCTTTACAGGCCTGAATGTTTGATAAATTTTGTAGAAAATATATGCTTCTCTGACAGGGATTGAACCTGTAACCCCAATGGGAACCATCATTTGATTCAAACTGGTAAATGTAATTAACACTGTTTAATTAAAAAACAGAGCATTTACTTAAATTATATCTATAAAAAATAAAAAATATATAAACAGAAAATGGCAGGTACATGCCTAGCATATGGGCACATGGCTGAGTGGTTAGAATATTTGCTTTCCAACCGTGAAACCTGGATTAAAATCTCATCATGGTCAATTTATCAGGACTTCTTGATGTTATTGGCTTGGGGAGGTGATTCCAGCATGTGGCATCTTTGGAAAGTGCCTGAAAACCATGCCACGGATTGACTCAAGCCTTGGGAATAAAATTGGGCAGACAAAAGTATTTGGAAGCTGTTGATAATTGTGGTAGCACATAGTCGCAAGTCATCATGACCAAGGGTTTGAGTGTACTGGCCTTGTTCAGACTGTTGATCACACCAGATAATGCACTCTTTCCCAGAAACTGTAATAGTTGCAGTATAAACCAAAGATGGGCTCTAGATTTTGAACAAACAAATGTGCCTGAGCAGGCATTTGCAACAGGGATGGGCTAGGTGCCCTAGTAGACAGGCATACTTGGATATGAGCAACCAGCCACCACATACTTGGGGTCAATGAGGGATCAAGGATTCCATAAAGTGTCAATGGCCTAAAAAGTTTGTAAACTCCTGCTCTAGATAATAGGGTCATTTTCAACTTTATAATGAGTCTACTGATATATAACCCATTGCAAATAAAGAAGCATCTGTAGTAGACACTAGTAGATTTGCCACATACTAAATATTCAAAGGAAATCTTACTTTTAACAATGATAAATTCAATTAACAATCTATTAACAGCTACAACAGAAAATCAACATCCTCTAGCAAATGTTCCAAGAAATCAGGCTCTCAAGATAAACCTTTCTAAAACAGAAACTAGGAATTGAAATGAAAGCAGTGATGGTACCTGAAACCATCATAAAAATTCAGAATGTGGAATAATTAAATACTAAATACTTCAGATACCTTGGCATATGGATTAGTTATAACAAATTCAGGAGAGGAGAAAAGGAAACTGAATATAGAATAGGCTTTGCAAGAGGTAATTTCACACAATACCACAAACTGCTACAAAACCAAAACATTAATATGAATTTTTTTTTACTACTGTCCACCCAATACAAGGCCCAAGAGCCACTCAAGGTAGAAGGTTACTGTATGGTGTTTTATTAGCATAAAAAAGTTCCAAGAACACAACTTCTTGTTCTATGAAGGAAAGATAACAGCTAACTCTAGACTTGAAGAGGTCAAGATTTAATTAGTGAATAAAATTTCAGAGTTCCAGCGGAGACGTTAGGAGTATAGAGTTGAAGTAGACTTTACAAGGAATCAGAAACCCAATCCTAAACAGGAAACAAGGGATAAACCTCTACTCCTGTT
This sequence comes from Acanthosepion pharaonis, assembly GCA_903632075.3. NCBI lineage: Eukaryota > Metazoa > Mollusca > Cephalopoda > Sepiida > Sepiidae > Acanthosepion > Acanthosepion pharaonis. The sequence goes on along the minus strand of CAHIKZ030000422.1, from coordinate 717,180 downwards.
CAAAAGACCGGGTTGGTATGTGAACCGAACTATAGGTAAAACCTATCTACACTTATTGAATAATGTTCTTAAATAGCCTGATCTGATTGACTTTCATATAGATGCCATGCTTGGCAGCAGACCCATTCACAAATATCTAAACTATCCACTGTATACAACCACTTTTTAAGAACAATACTTAAAAATAGCTTTCAGCATATAAAGCCGGATGGTCTCCTTTAAACATTGTGGGCTGGTGCTACAGAATCACAAAACAAAGAATTGTACCAAATAGCAGAAACCACATCACTTGAGGACATCCAGCAGCAGTAACAACCAAAATGGATAGTACAATTAGCTCTAAGTTAAAATGGCATGATGAAGATGTTAACATTTCATACTACTTCAAATAAAAGGTTAGGAAGGAAACACCCATCAATCCTGGAGGGAGGGATAAAAGCTACTGGGCTGCTCGGTCAATGAATGCCAAATGTTACCTTTTAGGGAAATGGCTAATATAACCATTACCATTGGAACCAATATCATAAACATACATTTTCACTAGTAAAAGTAAACTATCATCATGGGAAAAATGGTGACGTGACACAATGATTCAAGGGAATAAAATTTCTATAGCATTTTCATGGTTACATCTAAAGAAAATCTATAACAACATCTATATCAACCAAGACAAGAATGATAGTTCAATACAAGACTATTGACAATTATTCATCTCAGAAAGTTGGAAAAATTATCAAATCTCTTGGCATTGAATATAAAAGGCTTCAAAAACACACAACTATGGATGGTGGATACAGGAGTTGGTTATAAATGTATTACTGTCAGCGAGCACGAGTTCAATCCCTGGATCAGATAGTGAAGCACCAATTCAAAAGGAACAATCTATAACTGACAATACAGGGATAAAATATTACAATGATCAAATTGATATCCAATATCAACCAATCTTATGATGATCAGAGGGTACTTGGTCAAAACGTTGTTTTATAATAACATCTATATCAACCAAGATGAGAACAATAGTTTGAAATAATACAAATATATAGACAATTACTAATCTCAGAAAAAAAGTGGTATGAAACTACCACCATAGCCAAATGTCAAAACCAATTTACAATGAATATAAAAGGCTCCAAAAATACACCACTAATGTCCTTATAGTGAATATAGGAACTGGTTATACATGTGTGAGTGTCATCTAGTGATTGTGAGTTCAAATCCTGGATTCAGCAAGAATGAACAATAATTGACATCACAGGGGCAAAATACCACAATCAACATCTCAACCAATCAATGGACACCTGATGATGAACAGCAGGTACTTGGTCGAAATGTTCTGTCTAACAATTTATATCAACCAAGAAGAAAATGATAGTTTGAAATAATATATAAAAGAGTTAATCAGTAAACTATCAATTTCTTTTCAGTTTGAAGGATGAATCAGTTTAAGACAACTTAAGAATCACACATAGATTGCAATCAGAGACCATCTAAAGAGACTCTGTAACCCAACCTGAAGGTATTTCAAACTAGGCTCAACCTGCAAGGTTATGTGCTGGTTTTATCAAAACCTTTCACCATATTGAACACATTTGGCTGTTATGCATATGCTTGGTATACAGGCTGGCTGTTATGATGGGTATATTAGGCTTTGTATATTTGTAACCCAGAGTCACTTTGTTGGCATGCTGCTCTCTCAATCATGTGTTTTTTTTTCTTGTTGTGTGTAACAGTTGAGGGGCAGTGTGCAAAATTTTAATATGGGATGCACAGAAGTCAAGACCCATTCACAAAAAGCTACCACGCTGACAAACTACGAAGAGATCACCCCCAAAGAATGGCAGTTCACAGTAAGAACTAAATTCTAACTTGTGTGCGTGTGTGTGTGTGTAACAATTCCCTTCTTTCCCAGACTCCAAAATTACAGATTGAATCTACAGACTGTCAAGGATTACTCAAGGCCTTTAAAAGTTTACACAAAAAATATTGTGCTTTGGGAACTTTTGCAGTAAAAAAGAATTTTGGTTGTAAATATGTAACATTTATAAAGATAAAATATGGATATCTTTCCTGAGGTGTTTATAAATTGTACACTGTTCAATTATTAACATTAATTTTAAATTACAAAATTGTACTTGGATTAAATGAAAATTACAGTTTAATACATATTACTTATAATACATTCCTTCTTGTCATCAATTTTGATGGTACAGGTACACTAGTAATAATAATAATAAAGAATGAACTTTAGCCAAAGTGGTTTAGAGAGAAAATGTACATGCTTTAAATAAACATGATTGCTAGCCTTCTGGTTGTGATTAGTCATGTCTCATCTAAAGACAAGACAGAACAAATAAAACATGTCTGATCCATGTGAATTTGTCTCTCAAGCAGCACCTCCCAATTGCACTAACAGTGTAAGGTGAAGTATACACCTTGATGCCTGCAAAAAAAGTCAGTAGGACTGGCCATCATCAGGTGAGTATTGATCCAGGTAACCTTTAGGCAATTTTGAGCTGAACCATTCATTTAAACTACGGAGGTGTGATAGATTTTTCTTGTTCCAAGGATATCTCATTTAGTACTGTTCAGTCTTGTTTTTTGCGTTTTTGTGCAATATTATATCAAAATTAAAGGCAGAGTGATCAGCAACTGAACACAATGACAAGCAAAATAAACAGTTGGATTTCTTAAGACAAAATCAATATTACTTTCTTGTTTAATTACCCTCAGGGATATTATTTTCAGACTTATTTTCATTACAGAAATAGATATGGAAGGGTTGTTTGATTTAAATGAAATTGGTTTAAATAATTGATCTAAGTCAAGATTTAAATCATTTTTTTTTAAATCAATTTTACAGAAATCTTTATTTAAAGCAAATCTTGAGAAATAAAACAATTTTTTGTTTTCATATAATTTTATAAAGGAAGAAAAGTGTTAAAACATATTGAATCAAATATTTATTAATCAACTGAATAATTTTTTGTTTTTTAATATAAAATAAAATTTAACCATTAATAAATTTTAAAATCCAACCTGAGCAGTAGTGTTTGCATTCATGCATTTAAATAGAAAAAAAAACAGTTTTGTTGCACAAAGACAGTTTCTCAATTTAGAATGCACCAGCCTATAGGACAAGAAAACTTGTTCAACACCAGAAGATGAGGTCACTGCTGACAGGAGTTGCTTAACCACAGAAAGTATATCACTGCTCAACACACTTTCAAATTTTAAAGTTAAAAAACAACACAGCCAGGAATTGAAAAACCCAGATCTAGGTTAAAAAAAAAATAAACAAAACAAACAAAACAAACAAACAAAAAAAAAAAAAAAAGAACACTGGCTGGCAGTGTTGCTAAGAAACTACTCATAAAAAATGACAAGATTATTTATGTACAAATCAATCATACATAACTGATGATCACCGTGTCAATCTGTTATTTTAACATGTTGTAAGAATAAAATAGTTCTATGACTTTATCTGAAAAGAAAAGAAAAAAAAAAAACAAGAAAAAGTTGAATTTAGATGCTCCCAAAATCTTAAAAAAAAGGTAAAAATTAAAGGTAAAAATTAAATGTAAATTTTTATCAAATAAAATGTTTATTTTTTTTATCAAATAAAATTTAACAGATAAAATGTCTGATAAAATGTTAGCCAGATATAACCAAAAACTATTAATTTGGTAACCCTAAATTATCCTACTGTCTTATTCTCTCAACATATTCATCCATATCAGCTTCGTAATTTCTTCTTTTTTTTTTTTGCTTTCTTTATGCGCAAAAGTTAAAAAAAAAAAAATTTTTAATCCAATTTAAATTAAAAAAAAATCCAGATTATTAAAAGAACTTAAACCAATGGTTCCTAAGCTTTTTTCTCTGGGGCACATTTTCGAAATGAAGATTTGCATACACCTCAACAAGTTTTATGTGATAAAAAGTACATTTATAAATTAAAAAAACAGAGCGGGTTAAAGGGAGATAACTGTAGATTCAAACTGAACATTATCCTTTGATAAATTTTTCCTCCAATTTGCAGGCCCGAGTTATGATATTCTTAACACTTGATATAATGATGTATTCTTAACACTTGATATAATGATGTATTCTTAACACTTGATATAATGATGTATTCTTAACACTTGATATAATGATGCATTCTTAACACTTGATATAATGATATAATTTATCACAATGATAAAATCAGTCAATTATTTATAACTATTTATACTGTGACTCATGCATGCAATTACAAGTAATCCACAATAATATTTTAAATTTTGAAATCACATTTCATTTTTGGCATATGAATTTCTTGCTTCTAAATCTTTTTCTTTCAATCATTCCACCTATTTACCAACCTCTCCGCAAGATGTGCCACAAGGTCAGTTTTTAACATGGAATATTTTGAGCCCCCATAGACCATGGGGTTGGGTTTGTCTACTTTCCCAAACAAGCAACTGCCTTTCGGTATAGCCTCATCTGGGTTCTTCTCCACCAAGAGGCAGAGAGTTCAACAAGAGAAAAAGAGAAAAACCACCTCCTCCTCAATCATTCCGCCTCACCTGCTATCCTCTTTTGCAACATTTAGGAATCACTGATATAAACTAACCCCACACTACTACTATTTTTTGCCGTGTGGCCAAATTGAGCCTAAAACATGTGTCATAATATAGATATAAAAAAATCCTCACCTTATATACTTGTTTGTCTGCTAAGGATAGGATGCAATGGATAAATTGTCATCTAAATTATGCAAAAATGAAAATAACACTCATTTTAACAGATATATTTACCAAAATTACACAAAAATATCTTGAAATACTGAAGGGTAAATTTATTGAATTTATTCAACCACAGCCTACAGATGACTTCGGAATCTCCTGCAACTCTTCTGGGCAGTCTCATTAAGTTGGTAAATGCTGCCATAATCCTTGCCTTCAGTGCATCTTTGGTCTTACAAGAGGTTTTATTGGTCTCTCACTCAACTGTGCCCCACACACAATAATCAAAGGGGTTGCAGTCTGGGGAGTTAGGTGGCCAGATGTAAGGAGTGATATGGTCATTGAAATAGTCTGACAGCCATGACTGAGCTCTCCTGCTTGTGTGGCATGGTGCAGAGTCCTGTTGCTAGACATAGGGTCTAGCAGAAGCCACCCTCTTGACCCAGGGCAGCACCACCTCCTCAAAGCACTCTGTGTTGATTTGAGGCCCTGTGGGAAGATGAATGGAGGTATAATGTTGCCATCACAAGCGATCACTCCAAACACCATTGTAATCAGCATTAGACTCATCCAACTCTTTCCAAATCCTCTGCAATATCCTCAAGATTGACACCTAAGCATTCTGAAATGTTCTTATTGGAGTTTCCAGTGCAAATGCCAAGTAGTATAGCATATAGTTTCCAAATTCCTGGTGGAGTGAATTGAATCATGGTGCCCAACTGACCCTACTATACTGTGCAGTTGACAAAATCAAAACAAACAACAAGCATGAACAAAATTAAAAATAAATAATGACGACAATTTACCCATCGCACCATGTATTACTTACCTTTAAGTAAATATTTCAGTGTTATCTTAATCCTTTTATTTTAGAACTGAAGTACAAAGATTGAATTTATTATAATTAAGAGAATTTTCTTACAAAAGGTTTATGACTGTGAGGATATATGGCCCTATACTCTATTGAATTAAGAAGAAGGAATAAGTTAAATAGCAGAGTAGATTGGGCTCTGTAGCCTTGGGTGGCAGCCAGTCTAGAAGGACAACTTTGAATTCAAAACCATGAAGAAGGCATTGAGAAACTATTCCACTATCCCCACAAGAAGTCATTGCAATTCACAAATAATAAAAGGAATATGAAAAGCCATGACCATCTACATCTTGAAGGAAAGTGGCATAAAAAAACATAACCGTAAGGCTGTCTCAATGGCCAAAATTATTCTCAATCCTTAATTTATGGTTTAGGATTCAAAGTCATTTGGCTGCAAAGCTCAGATTTCTCCTTAATGTAAAAGTTCATACCAATTTACTTCCATTCATAGCAGATGAATTAGTATAAAGCTGGCTCTAAATTTAACTATTAATCATTAGTTGCTCTTTCCGCCTACAGCAGATTGAGAATATTTATTTCCCACCATTTATTACAATGTTGAGCAAGATTATGATCTGCCACTTATTAACTGGTAACTACAGAATTAAGTTACCCTTCACCTATTTTGGCTGTCGTGTATTTCTTTCTCCAGGTACCATATCCTCAAGATAGAGCTTAGTGAGCCCTGTACTACATCTTTGAATATGTCCAAGTAGTTTTAAGGATCTGCTACAAATGGTATTGGAGAGTGAAGGAAAATTGGTTACATTTCTAAAAGTGGTTATTTACACTGTGTCTATCAGTTTGTGGTCCGTGATGAAGCACATCATATGGTTTTGGAATGTTTCAATTCGAGTTGAAAGTTTATCTCACACAACCTAAACCAGATAAAACAATTGGAAGAAAGTCTATATCTTTTAGTGTAGATCAGCAATAACGGGGGAAAAAAAGCCATAAAACATTTCTCCATTCATAACAACCAATAGGACATTGAAGAAATGCTTTTAACAGTAAAACTATATAAAGAATGCCTACTAATGCTCTACATCTTGAATCTAGAAATGTGTTTGCAATAACTTATTCGTAAAGTCTATATTTAGAAAAGCTAGCTTTTTCATTAAAAATAAATGAATAAATAAATGTACCTCTATCCCATAATAGTTGTTCCATTTAGAGTATTAAAAGTTATTGGGTTGAAGACAAAGTCCCTGCACAACTTTATATATAGTTGTGTAGAAACTATTTACAACCTAATATATGCGAATGTTACAACTATTATGGGACAGAGTAAAAATGCTACCACTGTCCTGTAACAGTTGTGTTGTTGTTTGTTTTTTTTTTTTCATTCATTTCACCCCAAGCAAGGTAATAATGCCACCGAGATGCAAGAGATTACTGGGAGTGAAAGTAAATGTGAAAACTTTAGAAGGAACTGGAAACCTAATCCTAAACAGGAAACAAGGGATAAACTTATACTCCTGTTCAACAGATGGTGAAAGCACGTGAACATGGTAATAGTCAAAACTATCTAATTCTATTAAAAAATTTTTTAAATTAGTAAATAAAATTTCAGAGTGTAGGCACTGTTATATTTAGTGTCTTAAATGTATGTTCAAATGTAACAACTATTATGGGATGGAGTAATAATGCTGCTGCTGTCCCATAATCATTGTTACATTGAGTATATTAAATGTGTAGGCAAATGTAACAACTATTATGAGACAGAAGTAGTAAAATAAAACTGATATTGATATAGTAAAGATGAATTAATATAAAAAACATTTATTCTATAAACAGTTATCTTTTGTGCAAAAGATGACTCACAAAAAGACAGGTGTAAAACATTTTTCACACCAATGTATCTTCAATACAAATAGCATTCAAAACAGAGAATGAGAGGTGGGTACCAAAATCCATGATGTTATGTGGTTTAATACCGTTATGGGGGTCTATTAAAATTTTGAAAGTATTTTGGTATATGCCTACTAAAATACCAAAATTTTCCAGGTTTTTAATTTTTGGTTGTTTGCTAATCAAAATAAAAGGAAATATACTCAATGTAAACAACCCAAAAAAAAAAAAAAAAGGTAATATTTTCCTTGTGAAAATTAAATTTTTCCTTTCAGCTGTTTTTGCCTGAAAACAGCTGAAAGGAAAAATTTAAGTAGGAACCAGGAAATTAGTACTTAGTGAAAATAGATGAATTAGCACTTGGCACCACCATTTTAATATCCAGGTACTTAACTGAAATTTCAGAATCAACACTACCCCCATGGGCATAAATCTGGTATCTTACTTAGTACCACATGGACAATGAATTTATTTGCTTAAAGGATTGTCCCAAGTACACCAAGTACAGGTTTCATCCATTTAATACAGGTAGATTAGACACAAGAATATGACTAATTAAAAATATAGGTTGGTGTTTCACTAGAATATCTCCCAAAATATTTTAGTAAAGATTTACAAAAGGAACAAATTTCCAAATAGGGTAGTGGCATCATGAGATCACGGATTTTGGTACAGACCCCATCAAAATAATAAACAAAAAACATTCCTATAAAAAAGGAAAAAAAAAAAAAAAAAAGTAACTTTTTAAAAAATTTAGTAATTAAAATATAGAAATAAAATTCATTTTGAAGGACATTATGATAGAGATTTAATGAGCTTTTGAAGATTTTTGCAGAAGAAATATTGGGTTATGTATCTCTTGACAATTTTCCAAAAGATTTTATGAAAGAAAGAAATCAGGCAAAAGTTTGGAAGATTAGAGAAATATTTTAGAGAGCAAAAAGATTTTTTTATGTGGAATAGTAAAATGCACAATGGGTAACCAGAATGTTCTTTTGTCACCTGAAATAAAGCTAATTTCTAAGTAAGATTAGCTATATATATATATATATATATATATATATATATATATATATATATATACACACACACATGACATCACACATTATGAAATGGACAAAGTCCGACAATTATTTTAAGACATTTTTATGTTTATACATATTCAGGCCGGTAAATATTGTTTAACACTGTTTATTATAAACAGAGCATTTACTTAAATATTTGTATCTATAAAAAGAATGTATAAACATAAAAATGTCATATATATATATATATATATATATAGATGAATCCTCGATTAGTGAGAGTAATGTGTACATTGGCAAGTACAAAAAAAATGAGTTTTCAATTACTATGGTTACACTGAAGAATGTTTTACCACACTAATCAAAAATGCATTAAGCAAGGGATGCCTATATATATATATATATATATATATATATATATATATATATATATATAGGCATCCCTTGTCTGTGTATAACAAATATATATATTTATTATACACAGACCATTTCACAGCTCATCAGTGTGACTAGACATTTGATTGCCTCAAGCTGGGATCAAAACCCAACTGATTTGGTATCAGTCAGCAACTCTAACCCTAAGCCATTGGCACGCAGCAGAGATGAAGGTGAAGGTGAATTTAGACATTTATTTTTAGATAAACATGCCGGTGACTGGAGAACTCGATTTGTCTTAAGAGTCTTGCATCAGCAGCAGTAATAGTCATTGGTTAAAAAGAGATAACGATATATATTTTTATATATCAAGAAAAATATTGAGGAAAAATGTATAACAAAGTGGAAAAAGTTTTCTTACAAATGCATTTTGTTCAAAAACTCTACACCCTATACAGCAACAGCATGTTGAAAGCTGTTGGAAGGTCAGATCTAATTGAAAATCTATCAGATATAAAGCTATCCAAAATTAGGATGTAGCCCTAAGGGATGAAATGCATCACAAGAAAACTTTTTCTACTTTGTCATACATTTCACAAACACCCCACCCAGTTTTTTTCCCTCAAAACACCATCCTTGTTTTTGCTATTTGTTCACTTTTGCAACCAGTACACTGTATGACTTTCAAATGTTGTTGATAGTCATCAGTTTGGCACAAGGCTACAATTGTGGAGCAGTCAATTAGAATAAATATCTCTAGCAAGGCAAGAGAAAGTGCTCTTTGTTAAGAAAGCTAAATTTTGAAAAATATTTTTTTTATGAAAAATATTTTTCAGACCTTACAAATTCATACAATTGCTTCACTTTCTGTCTGGTCAGCAGTTCAAACAAGATATTAAAAAAAAAAAATTCAAATAATTCACTGAATCAAAACCAGAATTCTATAATAGATGACAGAATTTAACTTAAACGTGGCATAAGGTCACTGAAAGTGAAAATACTGAATAATGATGCTCTGAAATTATATGAATAAGATTTTATTAAAAAAAAAAAAAAAAAAAAAACATGAAAACTTTTACCTCAACCCAATATAAAATGATTTTCCATGATACAAGATAATGGTTACACATTAAGTGTTTTAAATCAATGCAACAAAAAAAAAATAAATAAAACACAGAGAACCAACATCTGGTACCCTTTTCTACATTCACTAAATAGTCTCCACTAAAAAGACAATACCACAGATTATACTTTTTATCCACTAGTTAATTAATCAAGCCAATTCTAAAGAAAGCAAGTTTTTGCACACATCAAGTCCACCAATTTGATACTTTGTATCAGAAAGACAAAGGGTCCAGTTTAAGTTGAAAATTTCACAGCACCCCATTGTATGGACACATAAGGGTGAATCAGTAAATCCATAATCCAACATTTTTTTTTTGTTGAATTTTGATCTGAAATTTTCAATATACAATGTTAAATATATAAGCAAGTGTAAATGGATATAAATCCGACAGAATGAAGAAATTTTGAAAAAACAAACAAAAATCCTTAAATGTAGTTTAATGAAAGAAATTTTTTCATTTAACTACATTTAAGGATTTTTGTTTGTTTTTTCAAAATTTCTTCAATGTTAAATATGTGTGATTAATATACACTACTGAATTAAGTGCATTGACAAAGGAGATTATGTTGAAATATAAACACTTGGAATGTGGTAAGACTGTCAAAAGCTTGTGTGGTCTAAAACATATGAAGACCAATTAAGCTGCCGACATACAGCCAGCAATTGTTACCTATAACAATAATCCTGCAGGTAATTATATCTGTTCCATCTGTTATTGTATATGGAAAATTCCTCTTTCAGAATTTTAAAATGAGCTTCATAAACAGGCTAGGTCTATGCCAGCCAAATAATGATTTGGTGAATCCCTGACATTTCTAGACACAAAATAAACAAACAAGAAAGAGAAAAGGATCTTTACTTGATACCAAATCAACTGCCAGGATATATATATATATATATATATATATATATATATATATATATATATAAAATACACAGGGTGTCCTTCCAAAAATTGACATCATTTAAAATGTGAATATCTGAGTAACTACATGGCCCAAGCAAACAAAATTAAATAGGCTGCATATTGAACAATAAAAGATTTATTAAATTTCAGACAAAATATTCAAAGGATATAGATTTTATAAACGATTTCACAAAGCTTCACAAATGTTTAATATGCACACCACCTAGGACATGACAAGTCAGTAAACCAAAAACTGCCAAACACGCTGTAGCATGTCTAGCATTACATTCTCCAGTGCCTCAGTAATTCTTTGCTTAAGTTCGTATAGTCTTGTAGGAAGAGGGGGATATAGACCTGTCCTTTCACATAGCCCTATAAAAAAAAATAACAAGGTGCCAAATCAGGTAAATGTGGTGGCCATTTGAACAGTACATTGTCATTATTACTGGCATGCCCAATTCATCTTCCTGGTAGATTCTCATTGTGACAAGTCCACATAGTTTTTACACATTTGGCGAAATCTGAGATCATTTGAGTGAGAATTAGCTGTTATTAGACTACAAAATGATGTCAATTATTTTGGGACACCCTGTATATTAAGAGGCATGGTGGAATAATGGATAGTGGTTCGGATTGAGGAATCGGAGAGCCAAGTTCAAATTTCAGTTGAATCTATTACATTCAGATATGTGCTAATACCCTTGGGAAAGGTATGAATCTTCTTCTCCCTCCAGCCATGGGTAAATAGCAGGACAAACTCAGTTCTATAACATTGGATGGCAACTGGTTTAAGGCAGAAAAAATAGCAATCTACTGCAGGAAAAAAAAATCTGTCTCACCAGTCATGGCACATAACTGACTGATTGACTGTATAATAAAACTTCATAGTTAATTTTTCTTAACATGTAGGTTAAGAAAAATAATCCTTCATGAAACTTTGAAAACTAATGATAATTACACTATCAACTTTGCTTTGAGGGAAACTTTGAAAAGAAAATCAAGTGAAAACAGCTGAGAAATCAACTAAAACAAGAAAGAATATAAAAATTTAAGTCAAAAAATTTTAAATCTTAATTACATAAAAAGAAATTTACTGTTAAACAAATTTCAAGAACTTCAAGCCAACTTCACATTTTTAAAAATTTTTTTTTTTTTTTTTGATCATCAATTTCATCAACCATTGGTGAACAGACCAAAGCTCATGTCCATCTTCCAAAAGCATCTCTTACTGCCAATTCTTATTTTCAATGATTTCACATATTTATCTATGCACAAAAATCTCTTGCCCAGTTTCCAGAGTCCCAGCCCAAGGATTGAACTCACAATTACAATGTCACCAAATTCACAAACCAATACTTTTAATGCACAGAGTTATTGTCCCATGCTGCTGCAAGATTGCTTTGTAGAAATTTTCAATAACCTATTGACAAATATACAATATTAAAGAACAATGAAAGATCAACCCGTTTCATTGTTTATCAGAGGTCACCAATCTCTTGTAGAATGTAAATGTAAAGAAAGTAGAAAAACCATGCTAGAAATAGGAATATGCAAAAGAAAGGTGGTCATCCATTTTATCTGAAAATAAAGCCTGAGATTTTGCTTCCATGCAACAGTGACAAGATATTTTAAAAAGCAAGACGACATCGATATCCTTGATTTTAAAAAAAAAAAAAAAAAAAGAAAGAAAGAGCAACATTTTATGTTGGCAGCATCAATATTTCAATTAATTTCAGAGTTAGTATCATTCAGTCAAGCATAAAATTACAAATAGTTGGTTTTGTTCTTGTGGTCATGTTATAATTTGATGATTCCCCCAAATATCACCTGTAAGGCAGAAGCATCAGCAAGGCAATCATATTCCCCTCACAAATACATCTCTTCATTCACACAGGAAAACAATTTGAAGTATATGGTTAATACGAAAATATCACAGACTTCGGTATTCCTTCATTAGCCTTTTCAATTCTAATGGGATATTTCAGTCACTCAACTCCAGTGAAGAAGGTGAAATTACAGCTGTCAACACACTAGATCAGTGTTTCTCAACCTTATTAAACAATGGCACATCTAAGAACAAATGAGAATATCATGGCACACTCAGCAAAACTTTTAAAGGATATACATTTAAATGTTATGAAATAAAACCAAAGATTTAAAGACATGAACTTACTTTAATTCAATGTTTCTATTCAACTATATGTGCAGTTTATTTAGTAAAATACTAACACAGTACCATTACTACTCTCTCTCTCACACACACGGGTATGCTGTGACAATATTGTATGGCAGACTAATGTGCCATAGCACAGTAGTTGATTTTTGTTTGTTTGGTTTAATGGCATATCAACTCCATATGGGTCATTTAATCCCAAAATTTTCTCTTGTGAGCTTTGGCAATTTTTTTTCCAATAATGTATCGCTGGTAATTTAAATTTTTTTTTTTTTTTTTTACTATGAAAATGTATTGCCAGTAATCTTTTCTAATATATTTTTATATTTTGACCCAAGTTTAGGGGTTAACTATTTGTCCATAGTTGGGACGCTAACAGGTGCTACCACCCTGGGTCAGGGTGGACAGGGAAACAACAGCAATTAAGATGTCGTTCCACACTCCTCAAAACCTCCCAAACAGAGGCCTTGTTGTTTGATGTAGTTTAACATCATACCCAGGACAAATGGCAGTTGAGAATCACTGTGTGAGATGTTTCAGCTGTGGTTTATGTAGCAAATAGTTTGTTTTTATGGAATGGAAGTGCTAACAACATGACCAACTAGTGTTGAATTCAGAGTTGTCCCTCTCCTAGACTGGTTGCCAACAAAGGCTGAAAAACCCAGTCTGTCATACTATTTAACCCATAACTGAGGGAAGTAAAGATGGATTCATATCTTTCCTAAAGGTATTTGAATAAAAGTGAATATAACAAACTCAACTGGAATTCAAAGTCAGCTTTGCAGATTTTTCATCGCAAGCCACAAACAATTATACCACCTGCACATCCCAGTGGGATATATACTCCTAAGAAAATATCTTTAAATAATCTATTTTTTTCCAACCCTTAAGACAGTGTTTATAAACTCACTGGATCTAAAGAGTATTGCTTATTGAAGGTCTCATAAACTTAATAAAAATAAAGATCTTTAATTACCCAAACTGTGCAACAGTCAAATCAAAAGGGTTAAATAGCAGGGCTAACTGGGCTTTCTTGCCCTGTGGTGGCAACCAGCCTAGGAGAAGGAAAACTCAATCCAAAACCAGCCTTAAGAGGGATGGGCGTCATCAGACTATCTTGCCCTGGACATGTCACTGCTGCTATAGCTACAGTGCATGTGATAATGCTATGACCCCATTAGCTTAGAGAAAACATACATCAAAATTAATTAAAATTATTCATTCCTTATAGTTTATGATTTATGGATGCCACCAAGAAGAGCGTTTCTCAAAGGACTTTTTAGTGTTTCCAATAGGTTTGGTGGTTAAAGTAAAGTGTTCCTACTACCAATACTAGTATTTGGTATTTGAGTGTTGAGACAGGATTTCAAATACCAATCAGGAGATTGGAACATCACAATTTTTCTCTTCTGACACCTGGTTTCATGACCAATTAAGTTACATTTAGCGAAGAGAAAGAGATTCAAGAGCTAGAAAAAAGCATTGGAGGAAGTTTGTTTCACATAAGTAAAACTTCATTAAAAAGTTTCATGATACTTATAAAATATTGTAGCTTCCACCAAAGGATGTACAAATAGTGTAATGGTTAGTGATTCACAAAGAGAAATTGGTAAACACAGAGTTTGAAATCAGGTTGAGTTCATTATGTCTACTTTCGCTTAAATACCCTTTGGAAAGATATAAATCCATCTCTTTTCCTAGTTATGAGTTAAATAGAATGGCTGACTGAGCTCTGAAGAGGCAACCAGTCTAGAAGGAAAACTGAATTCAAAAACCGTCTAAAGAAGGATGAACTCTGTCAAACTATCTTGTTCTAGACACACCACAGCTGCAGTACATGTAGTGCTTCTATGACCCTAATGGGGTTATGGGACTTGTGATATGACAAATAATATTTATTAAATTGCAAAAATTAACACACAGTAAAGAAAACACTCAGAAAGGGTTTATCTTTTTTCATACAGGAGTTTCTGCCTAACAGGTAATATATGTGGAGGGCAAACAAACACCAAACTGTGTTCAACTTATTTTCTTATATAGGGCTTTCATAGCAAGAGAAGAGAGAACATGCTAATCGGGGAAGGTAGGAATGGTCGCTAGGGAGAGGAGAGTCATGAATGATGAAATGGTTTAGTTGGATAGTGAGAGCAGTCTTAGATGAAAAGTTATCTAGTTGAGGTGAATGAAGATATGAAAACCTCTCACCTGGCTTTTTAGACGAATCTTGCAGAGAAAAGAAAAGCCAAAAATATTTATTGAGCTATCAATGATTTCATATTTGCAAGAGAGTAGAATTGGTTAACATGACGATTCACTGAAAGGAACAGCTTCATCTTTATGAAGGCAACAAAAAAAAAAAAAAAAAAAAAAAAATAATAATTTTAGTTTAAGAAAAGTCCTTATTTTCTTAAGTTAATAATTTACCTCATTTAGAAAATAAGTGAAAATTGGTGACTGTTATACTAATATTATTTTAATTGCCTTGCAAGAACACTTCAACATATATCTTTTATTGAACATTGGTACATGATTTGGGATTTCTATCAGCCAAAGATTTAGATCAATTTAATTTTCAACTTCAAATGCAAAATTACAATACCATCTTTTAATCAACAATTCAAAATTCCTAGAAAAAGGGAAAAAAAGGGAAGAAAAAAAGAGAAAGGGGAAAAAAAAGAGAAAGGGGAAAAAAAAAAAAAAAAAAAAGAAAAGAAAAAAAGACAGTTGTTATAATTCTCCAAAATTATTTTTCTGTCACATCTGATCTTTTGCTTCAGTTTTATATCTACAGATTCTTGACAAAAATCCCAAATGAATCAGCAATGTTAATGGTCCTAACATGGCATCTCAGCTTCAGGCACTTTCCCACCACCATAATATAGCTTCCCTTTCCACCCTTCTAAAATATTTTCATGACAATTGTTCTGATGAGCTTTCTCTGTTGGTACCTCAACTTCATAAATTTAAGTGCAGTACAAGATTGGCAGTTAGGTCTCATCATTACATTGTTGAAATTGCTAGTTGTAACCATAAGTTCTATATTAACACTTCTTGCTTGTGGAATTCTCTTCCAGATTTTTATGTCAATTGTCATCTTTTGTCTAAAGTTCTTTTATTGTTTTCTCTGTAACCCCTTGTATCCCAGTGGTTTCTATCATCTTGCTAGGGGTGAAATTATTTTTTTTTCATATTATTTATTCTTTTATATATATATATATATATATATATATATATATATATAGGCACATGGTTGAGTGGTTAGAACTTTCACATTCTGACCATAAGACATGGGTTCGAATCTCACCATGGTTGATTTGTCAGGAAGGAGACTTCCTGATGTTATCAGACTAGAGGGGTCAGTCCCAGTGTGTGGCACCTTTGGAAAGTGCCTGAAAACCATACCACGGGTTGACCCAAGCCTTACGAGTAAGATTGGGTAGACAGAATCCTTGGGGGCCGTCAATAGCTGTGCTAGCACAAAGTCACAAGTCATCGTGACAGAAGTCTTGAGCATGCTGGCCTTGTCCAAATTGTTGATCATGCTAGATAACACGCTCTTTCCCAGAAACTATAACTAAGGTCTGCCCAGCATAGTTGCAGTATAAACCACAAAAATAAACACAAATGCACCTGACCAAGCATCTGCAATAAGGATTGAATAACTGCCCTAGTAGACGGGTATCCTCAAATACGAATGGCCAGCTATACTATATATATTACAGATCTCAGATACATAGTGTCTACATAGGTAGTGCCTACATTTTCCTCTTGTAGCACAATATAGTCCTAATCCAACAAAATTATGAAGGTTGCTTTGTGTATGTATAAAATGCAAAATATTTTCTTTTTTGTAGATTTACTACATAAAGGTCACAAAAGTTCAGTAATTACTCAGGGTAGGCAACCCTGTGTAATTACTGATGGCTTGATTTATTTATATATATATATATATATATATATATAATTTTTTTTTTTTTTTTTTGAATAAAAACAGACCACTTTAAGGTTCCATGTAATAAATTATTTCACCACAGCCCTTTTAAAGGGCTCTGGATCATCAGACTTTACTTCCTAAGGTTGAAATGAAAAATGAAAAGAAATTTATACATTTTTGATGGGCTGTATTAAGCGTATGTAAATTGAGGAAGTGAGGGGGGAGAGAAGACATGAGTGAGATGTACCATTTCAATTCTTTATCCCTAACCCCACTTGGTGTGGGCCAGCCATTTTAGCAAACAAGAATCCTCCTTTAATAGGCAATTTATATGGTATGTCCACCTTGCCAATGATGGAGAAACAATCCAAATTAGAAATTGTAAATAAAAATTTAATCATTAACAGGGTGGGTACATTTGTATTTAACTGGTAAAGTAACAAACTTGAATTATAACACCAGTATTCCACAATGTGTCACTAACAGTAAATTCAACTGCTAACCATTTATACATCTTTTACCCTCAGTCAAACAGAAGCAACTGGATAATATTTGGATCAGCATGTTTATCTTGGTTACATTTGTCAGAATCTTTGAAATGATTGGCTTGTTTTGTTTTACGGCATATCAACTTCAATGTGTTATTTAATGCCGACAAGATTGTTTTTTACAACAAATTCATTGAATAAAATACGCATTGTTTGTAAGATATCGGTTTATAGATCAGGTTTCATTGATGTATTTTTGTAAAGAGGATTTTTGTCAAGAGTCAAATGTATTACTGGTAATAATTTTTTCCCAAAAACGATTTTCTTTTTTTTTTTTCCAAAATGTATTGCTGGTATTTTACTATAAAAATCTACTTTTACACTTCCATAGTTTTTTAACCCCAGTTTGAGAGTTAACTATTTGCCCATAGCAGGGACCTTAACAGGAACTACCACTACAGGTCAGGTTGGACCTGGGAACACCACCAATTAAGTGGTTCCATACTCCTCAAAATCACCTGATTAGAGGCTTTGCTGCCAGATGTAGCTTATCATTATACCCAGATCACTACATTGGGGAAGGAGGAGTTTTACCCATCTACAGAGTTGCAGTCAGTGTATTTTAAAGCCCCAGTTGACATGGGAGTTTTTCAAATGAGAAATTACCATTATTATACACTTTGCTATTCAGAGCAGCATTTTCATCTTCATTCGGAGAGGACAGGAGCCAGTTCAGAAGCACATTTCTTCAGGTCAATAGGAAAAATGTAACACTCATTTGTATATATCTGTATTACTGTCTTCTGTCTCCTCTCTCTCTTTTTCATTTTTCCTTTTCTCCCTACTCCCCTCCCATTTCTATATATCATTTCCGTTAAGTTAACCATCTAAATAGGTCAAGGTCTGGTCACTCCTCCTACCCCAATATAAAGCACACTTACAAGAGATATGAAATTAACCCCTCCTTATACTCTACCTTGTCTCTTTAACTATCCCCCCCTTAAAATTACAAAAACTTACACTACCCATCAATTTTTAATCTCATTTTTCATTTCATTTCGTTGTTGGAAGTGTTACCTGATGATCCGGAGTCCTTTAAAAGGATTTTGGTGAAATAAATTATTGTAATGGCACCTTAAAAGTGGTCTGTTTTTCATTAATTATATATATATATATATATATATATATATATATATATATATATATATATATATATATTTTAGACAGTGAGAGGCAAGATTTTAAAAGCCCTTATGAAATTCTGGACAGAGTTGGTTTGACCCTGCTTTTGAATAATAAAAAAAAAAAAAAATAGCTATGAGTGGATAAACAGCAGATAGAAGGAACTATTGTCAAGAAGGCACTTAACCATTGAGGAAGAAGGCATTAGTGCCCATGCTTCAAGAGGACTGGTCCAGCTAAAGGAGTAATAAATCAACACAGGGAAAGAAAGAGCTGACTGATTTAACAGATTCAAGGCAGATTCAAAACCCAGGACAGAACATTTCTTTCTGTGCCTTCCTGAGAAGAATTTAAACCGAAAGAACTTTCAAGTTAACCTTCCAGCAAAATACTTCAAAAGGCCTTTCAGATAACAACTTGTGAAAACACAAAACCCCTCCATGCTGAGACGTCCTATTATTGAATTAAGAATGAATTTTGTATTTTCTGCCTTGTACAGTTTCTTGCTTCCTCTAAGTTTTTCCCTAAGGGTGTAATCTTTTTTTGTCTTTGAATCTGTGTCTTTTTCAAAAAAAAGTAACAATTTTTCCTTGTACTTGATGATAATCCCTTTTTTGTGGCCTCAGAAAATTGTTATCCTGTCATAATAGGTGCACAAAAAGAAATTTTTGTGCAACCTTTTATCTGTACTTTTCTTTTGTAATATTGTAAAATAAATGCATTTTTTCTTTTTAAAATTTTACACACTGGTTGACTTTTGTAATTTTGTGCCTATTATAGGGACTTGCTGTTTCTACTAAGTTTTGAATCTGGTAGGAAAATAAAATTGTTATATATATTATACAGTGTTTCAATAGCATAATCAATATTATATATTATACAATACATCAGAATATACTGAAATCTTGATCAAGTGAATAAATATCTTATCAAGAGTATTTCTAAATTATAATCCCAATATGTTTACCTGGCCTTGCTGGAGTGAGGAAGGTTCTGGTTATTCATGGTTGTAAGCTAACAAGTGTTGAATCCTGGTTCCAAGAGCCATCTCAAAGACAGGATCTCCCAACTTCACTAAAAGAGATTGGATCAGGTGCACATCCTGATGCCAAAGGAACCAGTCAATTTCTGAACAACCCACTCTGCCAACAAAACAAGTTAGACGTGTAGCCTCCCCCCTCACCAGACACACAAAATAAACTAACAAAAATTATGACATGTCGTTTGTGTATTTGCCAATGGTACATAAAATTCTGAATATACACATGCAGCCTGTAGGAAAAATATAACACATCCAACAAATAACACACTTTCGTATTGTATGTGTGTACACACACGTTATAGTGATTTTCCAAGTGGTGCTTAGATGTGACACAAGACTGAATGTATGGAGCACCCAGTGAGGATTGAAGTCACTACTCAGTTGTAATTGTTCTAATGAGACAAGCTTGCTATTACACTGCCTCAAGATGTCCAACACTCATGTTTTATATGTATGTGCTAGATTGTTGACCTGTTGATTGGTCATTGTAGCTTATGTAACAGTGTTTCCCCTATTGAGGGGTGTTTGGTTGATATGAACATTTTAAAACTCTTTATTCTACATTCAACACCATCAGTTGAGAAGACACCAGAAGTGTTGAAACAAAATGGCTAGTTTTGTAGTGATGTTATAACATGTTTATATTATAATTTTTGAATAAATAATAGTTGCTCTACTCTGTATTGAGCACTCTTTTAAGAATAGCATTTTTGGTTATTGGAATTTTATTCAGTCTACACCAATCCTATACTTGGGTGGGTGGGTGGATGTCTTGTGTGTGTGTGTGTGTGTGTGTATACACGCACTCACACCAAAGTTCAATAACTGTGAATGTATGCACACATTGAATATTATAAGCATTTTTTGTTATTAACCTTTGTACAAAGCAGAATTTGTAAATTAGGTGTTATAAGTAATTCTTTTACCATGGTCAAATTTTAGCATACAATCAATCAAATCCTACAGAAAAGTCACAGGGTCAAAAGAAATTTTTAAAGAAGCATTTCAATTTGTTTAAAAAAAAAAAAAATAAAAAAAAATAAAATAAAATAAAAAAAATAAAATAAAATTTAAACACCCAATCTTTTTAATTTCAATTCTTCCATGCCCCAGAAATAGGAGACCATAAAGAAATTTTTAAAAATATAGATGATTATTAACTTTCGTTAAGTCAATAATATTAAACATGATAGATCTGCTTTAAGGTGGAGATAAAAAGGAATAAATGGGGAGGGGGCAATGAAGAGATGAGAGAAAATGTCATCATCATTATGCCTGAATGTACTAAGTAGCAGGGTCTAGTCATCAAAATGGAGAATACCTGGAAAAAAAGAATACATGAAGCAGCCATGCACTGATAACAACCATAGCCATTCAATCTAAGCTCTTTATATATATATATATATATATAGTAGGCCGATGAAAAAATTCAAAAAGATAATAACATTTATTGTATATATTATTAGGCCATCAGGCAAAATAGAAGCATGAGAATAATGTTAAAAATTGGAATTTTAGGACAAAATAAAATGAAGTGCATCGGCCTACTATACCTACACTTTGTAAGAAGCATATGTGGGCAATCTTTCTCTACACTGATAGAAAAAGAAAAGTTAGTGCGCAAACAAGTCTCACCTTTCGGACACGTTGGATCTTGCAGAAAGAAAACATTGCACTTTAAAAAGATGCAGAATCTTTAAATTCAAATTTAGAAATTTTTTTTTTAATTTGACAAAATGAGATCAATAAATTTCATGACAAATACATAATGGAAATTTATTTCAAGAATCAATTATGTAAAATAAAGAAGAAAATTTTTTTTTTTAAATTTCAAGTCTAGCAAGGGAAGTAATGAGAAGTTATGTCCCCTGGATACGATAAGATCTCAATGATTAAATAACAATATATTTCCTGAAAGATAAGGAGGGAGTTATGTGAAATTATGTCCCCTGGATACAAAGGCTCGATAACTGAATAACAATGAATTTCTTAGAAGGTACGATGGGCGGGGAGGTATGTGAAGTTATAACCCCTGGATATAGTAAGGGCTCAATGATTAATAACAAGAAATTTCATAGAAGGAATGACAGGTGTAAAAAGTTATGTCCCTTGCGTAAGGACACGATGATTAAATAACAATGTATTTTCTAAAAGGTAAGGGGAACTTATGTCCCCTGGATACAGTAAGCGCTCGATAATTGAATAACAATGAATTTCTCTGGAAGGTAAGAGGAAGTTAATTAAAGTTATGTCCCCTGAATACAGCAATAGTTTAATGATTAAAAGATAACAATGCAATTTTCTAAGCTATTCAGTTGATGACGATCCAAACTTCTTTTGTGTAAAAAATATGAAATACCTACAAATCCTACGTAATTCATTTTATAACCAATTTAAGATGAAAAATATAAATTTATTTTTATAAAAATATTTTCAAACTTCTCTTTCATTAGTTTCTCCGAATATTTACTCGGAAATATGGAATAATCTATCTATACTTCTCATGTTGTCTGTCGTGGGTATTGTTGGGTATATACCTCGCCCAGGCCGCATTTCTCACCCGATTTCCATGCGCTTTTCAACACAAGTTTGCAAATGGCTGCCATAAGAACAATCAGGTTCCGAAAAAAATCGATAATCGAAAAAATTCTGCTTACAGAAGGAATGATCGCATTTCAACCAAATTTGACACCCTCTTAGAGTCTACCATTAGAAGTGTTGTCCAGAAGTTTCATGACCACGGGCCCCTAAACAGCACGGTAAATCGCTAAAACCAAAAAACCGATACGCCCAGATTGCGCCTGAACCGCATGTCGGTTTTTAGCGAAAACCGAGCAGATTTATGAAGAGGCCATTGGGAGTCATCATGTGAAGTTTCAACTCTGAGCACACACCAAACAGAGTGCAAATCGACAATCGGTCAACCCTTAAAAATGTTTTTCTGTTTTTTTAAAGCTGATCGTATTGTGTTTATTTTGTTTAGTTCTTTTTTCGTAACAGATTTAATGTTTACTATAGAGCTTAGAAAAAGTTGGCAGTGTGATATAGGCAAGAAGTAAGGCATGTAACAACATCAGCATGGCAAAGAGCACTCCTCTAAAGGCAACGAATGGCAAAAATATTTTAAGTCAAGTGATAGCGATTGCTGTATTAGTCGTACTATTTTTGAATCAAGCACAGGCAACGCCGGGCCATGCTGCTAGTAACTAATATTTTTCTTAAAAAAATGAGCTACTGGATACAGGAGTTTTATTTAAGATGTAAAGAGTATTTTTTCACTAAGTAACTGAAGTGATCCAAAGAAGTCACAAAGATGTCTGTGTCATAAGAACATGGATCAGTTTTAGAAAAACCAAAAAGTATTCTCTAAAGCCCAGAAAATTATTTCATGACAATCTAATTCAACATATATTCATATCTTCTTATTATACACTGATTTTAAGGATTTATTTTTATAAATATATTATTTATTTAGAGAGGTCTGTGTGACCTGTGATGTCATGATGACAATATATTAAATACATCAAAATTTACATTCACACTAATCACTATACATGTGACTGAAAACAAATACTGAAAGGAAAATACAGAAATTAACTGAAATATATTTTACAACAGAAATGCATTGTAAACCATTTAATCAGTAGTTACTTGATTCACCCTAACAATATATATATTCAAGTTCTCGAGTCCCTCTATATCAAAAGCAATCAACCAACACTGAACAAAATTTAATGAGTATTAAAGGTATCTAAGGTTATAGGAATGTTTTATTTTCCAAACCTAGTCAGCACATAGCTCAGTTAGGTTTTATTCAAATACACACAGAAATCTACTAAACTCCATCTGCAACATACTTGTAGAAAATATAGGTATAATAGCCTCATCCACATATAAAAAAAGGCTAAAAATAATGGAAGCAATATTAATAAAAAAGCCAACACTCACTAACATCAACTATGAATATGACCACAATATATTGACTGTATTTGGAAAATAAAAACATTCCTATAACTCTAGCCAAAAGCGCTCAAACATACAGAACATTTGGACAATTTCTATTTATGTCCAGAAAAGAAAAAATTATATGAACACAAGAAAAATTAAAAAAAAAAAAAAAAAAAAAAACTTAACTGCACTCCTTAGAAACTTGTATGGGTATGTGAAAATTATATATACAAGAGAGAGAGAGAAAGAGATAGATAGATAAAACAAGTAAGGTTTTTTTAATATATCCCAAATAGCTAAAAGTGAATATGCAAGATCTCATTACTGAACATTTAAAAATGTTAAGTCATCAGGTATTTGTGAGATAATTCCATAAATTTGTTGAAAAGGTTGTTTTATGCTTATATTATATAAGGTAAATCTCCATGGGCAACTCATTACAAAGAATCAAGATTTGTTTAACATCTAGGATTTTTAGGTATAATGGCTGCCAATCCAGAAAGAAATATTTCATTTTCTCTGACCCATGCAGATATCAAACATCTTGTTTTTTCTCTTAGTGTTTTGTTGTAATCTTTTTGACTATGGTGTAATGGATAGCAACTCAAAATGAGAAATCAAAGTTTATTACATTCACTTACATGCAAATACACTCGAGAAAAGTATGAATTCATCCCTCCCCATCTATGGGTTAAATAGTAGAAATTGTATATGGAAAAATCCTTATTTTGAAAAAAAATGTTACTGCAATATTAACTCACAAAAAAAAAAAAAAAAAAAAAAAAAATTCTTAAAATCCAAAATATGTTTCTGCTTTAATCTTTATCATTTTGTATGTGACTTCATTGGCTGTATAAAAAGTTTATCCTGCCACTGAAGGTGACTAATCCTTGAATTTAAATTTCTTCAAATTTCATAGTTGTGTTTTCATATCCTGCTATGGCAACAGAAAACAACTTTGAGTGAAATTAATAAGATTACTGAAATTGAGAGGCCTTGAAAAAGAATGCAGTAGTAAGAGAAGTAATATTAATAATGAAGTGTGCTAATGGTTAAATAGACTATAAAGGGTTGATAAGCCATAAAAAATAAATCAATAATCTATATCATACTTA
Source organism: Acanthosepion pharaonis (assembly GCA_903632075.3). Classification (NCBI taxonomy): domain Eukaryota; kingdom Metazoa; phylum Mollusca; class Cephalopoda; order Sepiida; family Sepiidae; genus Acanthosepion; species Acanthosepion pharaonis. The sequence goes on along the minus strand of CAHIKZ030000422.1, from coordinate 692,419 downwards.
TCTATAATCTAGATAGAGTGATGTCTTACTGGCTATTGTTGAATTATAGTTCAATTAAAATGTTCAAAAAGAATTAGTTCAATTGAATGTAGTTCCATTAAAGTTTTAAGATACAAAACATTGAATCAAAATTTTGGAATAAACATTTGAGAATTTCAATGTTTTCCTTATTTTCAAGATCCACATGTTCAAGAGATTTTCTCTAGAAGAAAATCAAAGTTAAAAACACACTTATCACAAAAAAATGGCAAAAATCTGGTAAAAAATAAAATACATATATAAAAAAAATGATAAAGTCTTGATCGTGCACATGTAGCATACTCAAACTATAAAAATAATAATTTATGACATTAAAATTTCTTATTGAAGAAACGCCCTGAGTTAAAACAAAAACAAAAAAATAAGAATTACTGTTGGTTTTCATTTTGTGTTGGTAACATAGTGCAGTTTATTTATTTGTTTTTTTTTTGGGTTTTTTTTAATTCATTGTTCACCAAATACAAGCCCCAAGAGCCACTCAAGGTAGAGGGTGAGTGAATAAGGTGGTTGTATGAGCATAAAAGGAAGAGCTAAGTGCAGTTTATGAGCATATCTCAGAAAGATAACAGTTAACTCTAGTCTTGAAGAGGTTAAGATTGTAGTGATCAGGAAGGCATCCTCTCAGGAGTCTGTTCCACAATATATCAGTTCTTGAGAAGAATCTATCTGAATTCCTTCTTACTAATGGAGTACGAAGGGAATGGAGATGAATCATCCCAGTGTACATGGCATGGTATGTCTTAGCTGTTAAGGTCAGAAATAATGGAACTAAGGAATGTATCTATTGAAAACATTTGCTAATGGAAATGGCAATAGAATAGCAAAGGGCTTGTGACGATTTATCTGTTGGATAGGGGTTGTAGAGTGGAAAATAATTCATCACCCAGAAGACTACGTAGACGCTTCTGAACTCTAACAAAACTGGAAAGAGTAGACTGAGCAGCTCCAGCCCAGATATAGCAGAAACTAAAAAGTTGGATCAGAGACGGTGAACCCAGGATTTACTTTTTGCAAAACTGGGTTTTTTTCCTTCTTTTTGATTTTGTTGAAAACATAGATAAGCATAGAGAACAACACAAAATTTGTTTAAGATATGGTTGATTGGTTGGTCTTATGATTCAAGAAACTATCAGGATGTCCTATATATTAAGTACATTAAGAGCAAAGGGAGTTATTTGGCTGTCCTTCCATATTCCAAGTAACAAAAATAGGCAGTAATGGATCACATCAGTAGTTCCCAAACGGTGCGGCACACCTCATAGGTGCGGCAGAAGAGGATAGCAGGTGAGGCTGAATGATTGAAAGACAATCAAACGTTTAGAAACAGTTTCAAAAAATTCATATGCCAAAAATATGATTTCAAAATTTAAAATATTATTATGGATTATGTGTAATTGCATCACAGTATAAATAAATCATTTTATCATTATGATGTTTTTGTATTATATCAAGTATTAAGAATATAGTAACTAGGCTCTGCAAATTGGAGGAGAGTAGTTACCAATCGTAATGTTCCAACTTCAAATCTATGGTTATCTCCCTTTAATCCTCTCTCTCTCTCTCTCTCTGGACCTTCTTTGCCATAAGGCTGCTTGTGCTTTTTCACCAAGATTTCCCTTTGGTGAGGCATGAGCAAATTTTCATTCTGAAAATGCAGCCCAGAGAAATAAAGATTGTGAACATGGTATCAGTTACAGGGAAAGGCAAAGTTTAACATATGTACTCACAAAAATGGTGTGTCAAAAAGATAGTTTTTATCTTGAAACTACCACTAAATTGTTAGATTTGTATTCTTTTTTGAGAATTGACAGCAAAAGCATTGAACACTATATATTTTATTAGATTAGTTACAAGAATTTTATAGTTACAAATTTATGAAAATATGTGAACCAACTACAATACAATATATATTATTTACCATATTATAACTATGAAAACAAATTTGTTTTATTCACAAATTTATAAAAAGATCTATAAACAAGAACAGGAAAATTTAAATGAACACATAATGATGTGTAACTGACTATAAATTTTGAAAAATGCATTTTCTGGGCATTTCTTTCATTTGCTCTTGCTACATAAATTCACTAAAATAGGTTGAGAACGTCTTTTCCTCTAAACCAAACATTTTTTTAGGCTTGAAAACTCAACTTTTATGCTGCAATTTATGGTAATTATAAATTGAAAAAAATACATTTTCTAGGTATTTCTTGCATTTACACTTTCCATATGAATTCACTAAAATAGCTTGTAAGCATCTTGATTTATACTTTTTTTTTTTGGTGAATTGACAACAAAAAAGTTAAACACTATTTATTAGACTGTTTTTCTACAAGAATAACGTTCAATTCTCCTGTAAGCCATTCTCAAGAAAAAAATGAGAATGCATAAATCCAGTTTCATGTGTTTGGGTTTTATTAAAATTCTAAACATAGCTTTTTAAAACAATAAAAAATTTCAGAGGGAGTACACAGTAATAGCGATGTCAAGAGAAAATCCGTCCTTTTGACACACCCTTTTTTTTGCGGATATACTAAATATTAGTCAGAGAAGAATGCCTGATCAGACTGCAATTTAGAAATACAGAATTTGAGAAATTTTTATTATATATAAAAAAAAAAAAACACATTACTAAGCTGATACTTATTCCAAACATTATAAATAAAACAAGGTATGCAAAATTATCAGTCAATTAAATGCCATATGTAATACACGTTTGGGCGATCCTGTATCTTTCAACACATGATTGACAAGGCAGATTTTTCCTGCAGTAGGTTGCCATTTCTTTCTGCAGTAGATTGGTTGCCAACCAAGGCTAAATGCTGTCCTGCTATTTAACCCATAGCTGGTGGAGAGAAGAGATGGATTCATACCTTTCACAAGGGTATTGGTGTTTAAGTGAATCTAATAGACTCAACTGGGATTTGAAGCCGGCTCTCTGACTTCTCACTCCAAGCCAATATTCATTACACCACAACATACATTCACACATAGCAAAATATTAGAATCTTTTAAAGATTTCTCATAGAGTTTCCTTACTTGGAATATTTTAGCATCTCATATAGTCAGAACTTATTTCTCAGCCACAATATATACCCAATCCACAGCCAATGCCTATGTAATTACATTGTCTACAAAGACAGATTATGTAAAACTGATACTAGCTATACTTGTCAGTTCAAAGACAACTAAAGAACAATTTGTGGAGTGTTAACAGATTAGAGTAATTGTAAAAACAAGATTAAATTTAATCTTGTCTAATTGCTTTCTTTTATTTGTTTTTATTTGTTGACACTTAACTTTACTCTTTGCTACCTCAACTTTATAAATTTAAGTATAGTACTAGATTGGCAGTTAGGTCTTATTTTACTGCTGAAATTGTTAGATATAACTAAGTTCTATTCTAATAGTTTCTTATCTTGCACCTCTCTCCTGTGGCTTTTTGCTTTCCTGTCAAGCAAGATGTTCAAAAATTTAAATGTGACATCTTCTGTCTCCTTGAATCCTGTTTATTTATTATCTTTCCCTCTGAGTAACCCCTTGTGCCTTAGTGGCTTTATCACCTTCTTTAGGGTGAAATGAAGATAAAAAAATAAAAACCACATACAACATAAAATATCATTCTGTATTATCTGGCCTTCTTTTTTTGTTTTAAATTAACTCTTTAGTATTCAACCCACCATTACCCACCCCGTGAATATAGGTTCTCAATGTTTAACTTGCACCATGTATCAGTCAGTTACGTGCCCTTGAGCGACTGTGTGGTTGTACTCTCTTCCTACGGGCGGGAGGAACCCGAAGGAAGCTACGCCGAAGGGCGGAGTCTCCTTCGGGGAGGTAAAACCGGCCCAGAACCCATTTATACGGGTTCAATGGGCTATTTTTTGGCCGAGCCTAATGGCTCAGGAATGCCCACATTAAAAAGGCCTTGTGCCACATGACACCCTCGAGGGGGGGGGACTGAATATTGTCAGTTACGTGCCATGTGTGATACACACTTATGCAATCATGTATCATGACTGACAAGACAGATTTTTTCTCACAGTAGGTTGCCATTTCTTTCTGCAGTAGACCAGTTGCCATCCAAGGCTATAGAATCCAGTATGTCCTGCTATTTACCTATACCTGGGAGGAGAAGAGGATTCATACCTTTCCCGAGGGTATTAGCATGTAAATGAATGTAATGGATTCAACTGGGATTCGAACTTGGCTCTCCGATTCCTAAATCCAAGACACCATCCATAACTTCACTGTGCCTTCCCAGCACCATTTATACTTTGCCATAATATATGATGACATCATCACAAATAACACAGGAAATCACACAAACAGTGAGACTTTGAGGGCCAAGACAGCTTTGAGCACAGTGAATGCTAAAATTTTTTGAATTGTTTCTGAATTCACTACTATAGTTTATTCTCTGAAAATTACAATATCTTTCTTGCATAGCCTTCAAAATATCACATCTTGCCTTTTCTTTCTTATGCTAATACAACTCCACACAGTAATCCTCTACCTTGAGTGGCCCTTGGGCCTTGTATTGGGTGAACATTATTAAAAAAAATAAAAATTTGATAGCCTATAAAATGATACCAACACAACAGGCAGTATTTAGCCTTTTTACTGACTACCAGTATTTCCCTGTTGAAATGAAGGAATATATTTTTTTTTAATCCAAGTGCTATATATGCTATTAAATTTAGCGATAAAAATAATGTATTTATTTCAGTGATTAAAATACTGATTTTCAAATGGGATGAGATTCCTCCTCCTCTTGTGGAAATTTTAGAGCTTCACTTGTAGAATATTGGTTAGCTTGCAAGTGGTTTGACACACAAGTAGACTGGTGTAGTCACCAAGTTGAATCTAGCCCTGAGTCATTTAATGGGGAGATGTAAGAAGGCAGTCATGTTAGCAGGTAAGTCATTTGACTTCTACATCACTGAGGAATTGAGACTAGCAGATTCAAACTGTTGGAATTTTGATCTTTCTATAGACTACAATACTATACCTTTTGGTTCAGATGACACTGGAAGGGAGAGAGGAATTGAAAATATGGCAAAAAAAAGGTGTAAAAGGCCAAGAACTGAGTTAAAAAGATGCAAAAGTTAAGCAAAAGAATGCACCACTCAAACTGTCACAAATCCACAGCCGAGCAATCAACACATACATTTCAGTATCGAAGCTTGATTTTTCAACAAGAGTAAATTGTGCAAAACACTTTGCAGATATTCTGGAGTAATTTCAGAATGACAATCAGATGATTGGGGAGGACAGAAACCCCAGTGTTTCTCTCTAGGAATACAGCAGACATGAGGAGGGTACCCAAAAAATAAAATTGCATTATTAATGAATTAATTCAAACAAAACAAACATCATCAGCAACACTTCAAAACAAAAAGCTCAAAATAGACTATAGAAAATTAATGGCCAATGAATATTGACATCTTTACCTGGGATTGACGTACAAAGATGCCATGATTCTCAGGGCTCTGAAAGTAAGTCTTTCCCTGCACTGTTCCATTGTTCTTGCCTTTCGGTTCATCCAAAACAACTCCAACCCATTTGCCTGGAATAAAAAAAAACAAGAGGATATCACAAGGTTTTATCAATTGATTTATAACTGACTGATTGATTTTGTTCAGCAGCATATCAACACCTCTATGAGTTATTTAATGCCAAAATCTAAATATTTTAAACAATTTTATGGCTTCAAATAAACATTTTAAAGATAATTGTAAACCTTCAACTACAGATAAAATGTATTGCTGGTCATTTTGCAATAAAATGTATTGTTGGTAATTCTAGTCATTTTGCTTTTAAAACATATTGATCATCTTACTATAAATAGATATTGTTGGTATTTTTCTTTATATAAAAATGTATTGCTGGTATTTTTTTTATTATAAAAATGTATTGCTGGTAATTTTTATTATAAAAATGCATTGCTGGTATTTTTATACTTTCATAGTGTTTTATTTTTGTTTGGGGGTTCACTATTTTCCCATAGCTGGGATCCTAACAGGTTCTACCACCCTGGGTCAGGGTGAACCTGGGAACATCAGCAACTAAGTGGTGGTTCCACACTCCTCAAAATCTCCAATCTCTTGATCAGAAGCCTTGCTGCCAGAGGTAGTTTATCATCATACCCAGGACTATTGATTTATAACTAATATCACATTATGCAAGAAAGATAAATACTATAACTATCCTACAGAAAATATTTCATAAAAAGCTAAAAGAAGTGGACTCTTTTGGTGACATAGAAAAAAGTGTTATACACAAAATAAATTTTCCTATATCTATTATATACAATTTCTATATTCCTATATTTATTATATACAATATCTATGATATCTAGACTATGATTTTAAGTGCAGTACTAGATTGGCGGCAAGTTTTCATCAGTTTACACTCAAAATGTATAGATGTAACCATAAGTTCTATGCTAACATTTCTTCTCACTTGTGGAACTCTCTTCCAGTTTCTTGCTTCCCAGTTGACTTTAATCTTCAAAAATTTAAATGCAATGTCAATCATTGTTTTTGTCTTAATTATTCTTTTATTGTCCTCTCTCCTTAATAGTAGTTTTTCTCATATTTTCTAACACTCAGTAACCCCTTGCATCCTAGTGGCTTTATTGTCTTACTTGGAGTGTGAAATGATTTAAAGGGAAAAAAAATGCCAATACCACCAATGCAAGGCAATTAACTAGAGTTATCTCCACTTGCACTAATAATAGAGTTTTCTTATTACAATAGCTGACTATTTAAACATGTTTAATCAAACGGGGATGATAGTAATGAAAAAAAAAAAAAAACGGGGATGATAGTAATGAAAAAAAAAAAAAAAAAACTCTTAAGAATGAAGAGTAAAACAATATTCAAGAAAAAAAAATATTAAAAGGCACATAAGATTAACATTTACCTCACCAGTAACTGAATTACGTCATCAGTAAACTAATACACACATGTATTTTTTTTTAATTTAGTTGCTCATTATTTTATTTCTTAACCCTTTCCCTAGCGTAGACGTGTATACATGTTTTTACCAGAAAGGTGTCTTTTCCAGACACTGATGAATAAACATGTCCAAAACCAGCAACAGACGTATTTATTAGACGTTGATCTTGATTCTTTTTATGTCCTTCTGAGCTTGAAATGAGTCCAATTGTCAACTCCTACGTCTGGTAGAGGTGTTAGCCACTGCTTGGGTACTTCAAGCTTGGTTGATTTTATAAGTCAATCTTTGTTGGGCTATTTAATGTTGAATTTTGTATGGTGCACCAAGTGAGGATCAAATTCACTACTCAGTAGAAATGGTCAACTTAACTAATCGTGAACACATGCCACTGCTCAGGTACTTCAAGTTACTATATTAAAAACTGATTAAAAATTTTCTCTGAAAATGAAACATTTTTCCCAAAATAATTGGCAGAGAAGGGGGTTAAGACTTAAGTTTGCTTGTGAAAAAAAAAAAAAAAAAAAAAAAATTAGGAAATAATTTCAAATTAATGCCTCTTCTGCATCACCTTTTTTCAGTTATTCATTCTTTTTACTGGGTTTAATTTTAATTCAATTTTTGATTCCTCTTATCTTACAAAATAGTGCAGAAAAGTTCTCGGCCTGACCAAAAGTCCTTAAAAAATAAATAAAAATTTAAAAAACAATATAATTTTAAAAAAATATAATTATATAAATTAAAAAGAAAAATAAATCTAATATTTGGTCAGATTTTGCAAAGAGGATAGAGCTGAGAATTTATCCGCTTCCCTTGTATTTCATTTGTTTTCACACCTCTCCCCCACTCTTATGTTCAGTACGAGTGCCTCACATGGATGTGGATAAAGCCCTATTCTGTATACCATCTACACTTGTGATGGTGACCATATCCATCCCACAAACATGATCATTAAATCTGCAGACGATACTACTATGGTTAGACTCATGGGGAGCAGGTGATGAGGTGAGTGAAATAAAAAGATTGGGTGCATGGAACTTAAAGAATAACCTTAATTTAAATACCATAAAGACAAAGGAGCTGGTGGTAAACTTTCATAGAAAGAGGGTGGTTAAAATTAAGTTTCTGGGCTAATGTATTGTATAGGATCTCTCCAAAAGTCAAAGTGCAGAAGCAACTATTTACTGAGACGTCTCAAAAAAAAAAAATAATTTACAAAGGAAGCTGCTGATGACCTTCTCTTGGCTGCTCTATTGAGATTGTGCTGACATACAGCATTACCGTTTGCTAAGCTAGCTGCACGGCAACAGACAAAAGAGCCCTCTAAAGGACTATATGGCCAAAAAAATAATCAGCTGCCCTCAGAAAACATAATGAAAGACAGCACACATCTCGGGTACCTCTTCTTTGAACTTTTACCCTCAAGACAATGTTTTAGTTCTAGGACAAAGCACTTGAGGGATAACTTTTATCCTTGAGCCAAATGTAGAATGAATGCTGCCACACACTGATAATTTTAAACATTATTACTTTTCTTCTTTCAATAGTGGTCATTGTGGGGGGGGTTGAGAACTGTTGTCTAATTACATTGTGCACTGCACAGTGACAAGAATAAATAAATAAATAGTGGTAATAGTATAAGTTTTCAGCACCTCTTCAATGAACCAATGTCAATTTTTAATTTCTTTTACTTTTTGTTGTGGAGTATTTTCACAGTGGAGGCTTGTATTTCTAATAAGTCGTACAAAACGTTAGGAACTTGGAAAATAATAGTCAATGATGCAGCAAATCTAGTTGTGATGGTTGATACTTCAAATGTCCGAATCTCGACTGACGTTCTCAACACCGTTCTGCAGACTTGCCACTGCTACTTATTATCTATGGGAGAGTCCATTACCAAAGAATAGGTACTATGGCACAACACTTTTATACAGTCAAAATAGAGTGGTTGGAATTTCTTAGAGAAAGCATTGTTAATTATTAATTTTTGACTTATTTCTTCCATCTTATTTCTACTGCTTTTACACATAGCAGCAGTAAACATCTCAAAATGTCCAAATTTCTTTATATGCAACATTGTCATTTAATACTTTTTTTTTTTTTTAATATTTTGATGCTTTTTTTTTTTTTTTAAAATATTTTGATGCTTTTTTTTTTAAAATATTTTGATGCTTTTTCTTTTTTTTTAAATATTTTGATGCTTTTTTAAAAATATTTTGATGCTTTTTTTTTTTTAAAATATTTTGATGCTTTTTTAAAAAATATTGTCATGATTTTTTTTTAAAAATATTTCGATGCTTTTTTTTTTAAATTATTTCGATGCTTTTTTGATGCTTTTTTAAAAAATATTTTGATTTTGATGCTTTTTTTTTTTAAATATTTTTATTTTTTTTTTGCTTTTTTTTAAAATATTTTGATGCTTTTTTTTTTTTTAAATATTTTGATGCTTTATTTTTAAAATATTTTGATGCTTTATTTTTAAAATATTTTGATGCTCTTTTATTTTTAAATATTTTGATGCTTTTTTATTTTTAAATATTTTGATGCTTTTTTTAAAATATTTTGATGCTTTTTTTAAAATATTTTGATGCTTTTTTATTTTTAAATATTTTGATGCTTTTTTAAAAAAATATTTTGATGCTTTTTCTAAAAATATTTTGATGTTTTTTTTTAAAAATATTTTGATGTTTTTTTTGTTTTTTTTTTTAAATATTTTGATGTTTAATTTCTTTTTAATATTTTGTTGCTTTTTATTGCCATACCAATGTCATTCTTGTATTCAGTACTAGTAATGGAAGTGCACAGAATCCAAATAAAGAAGTAACTAAGTGGAAAGATTTGCACCAGTTGCCAAAACACTAGCAGTCAATTCCACTTTGCAGATATCTTTCGCAAATAAGACCCACCATGGAGGAGAACATGACTAAAGACTGTGTGTACGTTATCCCGTGCAGCTGCGGAAAGAAATATAAAGGAGAGACAGGCCACCCCTTAAGGTAAGGCTTCAAAAACACCAGAAAGCTGTAACACAAGGGGAAGTGGAAAAATCAGGCTCGGCTGACCACATATGGAGAGAGAAGGGAGATCAACGCCCTCTGTGGGATCAGGTTGAGATCATAGTCAAGGAACACCATTGGAAAATTCGTAAGCTTAAGGAATCAGCACATATGCTAGGCCACAAAAATCTCCTGAGCCAACCAAGCATAGAAATGAATAAGGGAACCAGTAATAATAGGTACCTCCACGAGATCGCTAAAAAAAGAGCATAGCATGATGAAAAAGACGCCAAACTTGACGAAAACAAAATTTTATCGTCTAAATGTTTGTTATTAAGATTTTAAAGTATTTTTGGGGTATTTTTTTCCATTTTTTAATCGTTCCTAGCACGTCCGAAATTTTCGTTAAAAATCTAGTTTTTTTTGAGTCAGCAAAATTGACCATTTTTTTCCATTTTAAAAAAAACTGGAAATCTGACTTTTTTTAAATTTCAATTATCATTTTTTCAAAACTTATTTTAAGAAATTAAATCAAATTAAGAAAATCAGAAATTATAATGTTTATTTAAAATATTTTGAACCAAACTTAACTTAGCTTTTGTGCCAAAAAGATGTAATTTGAAAATAAAACAAAGTAGGTCATAAACTTTCGCATCTCTTGACATGTGATGAATGATATATTTACGAATTCTATGAGGCTAATTTGTTCTACGGAAGGAGAAAAGTGAAATAATTTACATTTACGTGAACAAATTATTTACCCCGTTATTTTTAACGAAAATTTTCAGCGGTCTAATTTTTTTTTTTTTTTACTTAGCTTTCACCTTTACGTTTATGATGCTTTATGGGAAATATATTGTAAAGAAATTAAAATAAAACTGTTAAGAGTGACATTAAATTTCATATTTCTTAAGAAAGGTATCTAATTAATTTATAGGTACCTTTCTTATGAAATTTTATCAAATTGTACATAAAATACTATAATTTTATGTACATTTATTACATTCTACTGTTATTTGTATTTGCATTCATTTATTATTAATTTTGATATTTCATTTATGGAAAAATGTCGTAACTGAGATTAATATAAAAATAAGATCATATAAATTTCATAAGATGATACTGATACTTGTAGGTACCCTTCTCAGTTGAAATTGAAAAATCAAATTAACTTCTCCACATGTGTTTAAGAAAAAAGTAAAGGCCTTAACAGCGGAGAACAATGCTTAACTCAAATAACGACTTAATTATATTCTGGTTTGGTCTTCCGTATTTTATAATTACAGCTCGATTATAAGCACAAAATTACATTTCTTAATTACTGGATATCTTCTGATTAGTCAAAATGATACAATTTACAACGCTAAAAAAGATCTATCTCATAAGGACACTTATGAAAGCCGATCATGACTTTTAACTAATTTTATAATATTTTAACAACTTAAATTTAAAATCTATTATAATTAATGAAATAACAAATAATTGTATTAAAAATTCATTTTTCATCGAAAAAATTTTTTTGCTTTCAGAAAATATTGTCCATATTCATAAAAAACAACTAAAAGCAAATAAAAGCATTTGAAATTAAATAATATATTTGTTTTATTGAGTTTTGTATGTTACAATTCAGAGCTGATTTTCAGGTACTGCGTATCAATTAAAAACAAAAAAAACATGATTTGCATTCCTCAAAGCCCTGTGCTTTTAATTATTGTAATCACTAAAACCGATGCGATCGAATTTCTAAGCGTTTTCATAAAATTAGTTGGGGGGTAATAAATATTTTAAAAAAAATATTTCTACCATGACTTTCATAAAAAAAAAACATATAATAATTTCGATCATCAGTGAATAGTTTCTGAAAGTTTCATTAACATCCGATAATTATTTCTATTTTTTGCACGATTTTTCAAATTAATGTGTCATACCAAAAAACGTGCTAAAATTGTCTATGTTATTTACTAGTTCGCTGATACAAATAGAAAAAAGTTTTTTAATCAAAATTTAGAATGTTCTAAAAAGAAGGAAAATTTTTTAAAAATAAAAAAAAAACTTTGGTCTTTCCTCTTAATAATAACATAAGCATTTAGACAATAAAATTTAGTTTTTACGCAAGTTTACGTCTTTTTCATCAAGCTATGCTCTTTTTTAGCGATTTAGTGGAGGTACCTAAGTAATAAGGAGTGCCAGAGAAAAGCGATAACAACAACAAAAAAAAAAAAAAAGTTGCAATATGAGCTCTGGTAAAAACATGCAATGATAACAGCAAAAAAAAAAATTAAGTTTATAATACCCAAAAATTCATACATAGATGTCCTCAAGGACACAAGGCACAGTTACAGGACCCAAAGAGTTCAATACCCGGTTAAGGCAGTAGAGAACTTTCAGAGGGAAATTAATAGGATAACTGATAACTGACATCCATTAAACATGGCACATAGAACTAGAACAGTCTACCCCAGTGAGCGAAATAAAGGGTTAAGTTCAGCATTCCAACCACCTGATGAAGGCCGGAGCGTACAACAGCTGAAATGTTGTAATAAACATGGGGACAAAGATGAGGACAGTAGTCCGAATAATGTAAATAATGTACATAATACCTCATCTCAGAAATATAGACAGATTGTGGCGGACATGAGACAGAACCTGGGACGAGCACAACTAGTCGCGACTTGCCTTGTCCCCACCAAAAAAGGGCCCGTATTTGCTTAGCATGTAAAGCTACTGCAGTTGAAATGAGGGAGAAAAAAAAGCACTTACCGCTCTGCCGTAATCCATCCTCGGCCAGATAACATAAAAGAATGAGGGGGGGGGACTGGCATCGCATTTTTATCCAATAAGGACGCAATGCATTATGGGACATGGACGCAATGAATTATGGGATCACAGGAAGATGCAAGGGATTATGGGTACATGAACAACTATAAAACAACTACTTTTTTTCCAAGTCGGGCGAGTTCTTCGAGGGACGTTCACACGGTTGACGGCTAGAACGGACAGTTAGTGTGATTTGGAGACAGAACTCAAGAAGGAACGACTCAAGTTTGAAATACCAGCTGAGTGAGCTTGAATTTACTCGCTGGTTACTGTTTTCTTCATTAAGCCTCAAGCTATTTCGCATATTGATTCTTCAAAATGGAAGGCAAGGTCTTTGACGTCCGTTTGATTCCAGAATTCAGCGGCGCTAACGGATATGCCCATTGTTGAATGGATAGAAAATGTGGAATTGGTCTGCGAACTTTGTGCCATGGACAAGATCGAGCGCATCTTGCCTTTACGACTTCGAGGCGGTGCCCTTGCTGTATATAGACAACTCAGTGGAGAGCAGAGGGCAGACGCGAACAAATTAAACGGGCCCTTATGACTGCATACGCGACTGACAGATTTAATGCATTTGACCAATTTATGGGACGGCGTCTTTGCCCAGGGGAAACTGTGGATGAATTCCTGGCTGAAATGCATCATTTGGCGCGGCTAGTAGGAGAACCGCTACCTGATCGGTGGATGGCCTGTGCATTTGTGTCAGGACTGCCACATCATGTTAGGCAGCTGCTCAAAGCTTCTTCCAGGATGGACGACATGAATCTAGAACAGATTCTGACCCGAGCAAGGGCTATTATGACGGATGACGAAGGGTGCCAGGTATTGGCCACCGCATCCGTGAAACTACGCTTGCTCAGAAGCTGAGGTTCCCCTGCCAAACCTGTTAGCAGAACGATTACCTGCTACAAGTGCTCTGGACCCAACCATATGGCGAAGGATTGTACACAAGGACGTCAGGAGAGGTCAAACAGAACGCAGAGGTCTGGTCGCGACAAGCGGTGTTTTCGATGCAACGGCATTGGACACATTTCTTCAGAATGCCAGGGAAACGCCCAAGGGGAGAAGGCGTCAGCGCCAGCCTTCTCCCGAGCAAGTAAAAACGGGAAGTTACCCACCGTACAAGTATTTGTAGATGGAGTAGAGTGCACAGCTCTAGTGGATTCAGGATGCTCACAGACGCTGGTGAGCAAGACTGTGTGTCGCTGCTGGAGGCAGGAAGAGGTGGGAGTGTTGACTGCCGACAGAAGACCCTGAAGTGCCGTGGATACGGTAAAATTAAGTTACGCGAGCATATTCAGCCCGTGACTGTTGAGGTTCTGGTCGTGGAAGGGCAGTTGCTGGGGATTCGATCTTCTTCTCGGGATTGATGCAATCAAAGTGCTCCGGTGTTTACTTGACCGAATCAGGCGAAGCTCGTTTGAAACCTGATCACATGTGCCGCCATTGTTATCAACAAGCCTGACTTTAGAGTGACGTTTAACCCGAGCACAAAAACGTGGACTGCATTGTGGAAGTGGGCGGTGGTTATTCACCCAGCAAGTTGGTCAATAAAGTACAGGAGTACACAGTACCTGGCCACGTCCGGGATGCATCATGATGAAGAACTAGCACGGTGGCAGCGGGGCGGATGGCTACTGCCATATCCTGAGAAAGAGCTTGGCCCACCAAGGGATTAATTCCCTTAATGGCGGTCGTACAAGAACACAAACAGAAGGTCCGACCGGTACTTGACTATCGGGAGTTGAACGGCTTTGTAGACGCATTCACGGCTGACGCAGAGGTGTGTGCAGAAATTACGAGAATGGCGACGACAAAGAGCTGACGTATCGCTGTTGGATTTGAGAAATGCGTACCTACAGATTCACATTGACAAATCGCTATGGCCGTTTCAAACAGTGGTCATTAAAGGCAAGCGGTTTTTGCCTTACGCGTTTGGGTTTTGGCCTGAATGTGGCACCACTTGTCATGAAGTCAGTGATCGACATGATAACGTCCCAGGATCAGGACATTAAGAGTGCCACGTCGGCATACGTCGACGATATCTTCATAAATGAAGGCCTAGTTTCTGCAGCGCCACAGAAGACAGCACTTTGCAGATTACGGGCTAGTCTGTAAAGATCCGGAGCGATTGAGAGACGGAACTAAGGTCCTGGGTCTGCAAGTCTGGGAAGAAAGCAACTCCCTTCGATGGAAGCGGGGAGGTCAGGTTCCAGAAATTGCTCAAAAGTTGACCCTTGAGCGTATTTTTCCTTGTCTGCGAAACTTGTGGGTCATTTCCTGTGTGCGGTTGGTTTAGGGTGGCAACTGCATTTATTAAAAGCGTATGCAAGTACACTAACCAAAGGATGGGACGACGAGATAAAGGATGCCCCTCTTGGACGTATGCTGGAGGAAACAGTGGCCAGAGTGCGGAATCAGATCCTGTCGGCGGAGACTGGTGTGTGAACGGCAATGAAATGACAGTTTGGGTGGATGCAAGCTCCGTGGCCACAGGGAGTAGCACTAGAGGTGAATGGGAGCGTCGTGGAAGATGCTTGCTGGTTGCGTCCAACCAATGATGCCAAACACATTAATCTTGCTGAGCTTGATGCGGTAATCAAGGGCGTGAATCTTGCCCTGCAGTGGCAGGCACCAGTTATGCATGTGGTCACCGATTCAGCATGTGTGCATCGGTGGGTGTCTGACACCCTGACAGGAAGGACGCCATGCGGAACACGAAGGCAGCGGGTGAAATGCTGATGAGGCGGCGCTTAGAGACACCGCGAAGCTTTGGTGGAGGAGTACGCACTGACTATGACTGTGACGTTGGTGAAGTCTTGTCAGAACCAGCGCTGACAGCCTCACCAGAGTGCCGCAAACGCTGGTTGGAGATGCACAAGAAAGGAGGAGAACCGGTGCAAGTGAGTTGTGTCACTGCAACGAGCCAGTTGAGCAAACGCCAGGTGACCCACATCCACCAGCAGAGTGGGCACCCAGGTGTTAAAAAGAACAATGTACTTTTGCTAGGACTGTAGATCCAACGGTGTCTAAAGAACTGGTGAAATCTGTCGTTAGAACCTGTGAAGCCTGCCAATCGATCGATCCAGCACCAGTGCATTGGAAGAAAGGAAATTTGAGTGTGAGAAAAACTGGAGCAGGTTAGCAATGGACGAACCCATTGCAATGTAGCCATTTTCACGCTCATTGACTGTGGTCCCTCCCGTTTTGCAGTATGGCGGCCACTGAGACGGCAAGACTCTGCTGGTGTCATTCGTCAGCTAGAGACAGTCTTCTCTGAACGAGGCCCGCTGACGAAATACTGACTGACAATGACACCACGTTCACTTGCAGACAATTTAGGGAATTTGTGAACAGCTGGGGCGTGCATTTTGAGGTTCCGGTGCGCTTCGTGCCGTCTGGAAATGGCATTGTGGAACGCAACCACAGAAGCGTCAAAACCATAGCAGCCAGAAAAAAAATTGTTCAGTCTTGGAAGCGGTTTACTGGCATAACGTCACACCTAAGGACAACCTTTCACCTTCCACGGCACCGCTGATGTACTGCACACATACCACGTCCGGGTGAGAGGCATCGACGCCGACGCCCCGCCTGAATCACAAATAACCGAAGGGGAATACAAGGAAGGGGACATTGTCTGGGTTAAGACTCCGTGGTAAATGCACGACCAAATTTGGAACCGGACGTGTGACCGAGGTGGTGAGTCAGCAGTCAAAAAGCGGTCGATGGAACACCTCGTCATGTTAGAGACCTGCGCCATTTTTGGGCTCAAATCCCACAACTGACGAAGAAGACACGGAGGATAGTGAACAGCCAATATACATAGAGTTGGATTCAACAACCAATCACTCCGATAGTGGTAGTTTGCCAATAGATCGGGGCGTGTCTAATGAGAGCTCCTCTGTTGAAGAAGTTCAACCAATCCCCTTCTTCGGAGGAGCACCGGAACAAAAAAGACCGTATCCTCACTGTCATCTGTGTGATCAGGAGATCAGGGGGAGTGTGGCGGACATGAGACAGAACCTGGGACGAGCACAACTAGTCGCGACTTGCCTTGTCCCCGCCAAAAAGGGCCCGATTTGCTTAGCATGTAAAGCTACTGCAGTTGAAATGAGGGAGAGAAAAAAAGCACTTACCGCTCTGCCGTAATCCATCCTCGGCCAGATAACATAAAAGAATGAGGGGGGGGGACTGGCATCGCATTTTTATCCAATAAGGACGCAATGCATTATGGGACATGGACGCAATGAATTATGGGATCACAGGAAGATGCAAGGATTATGGGTACATGAACAACTATAAAACAACTACTTTTTTTTCCAAGTCGGCGAGTTCTTGAGGGGCGTTCACGGTTGACGGCTAGAACGGACAGTTAGTGTGATTTGGAGACAGAACTCAAGAAGGAACGACTCAAGTTTGAAATACCAGCTGAGTGAGCTTGAATTTACTCGCTGGTTACTGTTTTCTTCATTCGCCTCACAGATACAGAGATCAAGCTTACTATTACACCACATCAAAGAGTACTAAAGAGGAAAGCTCATCAGAACAATTACTATGAAAATATTTATAGAAAAGGCACAGGGAAGCTATGTTCTGACAGTGGGAAAGTGACCAAAGCCAAAATGCCAGGTCAGAACCAATAACACGCAGATTCTTCTTTGGGTTTTATCAAGAGTTTCTAAATACCTATGTTCTTTTCATTCCCATTCTCCTTTAAATTTCCTAGCTGCCTCCAGTAATCTCTGAATAAAATGCTTCATTGTGTCCACAATTTTCTGTTTTGCATATTTTTAAGTTAAAAGTTATTTTAATGAGTATGAAGAATTTTACCAAATATTGTCTGAACAATTGAGCAGTATTATAAGGTAGAATAGGACTAATGTACTATGAATATATTGGTGTAAGCAATTGTTCACAGAAAATCCCCTATTCCTCAGCAATTGATGTAAGGTGGTGTTTAATTTTTGATTAAAAATGATTTATTGCAAAGAAAAAAAAAAAAAAAAAAAAAAAATAATAAAAATATTTAATAAAATAAGGTACAATGTATGTTCTTGTTTTCAAGTATTTAAAGACTGCGCAATTGCTGTCAGAAAATCTATTTTTTGATACTGGTCATATTTCTCCTATCAATAACTGGACGATTCCAAAATTTGTTATAATTCTGATTAGGGTGCCAATTTTGTAACTGTTAAATTGGATTCTATCCAATTACAATTGAATTTCAAGTAATTAAATTAAAACTGGCCAAAAAAGAACAAAAACTTCTAAATTAATACAGTAAATAAATATATGTAGCACATATTGAAGAAATTAAATAGCGAATTTAATGCTGAAGAATGTTCAATCTCACTGTTTCGTTATATTAAACAAGGTCAATACCATTACTCTTTTTCTAAAAAAAAAAAAAAAAATTAAGATAAAGAGTGTGACATGTAAGTATGCCACTACATTTTCAGCTCAATGTCCATTCGGTCAAATGTCCATCGGCCAAATGTCCCTCAGCTGAATGTCCATCAGTCCGAGTACCAATGGTACCACTCCATTTCCACAGTATCGGGTACAAGTAACTAGGCAATTCCAAATTATACCCTAATTATATACCTCTGTCAGCAGAACTTAAAATACATTAACTGTATCCTCTGCAGATGAGTAAGACCTCCTACAGAAAAGGACACCTTCCAAACAGATATTCACAGATTCAAATGTTAACTAGACCTATATCTGTCTATATATTAATTCATTGTTATTTTTATCCCATACAACTTAGATTTAATAATTGTTTTTGCAAATTGGAGATGCCAAAATCAAACAAGTATTGAAATTTAAATATATGGGAAGCATTTTAACAGATGACAGAAAGTGTGATGCAAAAATCTAAAGGTGCATTGGGATAGCGAAAGATGCTTTCCAAAAGCTAAGCAAAGTATTAACAGGAAAATTTCATTAGAAACAAAGAAATGAGTACTGAACTGTTATGTAATATCAGTTCACTTATATGACAGTAAATGCTGGACAATCTCCTCACAGATTAAGAAGAGACTTGAAGCAACAGAAATGTGATTCTAACAAAGGATGCTGAGAATACCATGGACTAAGCAGGTGAGCAATGAGGAAGTTTTATGGAAAATGGAAATACAAAGGACACTTATACTTAACATCAGAAAGAGACGGTTGAAATTTCTAGGGCACATAATGAGGAAGGATTTAATACAGGACATATTGAAGTCTAGAGGGACAGAGGAAAACAGCATATAACTTAACGAGCTTGTGTTAATGGCTGGCAGAAAAGGGTTTAGGAGAGGTAGTCAAAAGATAAAATTTACAAAGAGCTACAAAAAACAGGAAATTGTGGAGAGCCATGATCACCAACATCTTGAAGGAGCATGATACATAGAAGAATTGTTTTTGCAAGTAGGCTAGTTCTGTGTTCTGAGAGACCTCAATATGTAAAGAATAAACGAACGACACTCAAAATGGAATGAAAGAAAAGGAGCTAATTCAGACTGGGGAAAAATAACACTACCAATTGTGGAACAAAGTCCCCTATAGATTGCAGTTGTTGATGAATAGAATCACCATCTTTTCCTGAGAGTTGACAGAAGCTACTGACTGCTACTTGAAGCAAATCCTTAAACACATGCTGAACTCATGAATAGTCATCAGGTAGTAGTAATAGTATTATAAGACTTTGCTAAGCTAAGAAAAGCAATGTGTTGAAAATCTGTACTAGCTTGACAAGTACTTTTGGAGTATTATTACTTTATTAATGCCTACCATAAAATCCAAAATAAAATAAAAACCCAGTATTAATTCTTCTCTTACATGTCATGTCAATTCAGGCTCTCCAGAACATTCTATCATTTGAAGCTCTTGGCAATGTCTTTTTGTTTTACTATCTTTCTCACTCACTGTTCTATCCATTTACACAAACTTGTTAGGTAGCTTACTCACTGTTTCTTTCTGCTTCTCTTGTCTTCAGTATGTCTTGTGAGTTTCAAATTCTCCAAATCCTCTTTACTCATAATGTATCCCAAAAATTTCAACTGTCTTTCTGATTCTAATAAGTGCCCCTTTTGTTTCGTTTTTCCTTAAAACTTCTTTATTGTCCACATGGCATTCTCAGCATCCTTCTGGAGAAACATTTCTGTTGCCTCAAGTCTGTTCTTCATCTGTAAGGAAATTGTCTAACATTCACTGCCAGATTGGAGGATTCCCATTACATAGCAGTTCGATGCTCTAACAAAATTTTCATATTTCTTAATATACGGTTTTAGCTTTTGGAAGGCATCTTTTGCCATTCTAATATGCCTTCAGGTTTCTGTATCACATTTTCCATCTTCTCTTATAACACTTCCTTCATAATTAAATTTATGTACTTGTTTGATTCTGAGGTTTCCAATTCATAGCTCATATCTTAAAGTATCTCTTTTGCTCATACACTCAGCCCATAGTATTCTCAGTATCCTCCAGTAGAACCACATCTGTTGCCACAAGTCTCTTCTTCATCAATGAGAATATTGCCCAGCACTCACTGCCATATATGAGGATTGATAATTACAATAACAACTGAACAGTACTAAATAAAATAGAAAAACTAAACATTAGCAGTGCAATGAGAACAGACTACCTCTGTAGATTAAATAAAGGGTTCAGAATTCTCTGCAGGTTAGCCAGATCGATATACACCTGAGGAAGACCGGATGGCATAATGGATGAAACATTGTGATAACAAAGATGAAGCCAATAGTCCAAATATAAAGTGAAAATAATGACAATTCAGTTATGTGCCATGCATGATACATGCTTGGTATACTGACAAGGCAGATTTTTTCCTGCAGTAGGTTGCCATTTCTTTCTGCAGTAGACCAGTTTCCATCCAAGGTTATAGAACTCAGTCTGTCCTGCTATTTACCCATAGCCGGGGGTAGAAGAAGAGGATTCATACCTTTCCTAAGGGTATTAGCACATATCTGAATGTAATAGATTCGACTGAAATTCGAATTCGGCTCTCCGATTCCTCAATCCAAGCCGCTAAAAAAAGACACTATATTAATTATAGGCTTCTATCTATATTCCATTAATGCCTACTGTTCTCAAAAAAGAGATGATAAGCATTAACACTAGGATGGCCGAGGTGTCATTTTCAACACCTTCAAATTTTCGACAAATTACTATGGAATAACTAGTTTTGGTTCGATGCTGAGGCTTATGGACAATTATTGAATTTTAGCAAAGATGCTTAACAGACTTAATTCTTTAAAAAAATATTCAGTGGAATAGCTGATACTTGAGGTTTTACCTTGAATGGCCGAGGTATCGTTTTTGACACCTAGGTTATTTATAGGGTAAATGCATTGAAAAATTTCTCACAAGCAATAATACTTGTGTTTATGTCCCCTATCTATCTATTTATCTATACACACACAATTTATATATATATATATATATATATATATATATATATATATATATATAACCACTTTCTTTCAGTATGAGGTATACTAATATTTGTGAATTTCTTTTCAGACTTGTTATTCCTGACTTGAATATTGAATATATTAGAGATGGCTGCTTCATGGCATAATGTAAATAAAGATGTCAAAGGAGCTGGCCATCCTGTTTTTTAATGACCCTTTGGGGCAGAGCAGTTCCCTTTTCTTTTTTTATTTATTTTACAGAATACCCGAGATACAGACTGAAGAATGTATTAGCAAAAACATTAACACCAATAATTATACAATGAAGTTCAATTGTCCAAAGAGTATTTTGTGTGTTAATGAATAAAAGTTATAAACAATAAATATGAAAGAGTTAAAAGATTACTGAGCATAACATATACTTGAAGAAGGGTAAACCTATAACAGGACACCCTCCCAGCTTTCCATTAGCTGGTGAACAACCACCCCACATTGCCTTTCTATTTTGTTTTCAGATTTTGTTTCCTTATAAATGTGCCACAGGCCTTTCCCAGTTTTTGGTGCACAACGATGTGAACAAGAATAAAGATGTAAACTAGGATAGATTGAAAAGGAATAAAAGAATAAATAAATGAAAACTTTTGGGGTCAAGTGATAACAAACCAGACATTTATCATTTCTGGTTGCAGATCTATATTAATGGTCACAATTTAGATTGATATCATTGTGCAACAAAAACTGGGAAAGGCCCATTGCACGCTCACAAAGAAACAAAACATGAAAACAAAAGCTACAGCAAGAAATGAAGACTGAAACACTGTTTCCAATATAAGTAGATGTTTATTCAGAGCTTCATTTGCTCAGTCTGGGTGGATAGATAGGTGAGACTTGAGACAACTTCTGCCATGTCAGACTAACACTTCATTTTTTCCTTTCAACTCTTCCTCTTTCCAACTTTATGCCCATCCCAACATTGTGACATGTGGCTGGCAACTGAAACAGGCAGCATTGGAACTACCAAGGGACAGTATGTATCTCAAGAGCAGATAAAAACTCCACCCAATCCAAACTAACCATTAATATAGATCTGCAATCGGAAATCCTCAATGTACAATTTGTTATCACTTGACCCAAAAAGTTTTCATTTATTTATTCCTTCTTTTGTTCCTTTTCAGTCAAGTGGGTGACTGCTTTGAAGCCCATACATCACAGAGTTATCACTGGTCATGAAACATAAGATAAAAAATCAGGTACCATTCTCATCTATGTAGATGTCCAAATCAGTGACACAGAAGTAGAGAATGGCTGGAATAACAATTGAGATAACAATATTGTTGACCAAAGAAATGTAAGGCTTTCCCCAACAATTAACAGAAGAAAAAAGTATCTTACCTGTGGAGAAGAGAGTGGTCCCAATATAAGCCACTTTTCCAAACACCCCTTTACCAATAACCTCCACACGGGTTCCCACCTTGATCCGATCACTCATTTTCGGACTGGGTGAGGCTGAAATAAAAAAAAAGTTCTTTAAGTACTTGTTACAGATTACAGAAAAGCTGGGAGAAAATGATATATAAATTTTTGTATACCAAAACAATGTTAGGAAAATTAATAACAAAGTGGAAAAAAAATAAAATTTTCATGAAACTAAATGAAATTTGCCAGACCAAATGCATTTAAAAATAAATAAGTTTCAAATTTCAGTATCATCTCTCCTTTGTGTGCACATGTAGTTACATCAACATCACTTTGTAAAAGTGATAGTTGTTTTTGACACAGTAAAGATCAGTATTAGATTACATTAAAGATTATAGGATCCTCAACAGCAAGAAATTCCTGACCAAATTTGCAGGAACTGCCTTGATTTCCTTGACCAATTTTTTTTTTTCCTGACTTTTCCCTGACTTCAAGTTTTCCTTTACCAATAGTCATCCTAGACAATAAAGACCAAGGCCAGCTTTTTAATAATATTTTTAATAATGTTGAAGCATACTAGCCACAAACAATTTTGTGTGTCTTTTCAATCATTTTGTTACAAGATGTAATACTTAAAAGTGACAAAACAACAGGGCAGATGAGGAAATATTTTTAGATTATCGTTTTAATTCTGGAAAATTTAGTTATTTCTTGTATCATTTAAGATACAAAGCTAAATAACTATTTCAACATTATGTACTTTTAAACATTCAATTCATAACTTGTAACTAAATATTTTTTCTTAGATGCCAAAATGCTATTAAACAATCCTAAGAAACTATTTTAACCATTTCATTCTATTATAGTTTATCAACCTTTTCCAGGTTATTTAAAGACAGACAATATTTCTACATTGTAGGAATATTTTTGACATAGTAATCATTTACTGATACAAGTCTGACTAATTAATCCATAGCTGGGGGAAGAGGTGGATTCATACTTTTCTCAAGAGTATTTGGACATAAATGAATATAAGAACCCAAGAGGAATTGGAACTCAACATTCTGATTTCCAATTCCAAGCCATTATCTGTTGTACCAACCACATATCCAAACTTACAGCAACTGGTATTTTCAAGTGGCCACCCATTTAGGTACTGAGCAGGATTGACATTGCTTAACTTCAGTGATCAGATGAGAATCTGTGTTTTAACATGAAATGGTCGTAAGCCCTAATGATTCAAGAAACAAATTTAAATAAAACTGAATTCTATTTTTTTTTTTTTTTTTTTACACTGAATATATTAAGTTTCCATTCAAATTACTGTTTCTTTAGACTCAATAACGTATAAATATAATCCAACCTTAGGTTGGTTTGGTCTATTTTGTTTTACGGCATATCAACTTCAATGGGTCATTTAATGCCGACAAGATTTTTATTGATGGTAATATTGTTTTTCAAATATGTATTATTGGTAATATTTTTCCCCCAAAAAATGTATTGCTGATATTTTTTTTTCAAAGATGTATTGCTGGTAATATTTTTCTTTTTAAAAAAAAATGTACTGCTGGTAATATTGTCTTGCAGAGAATAATTTTATCTTCAAAAATGTATTGTTGGCAATAATTTTTCCACAAAGGTATTGCTGGTATTAAAACTTAATACTTTCATAGTGTTTTGAGCTAACTATTTGAGCATAGCTGGGACCCTAACAGGTGCTACCACCCCAGGTCAAAGTGGACTTGGGAACACCAGCAATTAAGAGGTGGTTCCACGCTCCTCAAAACCTCCTAATCAAAGGCCTTGCTGTTGGATGTAGTTTATCATCTTACCCAGGACGCCCAATCTTGGAATAAAGAGGTATGAAAAATGTTTTCATGTGAAGTGTTTTGTCCTTTAAGACTTCATTAGACTAAGTTTTTTTTATGCTGATGCGACTACACATGCACATGAACAAGAGACATTGGAAATTTTATAATTTTTTTTTCATGTTTTAGGCATATAATCTAGTTGAATTTATTTAGATTGTTTTTGTTTTCATCGCCTTTGTTATTAAATATCCTACACTATGATAATAGAAGATCTGCCAAGAATGGTGAAATGTTGTAAGAACCTGGACATAAATTGATTGTGGATGATCTAGCAATTAAAGCACTTTCTAAATATTTTCATGCTTTGAATCAGAATCAGAAAGAGTCAGCTGAATTTTCTTGAACACAATGAGAAAGGAGAGTTTGGTTTGTTGTACAGCATATCAACCTCAATGGGTCATTTAATGCCAACAAAATTTTCATTGTTGGTAATATTTTTTTTCCAAAAATCTATTTCTGGTAATATTCCTTCCTTCAAAAGAAACATTACTGGTAATATTTTTCTCTTCAAAAATCTATTTCTGGTAATATTCCTTCCTTCAAAAGAAACATTTCTGGTAATATTTTTCTCTTCAAAAATCTATTTCTGGTAATATTCCTTCCTTCAAAAGAAACATTTCTGGTAATATTTTTCTCTTCAAAAATCTATTTCTGGTAATAATTGTCTTTTAAAAATGTATAGCTGGTAATTTTTTTTTTTTTCAAAAATGTATAACTAGTAATAATTTTTTTACAAGTATTTCTGGTATTAAAATCTATTTTTACACTTTTATAGTGTTTTAACTCTAGTTTGGGGGGTTAACTAGTTACTCATAGTTGGGACCCTAACAGTTGCTACCACCCCAGAACAGGGTGGACCTGGGAACACCAGCAATTAAGAGGTGGTTCCACAAAGGAGAGCTTGGGGAATTTGACACTCACAGAACATGCTGAAGGGAAAAAGAACAGGGGGGAAACAGCATTCCACCTACCTAAACAACTGGTAGTTGGGAATGGATGGCAGAGGAGGGGCATGGCAAAAAGACAGACGTTACTAAGAGCTACAAGGATAGGAAGTTGTGGCAAGCCATTTTTCTTGAATATTCAGGCCATTGAATGAAAATAAATATACTGTTTAATAAATAAATGGAACATCTACTCAAACATGGGTAACCACTTAAAATAACATTTAAGTAATAAAATCTACTAGATCAATAAAGAATCCATCACTTCATATATATATGTGTGTGTGTGTGGCTAGGATGGGGTCTCAAGTTTTAATTGGCAAGCTTTCTAGAGATGATGTCATGATAAAAATACTCAGAGTACTAGGACCACCATGTCTGAGTTGGGCGTCAGGAAAGGCATCCAACCTTGTAAAATCTTGCCTCAAATCATGACAAATGCTGTCAGGCTGGACCCAGCTTGCTTTGTGCAAGATTAATCCCAATCCTGTCAAAAAAAAAAAAAAAAAAAAACACACACACACACACACATCTGTGTATGCATATTGCTGTTTTTTCAAATAATCTTCTCCACAATACAATTATTTTATACCATGTTTATTAAATTTATATAAAAATTACTGGTAAAAAAACATTTATTTGAAGTAACACCTGTATTTTATAAATTGAAATAATTTTCACAGGTATGACTAATACAAGAGACACTTTTATTTGGTACACGAGCACCAGGTAAAGAAAAAAAAGTCAAGCAGTTTTCATTATAAATTAAAAATGGTTTCAAAATCTATGGCTTTTGTGATTGCTTCAAACAAAACATTATTTATAGCAAGACTATAACATAACAGTAAATAAATAAATCACATCTGTTGACACAAATTGACCACCCCCTCACCATTACTACTACCACCTACAAACCTAATTGCCAAAATTCTACCAAATTAATGGTAAGTAACAAAAAACTGTTACTTACCACTTCTTTTTTTATGGAAGAGCAGAGAGGCTGATCAATCAGAAGTTGCTCATGATTAGACTACAAAGGCCAAAGTAGTCACAATGTCTTAAGGCTCTATTATGAGAATAGCTGTAACTGACAGATGAAGAGTTATGATATTCTAAGACCTGAAACTCCTAAAAATCCTCAGCTAAAAACATCACTTATGATGTGTGCCAAAGTATCAAACAGACATATTTTGCAAAATTACATTTGAGACGTTAACATCTGACATTTGAGAATAAAAGTTTAAAAATAATAAAAAAATTTCCATTTCTCTATATTTGACTGTGGTAAAAATTGTAGTAAATATATTTTTTACATGTAAACTATTGTCATCAAAAATGAGGACAATAGTCTGCATGTAAATAATGATAGGTCCTCATCCCAGAAATTCATACAAATTATAGCAAATCTGTACAAAAAAAAAAAAAGTGTGCTTGAAGAAAAGTTTCAAGAAAAAAAATATTTATGTTTTGTGATACCTACATTGAAAAGGAAGATGTGGTTTTATCTCCATCTCAAGTGTTTCTGGCCAGTAATGGCATTTGAAAATTTTATCAGTAGCATCCACTTTGGAACAAGGGAGTTGATGGGATTTTTTGAAGACAAGCAACAAGAAAACCAGACATAAGGTGTATCCAGTTGCTGGTCTATATCAACAGTCATGCTTGGGATCTGGGGAGTCAGTTCTGGTCTGCCGTTGGTGGGAGATAGACTTGACAGCCACATGGTTCTGATACCACCCAGCACACAAAGGTTGGTTGGTTTTCTTTAACAGCATATCAACATTATAGGTTATTTAATGCCAAAATGTAAATATTTTGAACACAATTTTATGGCTTCAATATTTTGAATACAATTGTATACTCTCAACTACAGATAATACAGTATTGCTGATTATGCATTGTCAGTATTGTTATATAAAGATGTATTGCTGGTATTTTTTACTATCAAAATGTATTTTTATACTTTCATAATGTTTTTGCTTGTGAGTTCACTATTTGCCAATAGCTGGGACCCTAACAGGTGCTACCACCTTGGGTCAGGGTGGACCTGGGAACAGCAGAAATTAAGAGGTGGTTCCACACTCTTCAAAACCTCCAATCTCCCAATTTGAGGCCTTGCTGCCAGAGCAACACAAAGGGGAACAGATGAATGGATGAGATTTTTTTGGAGATCAAGTGACAACAAAACCAGATATAGTGTATCTGGTCGCTGGTCTATATTAACAGCCATGCTTGAGATCTGAGGAGACAGTTCTGGTTTACCCTTGGCGGGAGATGGTCTTGTCCATCATGTGGTTCCAATGCCATCCATTTCTATTGCCAGGTACATATCGGATGTGTAGATGGACAAGGAATTGGTAGGGAGAAGAGCTGATCAAAAAATAACATAGAAGTTGTCCAAAATCTTTCCGCCCAGGCAAACAGGCAAAGCCCTGCATAAAACATCTACATATGAGAAACAGGGTTCCTGTTCTTATTTCTCAAGATGGTGTTTGTTTTTCATCTGGTTATCTGGTGAACCTGCAGCAATTGGTTACCCAGCATTCAGTTGTACACCAACAAGAATAAGAATCAAAATGTAATAGTGAATAATCATTGACCAGTCAGTGGAAAGCATGGACAAGGATCACATTGTATATTTACATTTAATGTTGAATTCTAAAAGAATAAATAAATAAATGAAATAGTGCATAACAAAATATAGCAACACTGCAATATAAACAAATATTTGCCAGCATTGTTTCCTTGGTTATCACAATGGCAAGCAAATCGATGAATAATTCAGGTATTGGGTTTTCACATGAAAATACTCAAGGGATGACAATAGATCTAAGAGAGTAATTTCTAGAATATTAAAGTTTTATAATCATACAGATTCATTTAAGTCATCTAAAACACCAGGGCAGTCACATAAAATTACTCTTTGGTAGCATCAGGTGAATCAGAGATTCTCTATGTTGGACCATCTTTAGAAGGCAATGAATATTGCATATAAGATAATTGAAGAATTTAGCATGAAAGTGAAGCAAGGTTTCATGAATATTCTCCTGCTGTCAAAAGACCTCAACAACAACAACAAAAAGAAACAAAGCTAGACTTGCCTTTACATAACCAAGTAGCAAGTCAAATTTTCACGATTAGTCAAGTAGCTTTTAGAAAACCTCTGTCAAGTAATTTTTTATCAGTCATACTTGTGTGAACTGTAAACTAGTATTAATATAAATTCTGCCAAACTTAAAATAGGAGATTGATTTTCTATTGTTCCTAATAAACATATCCTGCAGTATTACATCATAACTGGGAAAAATATTTTCAATCCTCTGGGAATATAGTAGGCTATTTGAACAGCCAACAAAATGTCTTTCCTTAATACTTAGCAAGTGGCAAGAAAAATATTCATGATTAGTCAAGAAGCATTTTGAATCCCTCTGCTAAATAACAAGGAGTTTCTGGATTTGGCCATCATGTGTATCAATTACAAGCATGTGACCATAAACTAGTATTAATATGAGTCTACTGGACTTAAAACGGGGGATCTATTTTCTATTGTTCCTAAGTAATAAACTGGTCCCCCAACTAGCTTTAAACCATCTATTAATACCATGGTGAGTCTGAACACATTACAAAATTATTTTCCTTAATATTTAGCAAGTGGTACATCAAATTTTCATTAGTCAAGCAACTTTCTGAATCTCTCTGCTAATTAACAAGCAGTTTCTGAATTTAATCATCATGTATATCAACAATTACAAGCATATAACCATAAAGTAGTATTAATATGTCTACTGGACTTAAAATGGGGGATCGATTTTCTATTGTTCCTAAGTAATAAATTGATCCCCCTAGAATAAATACACAATATAAAAAAATAACACCTTACAAAATATTTTCTTTTTTTTTTTTTTTCATTTACCAAGTGGCAATTTAAATTTTTATAATTAGAAAAGTAGCTATTTGAATCCCTTTAAGTAACAACAAAGAGTTTCTGGTTTTAGTAATAATATTTGTGTGAATTACAAGTACAATGCCATAAACTAGTATTAAGTTAATGGGATATCAATTTTCTATTGTTCATATTAAGAGCAATAGAAAATTGATCTCTAAAAATTACATTTTAATATAGTAATTGGAAAAAATATTTTTAATCCTCTCTAAGTACCATAGTGTTTAAATACTATACAAAATAATTTTCTTTAATATACCACAAATAAAAAAGTAACAAAAGAAATAAAAGCAGTTTTGTTTGTTTACTGAAGATAAAATTTTAAAAAAACATAACCTGTTTTTATATATATTTTTTTTTTTTTTATGCGGTCTTTTAATTCAATTTTTCAAAATATTTTCCTTTTGTTTGGCTTACAGCCAGTTTGAAATGCCAGTTCTCTAAATGATCACCAAAGTTAAGCAATGTTGAGTCTTATCAGTACTTAGATAGGTGACCACTTAGGAATACCATGTGCTGTAAGCTTGGAAGTGGTGTAATAGATAACTGCTCAAAATTGGAAATCAGAGTGTTTTATTCACTTATGCATAAATACCCTTGGGAAAACTTATTTCTCCTGCTATGGGTTAATTAGTAGGACTTTCATCAGTAAATCATTATTACTCCCCCTCCCCCACAAATTCTTACAATCTAAAAATATTTTCTGGCTTTAAATAACCTGGAAAAGGTTGATAAGCCATAAAAAACAAATCAATCAATCAAAAACCAATGGCTCTTCAAAGAAAACATCTGTCAAACATTTTCCTTTTAAATATTTTTCTTGATCAATAAAATTACAGAAAGCAATTCTCTACAAAGAACATTTAAACCTACGTAGATAATGACGTAAAGATAATCAATTTATATCATTAGATATGACATTACAGGTAAAATATCCACTAATGAAATAGTATATTTGTGCTCACAGACTACTACTATTGTAACAGCTTTAATCCTTATAGGGTAGCCCTCCACACACACACACTTGTGGCCTTATGCCATACTAAGATAAGCTTAGTAAAACACTGATTGTTCAAGGGGAATATTTTCATATGGGAAGGACAAGAGGGATTGGTTTAGTGGCCAGTGATATGAAAGAGTACTGAAAAGTTCTTGGCTCTAAAAAGAAAAAAAAGTTACGGCATTTGGCTAGATTTTGGCATCCCATATATAGGACAGTGTGGACAATGGAATCAACACTGCATGGTGATGAGCAATTTCAACCTTCAAACCAAGGCTCACTCTCCATACATATATATATAAATATGTATGTATGTATGTATGTATGTGTATTTAGGCAATAATCCCTCTTTTATACAAGTTTCATTAAAGACAACTGACAAGGTACTGTGATTAAGTTTTTTATTCAATTTCTTTGTATTCATAAGAGTTTTATTTTCTGGGTGTATGCATGCACACACACAACAGTGCATGCTAAAAAAAACTTTTATCCTCATTTACGCGCATGTGTACATTATTGCTAGGATGTTAAGAGATAAATTTACAAATGAGTAGTGTGTGTGTGTGTATATATATATATATATATATATATATATATATATATATATATATATATATATACATGCACATATATATGAGAGAGAGTATATAATTATACACATGCAGATATAAAGCATCTACTAATATCTTACACTAGTATCTTTGAATATGCATCTCCCTCTTGCTAGTGACCAGTGTCCACAAAAATATTTTTTGCAACTTACCACTTCTTTTGGGCATGATGGCAGTGGAGAATTACCACAACAGCAGAGCATCCACAAACAACCACGAGTCTTTTTTCCGAATCCTGCTGTCAACTATGCAGTAAGTCAAACAAGCCCACTAGTTGCCACTACAATTGGCTTACAATCAAACAATTACACTAAGAGCAGCAGCAGCAGCTGCAGCATCCTTAAAGAAAATTAAAATTGTTTTATTATTAAAGGCAGAAGAAAGAGGGGAGAGGGAGAGCAAGAGAGATGAGAGAGGAAAAGGAGGAGAATTGAAAACAGAGGAAAAAAGAAGAGAGAAAAGGAAACGACATAAAGAGAAAAAGGGGGGAAGAAAACAGGAAGCAAGAGAAAAAGAGGGAAGGAGAGGGGGACAAGCAACAGAGAGCAGTTGAAATTGAGGAAAGAGATATAGGAAAAGAGAGGAAGAGGGCAAATTAGAGAGACAGAAAGAGAGTAGAGGGAAAGAGAGAGGAGGAAAGTGAATAGAAAAAGTGAAGGGAGAGTAAACAGGAAATGTGAAGAGAGAAAGAGAAAAAACAAAAAAGTGCACAGAGAGAGAGAGAGAGGAAAACAGAGAGGAAAAAGAGAGAAAATAGGTAACTACAGTAGATGAAACTTATTCAATACAACTGGTGATTTTAAAAATCATTAAACACCATAAACTGTATGCGTACATGTGTATATGTTTTTTCTTTGTCTTGCTCACTTTCCTGTGGCCATGACATAACTCATTGGTTAATCTTGAGTTAAATAAATAAATAAAACCTTGCACGCCCTACAGCAGTTAGGATTACTCTAGTTCTAATCAAAAGCATTGTTTCATTTTGATACCTGTGGATATGTACAGCAGTCCAGAGTCTGACGATCCTTGGTTAAAATGATGAGGACATGACTGACCAGGAAGAACATGAAATTTACACAGATTGTCAACAAAGACTGGACATACAAGGTAAGTATTTTGGAACATGAAGTAAAAACATTATTTAATGACCAGTGTGCAACAATGTATATAAGATAGTAATATCAAAAAAATTTTATTAATTTCTGTCTGAATTTCTGTGATGAGGAAGTTTTGTTATTTACAGGGTGCACTGGTTAAATTGTCATCTAAATTATGCAAAAATGAAAATAATACTGACATCTCATTTTAACAGATATATTTACCAAAATTACACAAAAATATATTCAAATACTAAAGAGTAAATTTATTCAATAAAAATTGCTATTGGCTTCAACCAATCTAGACTTGAACAGGTTAAGATTTTAGTGATTAGGGAAAACATCCTCTTGGGAATCTGTTCCAACTTCAGAATCTCCTGCAACTCTTCTAGACAGTCTCATTGTTCAAGGTGCTGAATGCTGCCATAATCCTTGCCTTCAGTTCATCTTTAATATTACAAGGAGTTTTGTTGCTCTCTCACTCAACTGCACTCCACACATAATAATCAAGGGGGTTGCAGTCTGGGGAGTTAGGTGGCCAGATGTAAGGTGTGATATGGTCACAGAAATTTTCTTACAGCCATGACTGGGTTCTCCTGCTTGTATAGCATGGTGCAGAGTTCTGTTGCCAGACATAGGGTCTTCCAACAGCCACCCTCTTGACCCAGGGCAGTACTACCTCCTCAAGGTCTCTGTGTTGAGTCTGAGGCCCTGTAGGAAGATGAATGGAGGTATAAAGTCGCTATCACTAGTGATCACTCCAAACACTTTGGTAATCAGCATTAGACTCATCCAACATTTTTCAAATTCCCTGCACTGTCATCAGCTTGACACCCAACCACTCTGAAATGTTCGTATTGAAGCTTCTAGTGTGAATTCCAAACAGTACAGCAGGTGGTTTCCAAATTTCTGACAGAGTGAATTGTGTCATGGTGCTTTTTTTCTCACATACTGTGCAGTCAACAAAATCTAAAACAACATGCATGTGTGAAATTAAAAATGTAAAATGGCGATAATTTACCCATCACACACTGTATTTATATTTAGACTATTGTCCTGATCTTTGTTATTGTTATCACAAAAGTTTACCCATTGAATCCTCCAGCCTTTCTCTGGTATATATCGATTTGAATCCACTCAAACTGCTCCTTCCCACGAACCACTGCCCCTGTGGAACAGATTCCCAAGTTATCATCCCTTCTTATCCATATAAATTACCCTTAATAGAACCCTCTACCTCAAGTGACCCCCAAGCCTTGTACAGGGTGAATTTTAGTAACAGTAATTGCAAGTTCAATTCCTGGGTTGGACAGTCCATACTTATACTCAGTGGAAACAGGTAGGCAATTACTGAGCAGTGCTAAATAAGAACTAAACAACATACCTAGACATGAGCAATGTAATAAGAACAGTCTACTCCCATAGATTGAATAAAGAATTCAGTTCAGAATTCCTTGTACTTACCCAGATCAATATACACCCAAAGAAGGCCGGAGAGCACAACAGCCAAAACATTGTGATAACAAAAACAAAGATGAGGACAATAGTCCAAATATAAATAGTGTAAATAAGTTTTATTAAATTCACCCAAGAAGGTCTGTTTAAATAATTCTTGTATTTTTATAAACTTCAAATAATTTGTTGTATATCTAGATCAAATTTGTAGAGAATCTGTCCAAACTTCATGTTTTTGTCTGAATACTTTAATACCATCATTAGCAGGAACTTAATGTCATCAATATCATAGAGACATGTTTTTATTAGCTTCATCCTAGCATTTTGGGAACACTACATCTCAAATTTAAATATGCAGTTATATTACACAAAAGAAATAAGCCACACAAAGAAATAAGCCACATGAAAAAAATATCTTTCACCACTGGTAATGGCATTTTTAAAATGTGCATAAAATAATTAAAATGAACACAAAATATTTAATAAATTGAAAAATTCAATAAAAAATATATCTTTATTTACACTATTTACAGGTGGATTATTATCCTCATATTTTTTGTTATAGACAGTAGACCACATGTAAATAGTGTAAATAATAACTCCTCACCCCAGAAATTCAAGCAAAAATTATATCTTGTCAGTTGAATTTAATAAAACCAGTTTGGCTGATTTTTTTCTTTGCCTAAATGTACATTCAAAACATTAATATGTATATGTTGTTTTGGGGTGTGTGTATTTTCTTATTACTTTTAGTGTTATATTTAGTGGACACACATTTCAGTAGACATTCTTGTTTTTTCAAACAGTGTAAATTTACATCTGCTGATCTTTGCATTTGAGAATCTTAATATCAAAAACTTGCTTCTGCTAGGGTTTGAACCTACATTATCATTTGTGCTTTTAAGACACACAGTCACACACACACAAAGAGGTACTGAAAAGTTCTCAACCTAACCAATAAGGGATTCAAAAATAAATTTTGCTATTTGGTCAGGATGAGAAATTTTCTGTACCATTTTTTATGTTTACACACAAGTGCTGAAAAGTTGTCTGCCCAACCAAGAAGTTCTAAAATAAAAAAGGGAGAGAGAGAGAGAGAAAAAAAACATATTTAGTCAGATTTTAGGAAGTGAGTAAAGCAAAGAAATTCTCAGCATCATCTCATCTATTATGTCTATAAGAAAGAGAGAGGTGTATGTGTGCACAGTATGTAAAATTTCATATATGTAAATATATATATATATATATACACACATATACATACATAAATGCCAATTTCTTTTATGATATTGTCATTTATAAGTGAAGATTTTCTATATTTTTGCAATCTTGCTGTTTTAGTAATTATATACATTTTGAAAGGTTATTGTTGAAAATAAGAATAAAAAAAAGAATGAGATGAAAAGAGGAGAAAAAAGGAGAAGGAGATGAAAAGAGGAGAAAAAAGGAGAAGGAGAAAAAAGAATCAGAGGAAAGAGGAGAAAAAAGAAGAAGGAGATGAAAAGAGGAGAAAAAAGAAGAAGGAGAAAAAAGAATCAGAGGAAAAGAGGAGGAGGAATGAGAAGAAGTGAAAAAGAGGAATGAGAAGAAAAGAAGTGAAAAAGAGGAATGAGAAGAAAAGAAGTGAAAAAGAGGAATGAGAAGAAAAGAAGTGAAAAAGAGGAATGAGAAGAAAAGAAGTGAAAAAGAGGAATGAGAAGAAAAGAAGTGAAAAGAGGAATGAGAAGAAAAGAAGAATGAAAAAAAGGAAAAGAGGAATGAGAAGAAAAGAAGTGAAAAGAGGAATGAGAAGAAGAAGAAAAAAGAGGAATGAGAAAAGAAGTGAAAAAGAGGAATGAGAAGAAGTGAAAAAGAGGAATGAGAAGAAGTGAAAAAGAGGAATGAGAAGAAGTGAAAAAGAGGAATGAGAAGAAGTGAAAAAGAGGAATGAGAAGAAGTGAAAAAGAGGAATGAGAAGAAGTGAAAAAGAGGAATGAGAAGAAAAGAAAAAAAAGGAATGAGAAGAAAAGAAAAAAAAGAGGAATGAGAAGAAGTGAAAAAAAAGGAATGAGAAGAAAAGAAGAAAAAAGAGGAATGAGAAGAAGTGAAAAAGAGGAATGAGAAGAAGTGAAAAAGAGGAATGAGAAGAAAAGAAGTGAAAAAGAGGAATGAGAAGAAAAGAAGTGAAAAGAAATGAGAAGAAAAGAAGTGAAAAAAGAGAAGAAAAAAAAGTGAAAAGAGGAATGAGAAGAAAAGAAGTGAAAAAGAGGAATGAGAAGAAAAGAAGTGAAAAAGAGGAATGAGAAGAAAAGAAGTGAAAAAGAGGAATGAGAAGAAAAGAAGTGAAAAAGAGGAATGAGAAGAAAAGAAGTGAAAAAGAGGAATGAGAAGAAAAGGAAAAGAAAAATGAAAAAAGAATGAGAAACAAGTGGAAAAAGATGAAAAAGAAAAGGAGAAAAAAGAATGAAAAAAGAATAGAGCAGAAAAAGAATAAAGAGGAGAAGAAGAATAAGAAAAAGAATAAAAAAAAATAATGAGAAAAATAATACAATAGTGAGAAGAAAAATCAAAAGTAGAAGAATAAGAATAATGAGAGGAAGAAAAGAATAATGAGAAGAAAATAATAAGAAAGAGAATAAGAAAAAAATAAAAAAAGAATAATGAAAAAGAATAATGAGGAGGAAGAAAAAATAAAAAGAAGGAGAATAAGAAGAATAATGAGAAAAGGAGAATGAGAAAAATAATGAGAAGAAAAATGAAGAGGAATGAGAAGAAGGAGAATGAGAAGAGGAATGAGAAGAAGGAGAATAAGAAGAGGAATGAGAAGAAGGAGAATAAGGAATGAGAAGAGAGGAGAATAAGAAGAGGAATGAGAAGAAGGAGAATAAGAAGAAGGAGAAGGAATGAGAAGAAGGAGAATAAGAAGAGGAATGAGAAGAAGGAGAATAAGAATGAAAGAAGGAGAATAAGAATGAGAAGAAGGAGAATAAGAAGAGAATGAGAAGAAGGAGAATGAGAAGAGAAGAAGGAGAATGAGAAGAATGAGAAGAGAATGAGAAGAGGAATGAGAAGAAGGAGAATGAGAAGAGGAATGAGAAGAAGGAGAATGAAGAAATAAGAAGAAATGAGAAGAAGGAGAATAAGAAGAGGAATGAGAAGAAGGAGAATAAGAAGAGGAATGAGAAGAAGGAGAATAAGAAGAGGAATGAGAAGAAGGAGAATAAGAAGAGGAATGAGAAGAAGGAGAATGAGAAGAAGGAGAATAAGAAGAGGAATGAGAAGAAGGAGAATAAGAAGAGGAATGAGAAGAAGGAGAATAAGAAGAAGGAGAATAAGAAGAGGAATGAGAAGAAGGAAATAAGAAGAGAGAAGAAGGAGAATAAGAAGAGAATGAGAAGAAGGAGAATAAGAAGAAGGAGAATAAGAAGAGGAATGAGAAGAAGGAGAATAGAAGAAGAATAAGAAGAGGAATGAGAAGAAGGAGAATGAGAAGAAGGAGAATAAGAAGAGGAATGAGAAGGGAGAATAAGAGAAATAAGAAGAGGAAATGAGAAAGAAGGAGAATAAGAAGAGGAATGAGAAGAAGGAGAATAAGAAGAGGAATGAGAAGAAGGAGAATAAGAAGAGGAATGAGAAGAAGGAGAATAAGAAGAAGGAGAATAAGAAGAGGAATGAGAAGAAGGAGAATAAGAAGAGGAATGAGAAGAAGGAGAATAAGAAGAGGAATGAGAAGAAGGAGAATAAGAAGAGGAATGAGAATAATGATTGATTCATTTTTTACAGTTCATCAACCCTTTGCAGGTTATTTAAGACCAGAAAATATTTTTAGATCGTAATTTTTTTTAAAAATAATAATGGTTTAATGATACAAGTCTTAATAATTAACCCATAGCTGGAGGGAGAAGAGGCGGATTCATACATTTCCCAAGGGTATTTACACGTAAGTCAATATACTGAACACAATGGAAATTGCAACTCAGCTCTCAGATTAACAATTCCAAGCCATTATCCATCACACCAGCCACACATCCAAGCTTACAACAGCTGGTATTCTTAAGTGGTTGCCCATACTGACCAGGCTTGATGTTGCTTAACTTTTGTGATTGTATGGGAACCAGTGTTTCAATATGAAACTCCTTAGACATAACAGATACACAAGATGACACCTATCCTGAACCTCCCACTGCTACAGCAAAGAATGGTAAAAGCTGTTTATGTGTCTCTTGAACAAAAATGGAGATCTAAAACCTAGTATTGAAAGTACCCAAAGCATCTAGATGAACCAGACAATGATGCACACCAAACCCATCAATGGCTTAGAAGCAATGGTCTTAAGGGGGAAGACAGAAAGCCTTATTATGGCAGTACAACACCAATGTCTTCCAACTAATGCCTACAAGGCTAAAAATCAACACCTGTTGCTTATGTCACAAATTTAATGAAACTGTTGACCACATAGTATCTGGGTGTCCAGTCCTTGCTGAGAAAGAATACATTATTAGAAATGACAAGATTGGACAACATATTTATTGACATGTCTGTTTGAACTACGGCATTGGAGTGCTAGATACATGGTACAAATATCACCTAAATGTCATAAATGGTGATGGAATGTCTATACTGGGGAATTTCACAATCCTCACAAAAAGGAAAACTGATGCAAATATACCAGACATAGTCATGAAAGATTTCAAATAAGGAACCTGTCAATATTCATATGACTTGCCCACAGAATTCCAATGTTTCTAAAAAAAAAAAAAATTTTAAAAACTGTCACATTATGAGGACCTGCAAATCAAAGCATCAAAAATGTGGAAAATGTAGAATTTGGTAATAGCAAGAGACAGTATTTGACTGTAATAGAAATTGAGTGACTGACTAAGCCAATCTGCTGGGCACTTTTGATTGTTCAGAAAATTTAAACTACAATTATCCCTGTTCTGATCAGAGCTTTGGGTATGATAAAGAAGGGTACGAAAAATCATGCGAGTCAAATTCCTGGAAACATCAACATCTCAGAGCTATAAAAGATTACCTTGGGCAAAACTGAAAATATCATCTGCAAAACACTATCTAAACGGAACATCCCAAATGTGCATAGATAACTCTCCTCAGTCAGTTATGTGCTATGCGTGATACACACATAAGCAATCATGTATCTTTTGGTACATGACTGACGAGTGAGATTTTTGTCCCACAATAGGTTGCCATCCAAGGCTATAGAACCCAGTCTGTCCTACTATTTACCCATAGCTGGGGGGAGAAAAAGAGGATTCATACCTTCCCCAAGGGTATTAGCACATAAGTGAACGTAATGGATCTGACTGGAATCCAAACTTAGCTCTCCGATTTCTCAATTCTCCTACAGTGCCATTTTAACTCACAGACTATAAAGAGGACTTGGTAATCAAACATTTAAAATTACTCTCTGGCAAGATGATACCATACACACAATAATAATAATAATATCAATATCAACTCATATCTGAATATATGCTGATCTGCTACCCAATCCAAGTTAAGATGCCTGCTCAGACACATTTGTGTTTGTTCAACACCCACAGAGCCCACCTGTGGTTTATACTGCAACTCTGCTGAGCAGACCTTAGTTACAGTTTCTGGAAAAGAGCGCATCATGTAGTGTGATCAACAGTTAAAACAAGGCTCAGTCACGATATCTTGGTTCATTTTTTTTTTTTTTAATTTTATTGGACGCACCTGAAATCATTGAAGTTTTCTGATCATTGCTTTAAATACTTTTTTTATTTTAAATTTAGTGTTTCAATTGAAAGAAAAAGAACAAAAAAAAAACTTTTGTTCTGTCAAAATTCTCAAAAAATATAGCTTCTTAATAGAACTCTGTGTAAGTATAAAAACTGCTTTTATTTTAAATTTATTTATTTAAAAAAAATTCTGTCAATGTAAGTGATTCAGCATGATTAAAAATCATTTTTGGGAAGATGGTAAAAAAAAAAATAAAATAAAATAAAAAAAAAAACACTTACTCTGTAGTCCTGCAATTTAACACAAAAATTTATTAGAAACATTGAATTTCCCAGGGCAACACTCAAACCACTACCTATGGGGCCCAAAGACTCACTACATTAAAAACCTACCAGCATCAATACAGATATGTCAAAAAAATGCCTAATGACATGATTTTCTTTATACGATGTGGCAGTGTATTTTCAGTAAAGCCTGAAATCCGATCAAGAACAGCCACTCCTACTATGTTAAAAACATTTTCTTTTAAAGAAGAATATAGCCCAAATATTCTTGAAAGAAATCATCCAACTCTTCATTCCATAGTTATAGAACCATAGATGGATGCAAAGATATTTAAAAGCAGATAACACAATGGGATGGAGAGAGTATCAAAATAACCCTTACACTTGGGGAACAAAAGTACTTGGTGCAGAGTAATGGTTATGATGTAAGTCAAGCAAGTTGCTTTTAAAACTGGCTAACAAGGTCGGCTATTAAATCAGATAAAAATAATTGCTACATATCACAAAGGTATTTTACAAAAACACTTTGTAACAGATTTGTTTGTAGGAGATTGTGTTTTCACTCTCTCTCTCTTTTTATTGCCTCAATCTAGTAACCTTGTACTTAAGAGTACTGGGGAATAAACAAATCAAGTTCCATAATCCAAAGTTTTATTTGAGACAGAGGAGAAGTAGATGATCAATGTTAGTAGGTCTGTACATCTACCTACAAGAGATATATAAGACTCAAATACTAATATTCCATGGTTATAATTTATTACATTGTAATCGTAATCATGATCCAATAGGCCTGATGAATTGGATTGCAACTACAATTCCAATGTAATAAATTATAATCATGGAATATTAGTGTTTGAGTTTTCTATATTGTGTGTGTGTGTGTGTATATATATATATATATATATATATATATATATATATATATATATATATATAGAGAGAGAGAGAGAGAGAGAGAGAGAGAGACAGCAATCTTTCATTTATACTTGTTTCATTAAAGACAAGCTTTTATTTAATTTTTCTTGTGTTCAAACAAGTGTTTTCTTTCCTGGACACACAGGGTTTAGAAACTGTCCAAATGTTCTGTAATTCCAAGCGCTTTCGGCTATACTTTTAGCCATTATCAAGGATGATTTTATTTTTGCTTTTTAATTGGGTGTAGGGTGTGTGTATGTTTCTGGAGTTATAAGTTATTTTCCAGACACAGGACTTTGTAGCCGTGTTTGCAATTAATATTATTGAGTGTTGGCTTTTTCTTTTTTATTATTAAGGTTTACATTATTTTTTTTTATTTTTTAACATGTGGTTGAGGATACTATGTTTGTATTTTCTACTAGTATGTTTTGGATGGAGTCTGGTAAGTTTATATGTGTTTAAATGAGTTCTAATAGAACTATGGTTGGATAAGTGTAACATAAGGTGTCTGGATAGGCATGTAGTAGTGTGACCGATGTAATTATTTATGAATTCGGTTTAAGGAGCATTTGAACTCATAAATAATGTTCAACCATTGTAATTTTGATTTTGCTGGTATGTTTTTATTTTTGAGGATAAGGTTAGCCGTTTTAAATTTTTTGGAAATAATTTGATTTTTTTTTTTGTTTGGGTCAATTGGGGTAGTGTATTTCTTTATAATATTTCTAAGTGAAGATTCATCTTGTTTGTGGTTGATGTGCTTTTGGCTTTTGTAGAAAATATTTATGTCATTCTTGACTGTGTGTTCACTATCATTGTTATTTATTTTGGGAAGAAATAGTCTAAGTTGGTGTTCTATAAGGTGGTCAGGAAAGGCATTGTTAACTAGTGTCCGTTTTGCATTATTGAGTTCATTATCGCCATTTTATATTTTTAATTTCACACATGCATGTTGTTTGTTTTTTTATTCTGCACAGTATAGTAGGGTTAGTTGTGCACCATCTGTGAGAAAAAGAGTATCATGATGCAATTCACTGTTAGAAATTTGGAAACAGCATGCTGTACTGCTTGGCATTTGCACCAGAAGCTCCAAA
The DNA here is from genome assembly GCA_903632075.3 of Acanthosepion pharaonis. NCBI lineage: Eukaryota > Metazoa > Mollusca > Cephalopoda > Sepiida > Sepiidae > Acanthosepion > Acanthosepion pharaonis. The sequence goes on along the minus strand of CAHIKZ030000422.1, from coordinate 650,848 downwards.
ACAAACATTTTAGAGTGTGTGTCAAGCTGAGGACAATGCAGAGGATTTGGAAAGAGTTGGAAGAGTCTAATGCTGATTAGACAGGTGTTTCGAGTGATCACTAGTGATAGCAACTTCCATTCATCTTCCTACAGTAGCCTACATCAAGTGCCTTAACGAAGTAGTGCTTCCCTGGGTCAAGAAGGTGGCTGCTGGAAGACCCTATGTCTGGCAACATGACTCTGCACCATGCCACACAAGCAGGAGAATCCAGTCATGGCTGTAAGACAATTTCGGCAATCATATAACCTCTCACATCTGGCCACCTAACTCCCTAGACCCCTTGATTATTATGTGTAGGAGTACAGTTAAGCAAGAGACCAAAAAAAAAAAAAACCAAAGATGAACTAAAAGCAAGAATTATAGCAGCATTCACCAACTTAAACAAGGAGACTGTCCAGGATAGTTGCAGGAGATTCCAAAGTCATCTGGAGGCTGTGGTTGAAGCCAATGGCAATTTTATTGAATAAATTTACTTAGTATTTCAAGATATTTTTGTGTAATTTTGGTAAATATATCTGTTAAAAATGAGATGTCAATGTTTTTGAATTTTGTGTAATTTAGACGACAATTTATCCATCGCATCCTCTAGAAAGATTAGATACAGAGATTTAGATAGAGACAGATTTTTTTTTTTTTTTTCTAATGTTCATTCCATACAAGGCCCAAGAGCCACTCAAGGTAGATGGTCACTGTGTGGCATTGTATGAGCATAAGGGCAAGAAGTTCATGGGGCTATGCTGGAAAGATAACGGCTGACTCCAGACTTGTAGAAGTCAAGATTGTTGTGACTGGGAAAACACAAGTGAATGAACAGACTAGATGAACTCTGAACCCCAATCCTCAACGGGCAACAAGGGATAGACAGATAAATTGATGAGAGAGGAAAGAGAATGTTTTTTTTCTAGCAAACATATTCATAAAAGAAGAGAAATTTATATATCTTCAAACATAATTTTTAGTGGATACCAATATTTGAGTAGATGCCCCGTTTATTTTAAACAGTATTGATTTCGTTTATCAGCCAGCACACTCAAGAAAACTCAATAAAGAAAATGTACCCTCTGACAGAATTCAAATCTGCATCTCCCTTTACAGGAGAATCCACAAATATGTGCGAATAGGCACATCGAAACCGCAGATGCACGTCCCAACCCTCCGCAAATTTTTTAAAGTCTTTACTGGTGAATGCAGTATTGTTGTCGGTCAGTATTTCCATGGGTGGGCCTCGCTCCAGGAAAACATTCTCCAACATCTTGTCGGCGCAGCGGCAGCCATACTGCAAACCTAGAGGGACCGCAATCAATAAGCGTTAGAAAATTCTCACAATTGTAGTGAGTTATGTCCATCGCTAGTCTGCTCCAGTTGCTCTTCACGCTCAGTTCTCCTCTTTCCCAGTGAACAGGTGCCGGATCGATCAACTGACAGGTTGTGCAGGCCTTCACAACGGATTTAACACTTTTTCTGGACACCTGCGGGTCGACTAACCTGGCGAAGTACAGAGTTCGTTTCACGCCCGGATATCCGCTTTGACGATGGGTATTGGCCACCTGGTCCTCGTCCAGTCGTCTCCCTACCACTGCACAGCTCTCGAGCACCGGTTCTCCTCTCTTGAGCAGATCTAGCTACCTGTGTGGTACTCTGGTGAGGCGATCCTAATGGTTCTGACAGGACTGTACGAGTGTCACGTCTATGGTCAATCCATATTCTTCCACCAGAGATTACATAATGCCCAGCTGTCGCCTAACCAGCATCTCGCCAGCTGCCCTTGTGTTCACTCGTGCCTTCCCGGTCAAGGTGTTGGAGATCCACCGGTGCACACATGCCGAATCAGTAACCAAGTGCAATGTTGCCGCCTCCCGCTGGAGGACTAGATTGACTCCTTTAAGCACCGCATTGAGTTCAGCTAAATTAATATGCCTGGAATCATTAGTCGGACACAGCCAACACTGCATCTTCGATGACATTTCCGTTCGCTTCCAATGCCACACCTGTCGCCACAAAACTCGCATCCACCCAGACTGTGATCTCGTCACCACCCATGCACCAGTCTCCTCCAATGGGATCCAGTTCCCGCACTCTACTTAGCATCTCCGCTAGTATGCGACAGAGAGAGGGATCTTTGATGTTATCATCCCATCCATTGGTTGCTGCGGTTGCCAGGCGCTTGACGAATGCAACTGCCACCCTGAGCCATCCACACACGGGGAAATTTCCAACAAGTTTCCCACAGAACAAAAATACGCGCCGACGGGTCAACACATCGGGGACTTCCGGAATCTGACTTCCTCATTTCCATTGGAGGGTGCCATTCTCTTCCCAGACTTGCAAGCCAAGAACTCTTGCTCCATCTCTCAGGTGCACTGGATCCTTGCACACCAAACCGTAATCCGAAAGGTGTTGCCGTACACATGAGGCCAGACTTTCATTAATGAAAATATCATCAACGTATGCTGATGTGGCATTTTCTATTGTGCGGTCTTGCGAGGTGATGGCGTCTATAACGGATTTCATAATGAGTGGCGCCACATTTTGCCCAAATCCTAGCCGCGTAAGACAGAATGTTGACCTTTGAAAATAACCGTTTGAAATGGCCACAGCGCTTCGTCGATGTGAATCTGAAGATATGCGTTTCACAGATCCAGAAGCGACACATTGACTTCCTGCCGCCGCCACACTCTCAGCTTCTGTGCGCACACTTCTGTATCGGCAGTAAAAGCATCCACAAAGTCGTTCAATTCGCAGTAATCGAGTACCAGACATACCTTCTGTTTCTGCTCCTGCACGACTGCCATCAAGGGAATTAGACCCTTTGGGGGTCCCAGTCTTTCCTGGGAGTACGGAATCAACCAGCCGTTCACAATCCACCGTTGAAGCTCTTTCTCGTATTTTCCTCTGATGCTGTCGGGAATTTTGTACTCTGCAACCTTGTTGTGAAGCTGAACTGGTGGGTCTTTTGGGGCCCATTTCCACCCGGCGGTCTACACCCTCTTGTCGGAATTGAAAGAGATGTCGAAATCCAGCTCACTAATGCAAAGGGCTGCACACACCTTTCTTCCTTTACCCAGTTCCACATTTCCGGCTGGCGTGATTATCATGCCTCCTAACACTCGGATCGCATTGATCCCAAGCAGCAGGTCATAACCGAGGGGCCTTTGACGTGCCACCAAAACGTCGACCTTGGCATGATTCCCTCCGTCTGTGAGGATTGACACAGTCCTGACACAACAGGCCCAGGACACTCCGTCAATCGTCCGAATCTCAATTTGTTGACTGCTCCATGTCACGCATCAATTCACACTAACGATCGATCGGGAACATCCAGTGTCGACGAGCGCCAAACATCGTTTACCCTCAGCGCTCATGTTGACAACAGGCAATGCCACATTTACTCACCGAGAGGGGGCAAGGGTTGCGACAGCACCTTGTCCCCGAACTAGTTTCCCGAACAATCCTGTGCTACATGGCCTAACTCATTGCAGCGATAGCAGCGTAGTCGTGCTCGTGACCGTCAGCTACTCCCGCCTCCTACATCACTTCGGCAGTCTCTAGAGAAATGGTTGGGTCCACCACACTTGTAGCACTTTGGGCCCTCCCGTGGTGTCTCGGGTGTTCTCACGGCTGCTGCGACCTGTTCCGTGTCTTTCAAGATGTTTCAGGCCCTGGCTAGCAATTCGTTAATACCCAGTGTGTCCAATCTTGAAGACGCTCGCAGGAGCCGATTGGTGTCGTCAGGAAGTTCTGCCAGGAAGGCGCATCCCAAACAGCACTGCCAGCCTTCGCAAATCGGCCAGGTAGACATCCACCATCTCACCTGGCTCGAGCCATTGTCCGACGAACTGCTTCCAAGCAATGAAGGGGTCTATTCCAAAGGCCGTATATAGGGCACTCTTGATCTCCTCTAGGTCAGCATCGACCCCAAGTTGTTGATATACGGCGTAGGCTCCCCTCTTGAGTCTCAGTGTGATGATCAGTGCAGGTTCTTTTATTTTAGACACCCTGCAAACACATTCGGCCTTCTCAAACCATTCGACGACAGTCGGGCCTGTGGGGAGCCGCGAATTCTGGGATCAATTTTAGATCAAACTTGTCCATCGCTGAAATAGCTTGTGGTGGTAACACAACTACTCAACTGATAGTAGCAGATAGGGAAAAATAACGCAAGGAGGGTAACCGACAAAACAGTGTCACACATCCAACCTTCTCACGAGCAACAACCCAGTCCAGAAACAAAAACGCGCCTGCTTTATACAGCCGAGGACCGACCACAATTTGCATGCGAATGACGAGACAAGATTTCACATTAACTATCCAAGACCGCCTGGCATAAAACACGGATGCCGCCATTTTGGTTCTTTTTACTGTTGAGCAAACTGGAGTTTGCACATCGCACAGATTCGCGGGTGTTTCCGAGGTAGGCCATTTTCACAATTTTCCCCACAGAGTGTCTATATAACAATTTCTTTGTGGCAAGATTCATTATTGGCAGCCACAATCTTAACATTATACAAAAATAAGAGGAATACAACAAGGATTTGACTTCCCACTGAACTTATTCAACCTTTATAGTTAAATGGCCTTGAGAAAACTAGAATTCCTACGAGGATTCATTATTTGCAGCCACAATCTTAACAACATTTGATATTCAGGTGACAGTGTTGATAGCAGACACAGAAAGTAAATTACAAGGACTCTTACAGAAGGTAGTAAAAGAAAGTGAAAAGAAAGAACAAAACCTCAATTGTAAGAAGATAGAATCTATAGTTGTCAGCAAAAAGAACAGTCTGAGATACAAACTATGAATTGAAGATACCAAAATCAAGCCAGGAAGTGTTTTAACAGAGGAGGAAAAACTGATGCTGAAATCCGAAGGTGCATTGCAAAAGTGAAATACGCCTTCCAAAAGCTAAGCAAAGTATTAACAAACAGGAAAATTTTGTTAGAAACAAGGAAAAGCATGCTGAACTGTTATGTAATATCAGTCATATATATGGGCACATGGCCAAATGGTTAGAACATTCACTTTCTCACCATGGGACACAGGTTAGAATCTCACCATGGTTAATTTGTCAGGAAGGAAACTTCTGGTTATTATCAATCTGGAGGAGACACCTTTACGTGGGAAAGTACCTGAAAACCAAACCACGGGTTGACCCAAGCCTTAAGAGAAATTGGGTAGATGGAACTATTTGAGACCCATCAATGGCTGAGCTAGCATGATGTCACAAGTCATAGTGACTGAGGCTTTGAGTGTGCTGGCCTTGTTCTAACTGTTGATCACACCAGATAAGGTGCTCTCCCATAGTTGTAGTATAAATCACAGGTGGGCTCTGTGGGTGTTGAACAAACCAAATGTTCCTGAGCAGGCATCTGCAACAGGGATTGGCTAGCCACCCTAGTAGACAGGCATCCTCAGATAGGAGTGGCCAGCCATGATATATGGCAGTAAATGCTGGTTAATCTCCTCACTGATGAGATTTGAAACAATAGAAATTTGGTTTGACAGACAGATGCTGAGAATATCATGGACCAAACATGTGAGCAATGACAATGAAAATGGAAACAAAGAGGACACATACTTAACATCAGAAAGAGGGCACATGAGGAGGAAAGAGGGCTTGGAAAATTTGATACTCACAGGACATATTGAAGGCAGGAATGACAGAGGAAAACAACACATAACCTACCTAACAGGTTTGTGCAAATGGTTAGTAGAACAGGGTTTAAGGAATGATGTAATGTACGGCAAATATAGTTTGGGGAGACATGTAATCGATTGCTCTCCCAGCTACGAAAAGTAGTAGGCAGAGAGGGGGAAAAAGACAGGAGATAACCACAGTAACTTTAGGAACAAAATGCTTATGGGACAGAATTTACAAGACACTGTCTTTCCAACTGATGGCTGCTGGTTTTGCTGTTGCTTTTATTGAGGAAACAGATGAGGTTGGCTGTTTAAATTCCTGTTAAAATTGCTGGCACTACTTAAACAAGTTCATTCATAAAAAATAAATGAGTTCATTATAAAAAATAGAAAAACTTTTTCCAGAAATAATTTTTGTAGATTAGCATTATTTAGACATTCCTTAGGCTACAACACATGTCAAAATAAAAAATACTTTTAAACATTTTAGAAGTTCATGTTATCAATATAGTGTAAAATAGATCTCCAACCATTATTGTACTTAACTGTTATTTACAAATATCAAGTTTGAAAATGTAACGTAATTGATAACTTATTTTTTATTTTTTTTTTACATTTTTTATTTTTTTTTTTAGAGGCACATGAACAAACATTTAATATTAATAATTATTTATCTTCAATGAAAAATGAATGGATACATATATTTTATTAATTTATATAAATTCTTGATCTTTAATTAAACATGTATACATCTGTTTGTTCCTTATATTAAAAAAATCTTTTTGTAACCCCCACCTTCCAAACCAAAGTCTGTTTTCATACACATAACAGCTATTTCCAATAGCTCTAAAAGTCAGGCACCAACTTGATACTATTGAAATTATAAACAAGAAAGAAAAAAAAAAAAAAAAAAAAAAAAAAAAAAAAAAAAATCAGTATTTTTCAATTCCGACAAACATTGCACCCTAAAGAATGTCTAAAAAAAATGTTAATCTACAAAAATTACTTTAAAAAAAAAAAATGTATCCCATTTTATACAAGTGGACCAGTCTATTTAAGTAGCACCAAACTTCCTATGTCAATTTAAACCTTGGTAAGGCATGGGTCCAACTCCATGTAGTCTTCTCATTAGTTACCTTGACCATATTCCAATTACCACAATATGAAGATAAACAAAAATATTAACATAAGCAAACCACTCTTAATTATTTTACCTGCCCATACAAAATGGCTGCTATATCCATTGCCTGCTTTGACAAATGGGAATCAATGAGGATAAATGTCAACTAGTGGGTTGTTAGGAATACAGACACAACACCTGAATCTATACAGTTTGGAAGATTTTAACAGAAGAAAAATTAGACATGATATGAATAAGTTCCTATTTATGCCTTTCTTCAGTTATTTCCCCAACCCTGCCACTGGAGTTGTACAATACACACTGTGACCAAAAAAAACTATTTTTTTTTTCATATTACTATAGTTTACACTCCAGATCATAAATATTAATTTTCTTTTTAATTAAATTTTTACAAAGGTTTTTTTAATCTGTAATCTGGTGAGTTTAATCGATAGTAATGTATTGAAAAAAGAAGTCTAGATTACAATTTTTTTTCTTTTTACATTTTAAGAAATCACGTGATATGAGCATATTGTGTTTTAGCTTCCATAGGGTGGGGGATCAATTTACAATGAATTTACTGTTACATAGCAAGCTGAATCACCTTAACTTTGATAAAATTTAATAAAAAAAATATTCGTAATCAGGAATGCTTAATTTTCTATAGTAATAAAAAAAAAAATTCTGATCTGAGTGCTTATTATTAGTATTATTGTACAACTTTTTTTTTTTTTAATCTTAAATTGCTTTCCTGATTACTGCTGATGATGAGATTGTCAAAATACGATAATCAGTTTTGCAGCATTGACTTGTTTTGAATCCCCACTAGTTGTAGTAGTGATAGTTAATCCAGTTGACATTAACCATGACTAATTAATTATCAGCCATCAGTAAACACTTGCAAAGTGGTAGTTGCAAGTCAGTTTTTTTACGTGTAAAAGACGAATGATTTACGTTACAAACACTACGTACAAACGTAGCTTAGTGCCCCTGACGTCATTTTTTTTTCTTATTAAAACAATTTTTTTTAATGAGCAAGTCAAGTTCAGCATATTTGCAGTAACAACTAACACTATAACTAGAGTGTACTTACTGTAAACAGAAGTTTACACTGCAAGTCAAAAATGACACTAAAAATTAAAAAAATAAAGCAATATCAGATTCCTTTTAAAAAGATGGACATATTTTATATGGTAAAATTTTATAAAAAACGACTACTGGATGTCCAAGCCCAGGTGGGGTAGCCTATGACGACAGACAAGAAAGGAATTTAGTATCGCAATACTAAAAAGATGAAGCTATGCAACATCGCGGCAAATATACATGTATTTTAGTTAAATTTTAGTATTTGTTTCAGCAATTTCAGTTCAGGTCGTATTTTAACTTAGTTCATTTTTTTTTTAATTTAAAATCAAAATTAGAGTTAAAAATAAAATTAATTAGTTTCACTTTTATTCACCAGTAAGTTATCTTTTTTTATTCTTTGTAAAATTTACTGTCAATGACTTCTTTTTGGTTTGCTTGGTAGTATGACATTCGAATAATTTAGGAAACAAATTTTACAATGATACATTTTTTTTTCTTTTTTCGGTTGCCTCAATCCAGACAGCAACTTATTTTAATTTTATTTTAATATCGACAGTACAAATGAAAGTCCATTCTTCTTAACAAAACCTTTTTACAACGTGCACTTATTGTAATTCTAAAAATAATTAAAATAAAGGCAAGTGATGTGTCCGGCCAACAGCAACTGTACTGATATATAGACTGAAAAAGAAAAAGTTATCACTTTAAAGTCACGCCGTACGGTAAATTAGTTTTTAATTTAAATTATTTTTTGTATTTATCCACAATATGAGGTGGTTAGGCGCTTATAAATTTATCTTGTTCGCTTAAAAAAAAAAAAAATTATAAAAAGGATTCAAGTCGTAAAAGAAAGATGGGTGTGTGTGTATGCTGTTATTCGCACTCCTACCTCTAGAAAGTTAAGTTTTTGAAAAAAAAAAAAAATTTAAAGTGAATCTACATCAAGTGTAGGTGTTAAATGACTCAACTAAGAAAAAAAGTCAATTTTTAAACAAAGAAAATTTAAGCAGAAAAAAAAAAAACACTATCCCAGCAGCTGTTGAAAAACAAACATTCGATTGAGGGGGGGATAAAAAAAATTAACACTATTCAATTGTCATTTCAGTCTGAAATTAAAATTAATTCTATTGTATTTATAAAATAAAAAAGGTGAATCATAAATTACTTTTTTTAAGACGCAAATAAATTTAAGCTCACTAAAAAAGTTAAAAATATGATGGATGCTGGAAAATTTGTGTGACCAAAAAGAATTTTAAAAACAAATCAGATTTTAGAAAATGGGGAACACCAAGAATTTCAGTAAAAAGGTAATTAGTAATATATTAATTTGAGGTAATTAGTAATTTAGCTTACTGCTTAATTAAAAAAAAAAAAGTTTCCACTTGCATAAGAATTTACATTACGATTTTCTAAGATACGATATATGATGATTTGTTTCTAGCAAATCAACAGATGTGTGGGTCATAAAGTTAGTTTCAACTTTTTTGGCACTCACAATAGTATTGAAGCAAACAAGACTGTCTTTCTTTTTGCTTAAACAACGATCACTTTTAGATAGAGTGGTTCCGAACCATTATGCCCCGATGCTATAACATTCAGCGACAATCGATTTTAAATCAGAGTTTTCATTAGTAAATAAAATAAATTTTACTGAGACATTCACAAAAAATGTCAAAACACAAAACAAAACTAAAAAAATTTTTAATAGTCCCTCGGATCACTTTAGCACACTAAGTTAAAACTGTTATCGAATTTGACTACTTGACGAACTGGAACTAAATATAAAGAGATGACTTAAAAAAAGAAAATGACAAATTTATTAATTCTTCGTCAGATTTTCTTCAGGTTTCCTTTCTTTTACTTTTTTTAATCTTGTATGTTAATTTCAGGTTCCATTTTTTTTACTTGATATTTGTTCAGTAAAGAGGTTAAAGTAACTTTTTTTTAAGTAATTAAATTTAAAAAGAACAGAATTAAATTGTCAATCTCTTTCTCTCCGATCTGTTTATTTCTCACCTTTCAGAATATTTACTTTCGTCCGGGTGGTACCCGAGGGTTTCCTTGCCGATAACGGGCTTGGTATTGGATTTGAAATGTCAAGCTTAAGACTTGCAAAAACATTACTTTTATTTGGGGTTGTGGCCCCCGAAGGAGAACGATAAATTCGTCGGCTCTCAACAGAATTCGATCTCGCACCAAATGTGATCGAACTATTCAAAGACTGGGGATTAAATTCAATTGGCGATGTATCTTTCGATCGAAGTAAAGACGGTGAACTGCGGCTTCTGAAAGGAGTTCGTAAACGGTCTTTTGAAGACATTTTGTTTCTTCAATTAAAAGAAAACATTTAAGATTATCTAAATAAAACTTCACCGTCTCTTAACTCAATATTTTTATGTGACCAAATAAAATGTCTCTCTTTTACTTTTAATTCAATGCGAACCCTTTCTTGACCAAGCCAAAAGAAATAAGCTGTTCACCCGCTATTTATAAGTAAATATATTCAAAATACATATCTTGTTGCTTTAATCAATCACATATGCAAAACAATTTCAGTGGAATAAACCAATGACAATTAATAATACATAAAAATTATCTCACCGCTGTTGACGTCAATATTTTTAAAGGTTCCACGTCCGATTAATACAATCGCTAGCTATTTTGATAATGGCGACTCAGCCCCTTAAGATATTCAGAAAAAAAAAGTACCGCATCAATTTGCCCCCTCCTGAATCTATTAAGGAGTAAATAAAAAATAAAAATGATTCAAAATATAATTTTAAAAATATTCTTTTTTATTACTTACTTATTTTAGCAGTAGAATATAATTTTCATTTGAAATTTCTATTTTCCAAAGCCTTAAGAGACATTAGTCACGTCAAACATGGCGACAACACCCACAGGTAGGAATTGGAATCCAATTTATTCATTTGAATATTTCGTAATTACAAAGTATTCACTT